>CAJQZP010001060.1:8987500-9332500 GCA_907164705.1 Parnassius apollo | reverse complement strand
CGCATACACCTAATCCGTCTTCGGCCGAAGTTTGCTCAGGCGATGACGGACGAACTCGGACGATCAAATCAAACTCTTGTAAAACAAAGAGAGCGTTTACACAAACACGACCGTTATCGTCCGATAACGCACGAAAACGGCCCATCAACCGTCGAGTCCGAACTTGTTGAGATTTCTCGCCCGACTGCCGGCGTCTTCTGTCCAAATTGAGTGTATTTATAGTTTAATTTAATCATTTTGTCTACATTCTATTGTTTCTGTCGGTGTTGTTATCGACCTAAACGAATAAGGATATTGAAAATATAAAAGAATACCTGCAACGTCCAATATCGGCACAAGTGGTACACTGTAAGCACATACACGTCCGAGTTACTCGTCCGGGTAGTTCTGTCCGCTATCGGCCGACAAAATCGGTTTTTGGTGTACACGTACCGTAAGGGTCATCGTCCTCAGCACTCAATATCAATGCAATCACAGATCATTTATGCATTATACGCTAATTTACACTGGTCTTCTGCTAAGAGTATCTCTCCGTAATCAAGCTTAGGTACCCATTTGCATACAACCTTAATAAAGCTGCGCGTCTATAAATTGCAATCCACATAAAATATGACAAACTTTGGAAACGTATTGCAATATACACAAAATATAAGCAATAGCGTAAAGGGGTTGGCTGAGCCGAGATAGGACAACGCTTTGTTGACACCTTTTTTACTGGTAGGAAGCACTCCATCTTAGTCCTCAAGAGTAACAACGCATTTGCATTTTGATTCTTAATCGAGGATGGCTCGTTTGTCACATATATTCTATATTTAAAAAAAACCTAATATATTTTTCTACCTAAGGGCAACAATATAAAATTGATAAGAACTAAACTATAAATTCACACACCCGCCCCAACAAGTTCACCGCATTGTGGAATATATCCTCAGCGGTTTCTATCCTCGTCGTCATAAGACCATCGCGGTCTTTTTCGACATAGCTAAAGCTTTCGATAGAGTCTGGCACACAGGCCTCATCTACAAGCTCTATAAAATAGGTCTCCCCGATCGTCTAGTTCGTCTCGTGGCCTCCTATTTAAAACATCGTACCTTTCGTTTTAGATACGAAGGCACGCTTTCTTCACAGCGAACTATCAAGGCTGGTGTCCCTCAGGGCTCAGTACTTGCTCCTCTGCTGTACATCCTGTTCACCAACGACATTCCCATCCCGTCGAAAGGTGTTCAACTCTCCCTCTTCGCAGACGACACTGCCATCTACTGCAAAGGTGTCTCACTACCCTTCATACGGAACAAGACCCAAAAGTCAGTTGATGACCTAGGAGCTTGGTTCAAAAAATGGCGCATCGATGTGAACCCGGAGAAGTGCTCCGCCGTTCACTTCGATTATAAACGACGCCGTCTCAAAAACACTCCACCAATACGTATGCTAGGGACCCCTGTCCCCTGGCATACGTCCGCCAAATATTTAGATGTCACTCTAGACACAGGGCTCACTTTCAAGCCCCACGTCAAAAGAGTAACCCGTCACGCACGATTTTATCTGAGTAGGCTCAACAGTATGTTGGGCCGACACAGTAAAATGTCCCTTCGAAACAAGCGTACCCTTTACAAGGTCTGTATACGACCAGTCATGTCCTACGCGGGCCCCGTCTTTGCCCACGCAAACCCTAATATTTTAAATGAACTCCAAATAGTTCAGAACCTCTTCTGTCGTCGAGCTGCGAACGCACCTTGGTACGTCCGTAATGCCGACCTTCATCGGGACTTAGAGCTCCCAACAATTCAACAATTTTTTAAAAAACTCTCTGAGAACTTCTTCAAAGCCTCAGAGTCGCACCCAAACCATTTAATTCGTGAGGCAGCTTCTTATGCAGCCCCACCCCCCTCTCGCTATCGTGTCCGCAGGCCGAGAAACTCTCTCTCGGACCCGCCTAATAAACTGTCAAACGACCTGAACTGTCTCCTGGCGGCTCAGGCCAACTCTAATTAAATTAAATTATTGTAATAACTAACATTAATTTGCCTTCGTAGGCACTCCCTCAGCGGCACTTAGCCGCCTGCGCCCTCTTTTCCCAAAAGAGGGTCGCTCATGATAAGGCACAATACAGCTTGATCAGCCGGCTGCCTGTCCCCAAAGGCGGTTTTTAGAGGGTATCACTTAGGGTCCCCGGTAGGACAGTGAGCCCCTCCATAACCACGATAGACCGGCTATCGTGGTATGCGTAATGCATTTTCCGCCTCCCTACGTATAGGGTAGCCCTTTAATTGCTTCGGGCGCAAAAAACAAAAATTCACACACCCCCCTGAAGATGTAAGTTACGTAGGTAATGAGGTCTGAGTCAGATATAATAAAAAATAAAAGAGACGTCAAGCTGTTGGCAATGACAACACTTCATTCAGCCAATTATAATTGTAGTTTTGCTCTTATTGCGATATAACTGTCCCCCACTGAGACGTGTAAACGGACGTCCGAATCCAACACTCCTTAAATATTTGGGGCAAATGACGTGGGAATTTGTCTAATTTTCGTATAACGCTATTCTATGCAAGTAGATTTAATTTATTGCGTTATTTGTGTAATACAAACTTGCCAACTTAAATTATGTTTTTTTTTTCAATTCGAAGTTACACAACATTGTCAAGTGTTTTTTTCTTGGGTTGTATCCTGACAAGAAATTAAATATCAAACTTATGTGATGACTGATGTGTAACGTTACTGCCTCTGTCTCGTTCGTCTAGTGGTGATCGTGAGCACGACTGTTGATGATGAGGTATTTAATGATTTATTTACGTGAACACTATACATTTAAATGAAACCAGGTTTTACGGATTTCATCGCTTATATTATTAACTTACTAGCTGATATCTATCGCTTCGCTGGCCGCACGATAATAGACGATAATAACTTAGATATAAAATTCGTTCTTAGTGAACTTCTAGGTACATTACGAAATGAGTAGCTATACTAAATTTCAAGTCAATCAGCTGAATAGTTTTAGCGATGTCGTAATGAGTCAGTCAGTCAGTCATATATAGTATAGTTAGTTATAAGCTTATGTTATAATATCATAATTCAACATTTTGTTTTTATTTTTTGTAAAATATCAGTGCCGTAGGTTTCTTCTCCATTCACATGTATTCATTCTATTATTTTCCAGACGGTAAAAACGTCATCCTTTTTCTAATAATTTTTTTTTTTTTTTTTTTTTTTTTTTTTACAATTTTTTTTTTTTAATTCATATTTTTTTGTATGGCTTTTATTCCGTCACTTTTCCGTCCGTCCGTCTGGCCGGACTAATATTCAATATGATTGACCCTTATTATAATTAATTTATCCAAAAAACTTGGGTTTTTTTTTAAACTGAAAATCTGATGAAAAGTATGGTCTTTGATTATCTTGGCAGAACGTTAGTGTTAAATATAAGTATGTTAAGATGAGTATGCTAATATATACAGTATACTAGTATACATAAAAACATTACAGAGGCCAGCCCAATTTAATAAATCGATACATCATCTATTATATCCTGACAGAAGAAATGAAACTTTTAACAAAGTAACATAAACTCGTCGAGTACGGACTTCCGTTTCTCTTAATGGCGAGATTTGAACAATTTGTAGTCGTAAAAATGTTTTGACTTCTGCCATTGTGCATAGGATAAAGAGATCGCACTTGCGAATAAAAAGACATTTTAAGAATCGAAAAGCCCTTGAATGACATACGTATACGTGAAATATTTGTGTCCGCCGTGATTGTTATTCTACGTAAAAAAATATTCGCATTCATGCCTTGTCAAACCTATAAGGCATAGATTAATTAAAACCTAAAAAAAATCAAGAGTATATGAATTCATTCATTTGGAACAGACACCAAGCTAGTAGTACCTACCAATTACTCGATTCCAAGAGTCGGTAATTCATTCTTGGGGCGATGTTTTTACAACAAAACCCCAGAAAATAAACAAAATCTGACTTCTGCCAAGTTTAAAAACTTTATTAAACAAAGATTGTATAAAACGGGTTAGTATAATATTCAGAAATTTGTGGATGACAATAACCCCTGGAAATGAGGTGATCGCTACCATGCTATTTAAAATATGTTTTGTTATTAATTATTGGGTAACTGTAATTATTATATTATATTATACTTTTTTATCAAAAAAAGTTCCCCTGGGTTTCTTGCTGGTTCTTCCCAGGACAGAAGTATTTTCCGAATCAGTGTTAAATTAATCATAAAAGTGACTTTCAATGAGTATTACATTTATAATCTAGGTTAAATAAATTTCTTTTGCAGAACATAGGTCTCACGGTCTAAATAGAGCGCCGCATGAGGATATGTTTTTTTATAGGATAGGGTGACAAACAAGCATACAGTCCACCTGATAGTAAGTGGTTGCTGTGGCCCATAGACATCTACATCTATCCTCGATTAAGAATCAAAATGCAGATGCGTTGTCACCCGTGAGGACTTAGATGGAATGCCTCGTTTCCAGTAAAAAGGGTCTCCGGTTCTCTACACTCACCATACGAAATACAGCAGCATTAATCTACTATTTCACGCTGGTATTCTGTGAGAGCGTGGTCCTTCCCCGGTCGAGCCGATCCATTCGTGCTACAACCATACTTCTAGTATAAGTACAGCATGGTTCTCCCACTTTATGTTTGCCATAGTTGCCACGACTGGCAAGCGGATTGGTAACCGCAGTTTTTTAATTACTTATTTTGAGCTGTTATCAGAAGGATGTTTATTTCCTGTTTCTTTTTCTTTTGTCACTTCTGATGACACCTATGGGATAATATGAGGTGGTAGATCTATTTATGCCGCCATTGCATTGTTGATTTATTACCTAAATACCTAAAAATGAAGAACGTTGTCAGGCGAAGTGTGATAAGTCGAAGTAGGTAGGTAGCAACGTAGGCCAGTAAAAATAGACGTTTTTTGTGGTCAACTTTGCACTAAATTGCCAATCCAATTTTTATTTTTTATAACGTTTAGGATCACTTACTGAGCATGAAATCACAAAATGCTAACAGATCCAGGTGGCGTTTCAAGAGCCATCTTGAAAAAAAGTTTTCAGCCGATATCTCGGAAACTATGCACTTTAAGGCAAAAATTAAAAACCATTATTGTAAAGAATAAAATTTCGCATCTTTTGTTGCCAGTAAACTTTTTTGTAAAACTTAACGTTTACGATCTAATCATTTAATGAACCGGTATTTCTATCTCTTGAAATATTAGATTAATCAATAAAATTCGTTAATCCATTTTTACAGATCAGTTTATTCTCTACAAATTTTGTTTCAAACTTTTTTTTTCTAATGACCATACTTTTTGAGTCATGGGATGTTTAATGTTGACTACCGGGCGTAAAGTTGAAAATTTCAAGATACGCATAGCTGCCGCGTCACCCGCTGAGCGTTGGCTGAGCTTCGCCGTTGACTGACTTTAGACTTCTGCTGAGAATTTCTTGACAGAAAAACTCAATGATTGATTTTGACCCCACCCGGGATTCAAACCCCACCAACAAGGCAGTCCCTCTTACGAGTATTTTATAATAAAATGAGATAGACATTACGTCATCAGCGGAAGGCAACGCAATTTTTGTGACAATTCTCAATCACCTTTTACTACATCGAATTCTCGAAAGATGCCTCAGATAGTGCTTTATGATCTATGTCTACCATTGATAAAAAGTTGTAAATAAAAAATGGTCAAAGCATAGGTGTGACCGAACATTTTATCCAAAAAACCAACAAGAAGATCCTTTAAAAAGTATGGGAATCAAACATAATTTCATACATTTGATAACCCGCCTACAAGCCGAACAAATTTGTTGAATGGGTAATTTATTGCGCGTATCGGAATTAATAGCATAGATAAAAAGAATTTTCGAAGTTTGCGTCGCAGGTGGCGGTTACGTCCGCGGATGAATGAGAACGTCGTCACTACGCAAGATATTAATGACTGCTCCAATGTAAACATTTATTGTTTGGTCCCCAAAGATAAATTTGTTTTGTTAGTCGCGAAAAAGGGCAGGGTTTTCGAGATTAAAAAAAAAACAAGCCATTAACATTTTTCAACGGCTTCGTTTTATAGTGTAGTGCATTACCTAGAAGTTTTATATTTCATGCGCGAGTCCCGTGTGACTCTGCTGCGCAAGCGCGTTTAGCATAAGTTAGATTTTATAAGAAATGATTGTATTTGGGGCTCAACAAATGACCGACGTACGGTGAAGACGTATCTTTTCTTTTCCCCACGCGTACCATGCCTCAATAGCTAAGGCTGAAACTTTTTGAGACTAAGTTTAAAAATATACGCTATTAGTTAAAATGGGTTTTGTCGTTCCTTTCAACTTATTCTCTTACCTGTTAACTCTAATTACCCTCTTAGCCTTCTACCAGCACTTTCAATAATACGTGGTAGAGTAGCGGCTACAAGATTAGAATAGGTTACCTTGACCGGAAAATGACTATGCTCGCACAGTTTAGCTGCTATTTTTTACAAAACTTCTTTCCCTGCGTGAAAGTATATTGAGTTATATTGAGGCATAGAGAAGCTATTCCAAACATAAAATGTGCACTAATCTGTCTTCGCGCATGCGCGGGAGACAGTAGAGAGTTTTGGCGGGATCTTGGTCGTCGACGGCGACGGCGGCGACGGCGACGGTCGCTCCTGTTTTCCTGTTTGTCGCTTAAGTAATGGTTTGAATTGGATTTTGATACGTAAAAGTGATGCGATTTTGTGAATTAAGTGTCTGCGCGTGTGAACTATTAGAGAAGACGACGAAACAAGTGCTTTGATGTTGAAATAAACCTTAAGTTAAATCGCTTGGGCGCCTTATAAACTTGAGTGGCTGTCGTTATTAACTGTCCGCTTGGGTTGAGCTGTCGTCAGTCTCCCAAAAACTTCGCAATGTCTTCACCATCAATTTCGCATCAGCATATTGTGAAGAAAAGATATATAGCAATGATATAGTCACTCGCCATGCTATATATCTTTTCTTCACTAAATAAAATTTAATTGTGATTTTTTTTCTTATTGTGATATAAAATTACATAATATTATGTCACAATTAAATTTTAGTAATATTTTTTTTAATATTTTAAATGTATATGTAATTGTATATGTATATTTTATATTTTAACTATGTAAAATATAAAATATACATTTATTATTAAAGATCATCATTATTACATTTTATTTGCAAATATTAAATTAAATTCGGCAGTGCTGGGCGTGTGGGTGTTAAAATGCATTTAAACAAGGCATTTAATAAAACGCATGTAAGAAAATAAATACATTTAAACTAAAACATTCAAAAAAAATTTCACACTTTTCCCACTAAATATAAACTTACTGATGAAAACTGACAATTGATGATTCGCTGACATTTCTTGATGTATCATGATGATTTAGCAGTATCGAAATACACACGACGTCATATTTACTGAACTACGACAAATATGGTTGTAGATGTCCTAAACTAAAAATAAAAAACTTAAAATAAATACTCAAATTTAAAACTTTTTACAAACAAATAAATAAATTAAAACTCTTTCTAAAAACACCACGTCATGTCTGTGTCTAGTAACATATTTTACCTACATTCGGTTCTGTAATTGAACATATGCATGTTTTAGTCTGTGATTATGTATGGCGTGGCGTTTTAATAAAGAAATATTTACGGTACTATTACCTATTTATTTACTTAAACAAGAAATAATTTTACTTATTGACTACTGAAGTGTTATTTACTACATCCAGGTTCAAACTTTGATTAAAATTTTCGTATTATTAGCGCCGCTCCGCACTGCACGAATATCGAAGACACAATAACAAGTGTACGGATTGCAGTACAGTTCACTTGAACATAGTGAGTGTTCGGAATACGAAATCTAGTGCGTAGTACATATATATCGACGGTTACAGGCTATAAACGTCCCACTGCTGGGCACAAACCCTCCTCTCATTTCTGAGTTTTAGGCCAAGGAAGTGTCCGCCGCGCTGCCCCAATGCATGGTAGCGAACTTCACTTTTCTTCGAAATATTTTTTTTCTTATTTCTCAGATATGCAGGTTTCCTCACCATATTTTCCGTCACTGCCGAGCACGTGGTAAATCGATACTTAAAATTGCAATTAACATGATTTACTTAACATCAGGTTGCCTGCGTGCTCGCTTATCATCCTAACTTCTAAATAAAATTCCCAGCTTAGGATAACTTAAAGACTAACGCGAAAAAATAATCACCATACATGCCATTAGATATACCGTTACAGACTATCAAAGACCACAGCTGGACATAGTCCTCCCCCATAGACGCCCTCATATGTATGACATATCGTGGCAAATATGAGGTATTTGCCATATTTACCACGATTATTTTTATTTTACTGTTGTCAGTGAGCCGTGGTAGCTCAGTGGTTAACGCTCGCTGTAAATATAACAGAACGCGAGTAACCCGGGTTCGATCCCCGCCGGCACCAATGAAATTGTTAATTGCAATTTTAAGTGCTGATTTACCACGTGCTCGGCGGTGAAGGAAAACATCGTGAGGAAACCTGCATGTCTGAGGAATAAGAAAAAAAATATTTCGAAGACCTGTGGAGTTCGTCAACACGCATTTGGGCAGCGCGGCGGACACTTCCTTGCCCTAAACTCTCTCAGAAATGAGGGGAGGCCTGAGCCCAGCTGTGGGACGTATATAGGCTGTAACTTTAACTTTAACTTTTATTGTTGTCTTAAGGAAGACGCCTCTGCTCCTTTTTTAATTTGTTTCCCTCTGTCGCCTATCACGACACTCCCGGGGCAATATGGGGTAGTGGACAAGTGTACAAAAATTAATTAAAATAACGCAGCTGTAACTTTTAAACACTAATGTCACTAGCATCATCATTAAAGCACTTCACAAGTCCACTGCTGAAGATAGGCCTCATCCAAGGAAAGCCACAAGCGCGGTCCTGACCCCTGGATCCATCGACTTCCTGCATGTCTTACCAGGTTGTCACTCCATCTTATCGGAGGCCGCCCCATACTAATATAGTATACAAAACTAATATAGTGTCAACTAGTAGTGCTTCTATAACAACTCTAAACTAAACTATTGACGCGTTTGCATATATAGGTATTTGGCTGTGTACATCCTAACAGACATTAGCGTCACATGGTCATAAATTAGCATCAACAACCCCCGGGTTCTAATCCATTGTGTCCATCCATGGGAATTTCGATCAGGTGGGTCACGCCTACGCTTAGTTTGGTTTTTACTCACTACCTGAAGTAACTTGCCGCGACCTATTATATGCTGTCCATATTATAATTACAAAATGGACACGTCCAGAAATTTCAGAAAAAATGTAGAGTTTTTAAACATTTTTGCGCCTGAAAATAAAAAGAATCGAATAAAAAACGTCTACATCAGAGACTTTAAAACAATTATTAATTTTTAAAGTTGTGTGTAAAAAGGAGCATGAGTGTAGTTTATGATACCAAAGGCCTTTGCGTAAACTTTCTTGTCCGGCAGACTGGAAGTCGCTAATTCTACATGTGAAAATCCTCGATAAACCGTAAATCGATGAAGAAGAAAGGATCTAGAGTTTTTTTTATAGAATAAGCTGATAAACGAGTCCACCTGATGGTAAGTGGCTGCTGCGGCCCATGGACATCTACATCTATCCTCGATTACAAATCAAAATTCAGATGCGTTGTCACCCGTGAGGACTAAGATGGAATGCTTCGTTTCCAGTAAAAAGGGTCTCCGATTCTCTACACTCACCATACGAAATACAGCCAAGCCGCGTGACCTAACGATCAAGTAAGTTATGCAGGAAGTCGATGTATAGAATTTGCCTTAATCCTTTATCTGCCTGCCAAACAATAAGTTTACAAATACTTATTGTTTGGCAGGCAGATAAAGATCACAGTACTGGGCGTCAGCAAATTTACATGCAAAAATAAAAAAATATAGTATTGAAACTGTTTTTTAGAGTCGGTTTAAATTTTAAAATTTAATTTCTAATATCATTGTCACCCTACTTTTAAAAATAACAAGGATTTCGCTAACAATACAAATATAGTTATTTACCACGGTCATTACGTTATAATGCTCATTCATGACTTCTAAAGGAAAAAAATACAATTTCATTCTCATGGAACGTACTACTTATAAGTGACGTTTTGTGCAAATTCGTTCCACGAACAGGTTTAGAGTTTTCGGAGTTTTGCACTTTTTGACGTTTGACTGTTCATGAATGTCAAAGTTTTTTACATTACAGTGATCGATTCGGTACGATTTTTATATTTGTTTAGTCGGCCTGTGTGACTTTTGCCACTTGGAATACACCTTGTAAGGACTCCCACGCGATATGTTATTGTATTGATTACCTACAAATATATTTAGACCTTTCAAATTATTTTGGATAATGGCATTTATTTCAATTTTTTTAAATTCTTAAATACATTAAATGTACTTAAGAAGTTTAATGGCATTTATTTAAATTTTTTTGAAACTTTTTTCGAAAAAGTTTAAAAAAAATTAAATAAAAGCCACTATCCAAAGTAATTGGAAAGAAGTTTAATGGCATTTATTTCATTTTTTTCACACATTTTTTTCTTAAGTACATTAAATGTACTTAAGAAGTTTAAAAAAAAATGAAATAAATGCCATTATCCAAAGTAATTCGAAAGGTCTAAATATATTATAATGTACTTAAGCAGATTTAAAAAAATGCAATTAATGCCATTATCCAAAGTAATTTGAAAGGTCTAAATATATTTGTAGGTAATCAAATGTCCTTATTGGGTCGTCAACGGTTCACTCCTGAACAATGTACTTTCCGACGCTTGCTACTATTTTCTAATCTAGCAACAGTAACATTGATTTTACCCGGTTTTCCCTGATTCACCCATTACCCTAGAATCAGACGGGGTGACAGATTGTGTTACGGCACCAAAGAAATTGTAAATAGTAATGCTAATTTACTACAAGCTCGGCGGTGAAGGAGAACGCCGTAAACAAACTTGCATATATGAGAAAAATTAAAAAAAAACCGAAGACGTAAAGACCGCCAACATCCATTGGGAACCAAAAAAAATTCTATTTGGTTGCAAAGGACGGTATGATTTTTTTATAGAATAAGGGTGACAAACGAGCACACAGTCCACCTGATGGTAATGGATGCTGTGGCCCATAGATACCTACATTTAAGGTCGCTGCATACAGGACGGAATCATAACGTGCACGGGATGAAGACGGGACGTGGTTGTTTGTCAACACGGACGGGAGTTTAATGCATACGCACCGTGACAGTGATTTGAAAGTAACGTGTTAGTGTTATGAAAGATTGATTTTTCATTTGAAGAATTGGCATTGATTGCTATTTCTCTACAAAGTTTTTCTCAATTCTCAATCGGCATTTTTTGCATAAATGAATACCAACACCCTTATCCATAAACGCTCTACAAACACATTTTAATCAATACTCTGTCAAAAAATTGATTATATCTTTTTTATAGAGATTTACTTGAATTCTATTGTATTTAATTCTAATGATGTAATAAATGTCGACATTGTAAAACATGAGTCTACTTTATTTACGTACCTGTCTTTTGATTTGAGCATATAAGTTCAACTGTTATTGTTACCTATTAATCTATTCATCTATTGTAAAACTACGAAATCAATAAATGACGAATAAAATTTATACTAACCGTTTGCAGTGAGTCATATTTCGACTTAAATTTTCCACCATAGAATTTTTTGTATATTTTGGGTCCAAATACTTTAGGTGTGCAAGATTATACAAACATTCAATTAGTTTTTCGTCGTCTATCTTCTTTAGTACGGCACACGCATCACTACGGAGCCAACGGAGTGACTGTGCATACGCAGCGGAACCACGGACGGGACGTGGCACGCGCCGGACGGAACGGGGTAAATCGTTGCCGACGATGTTTTTCCCGTTCCGTTCATGCCACGTCCCCGTCCCGTCCGTGCATCCGTAACATATGCATTATCACGTACATTTTCTATGAAACGATATTTCTAAAACTTCACGTCCCGCTCCGTCCGGAATAGAACACGTTACGTATGCAGCGACCTTTATTCTCGATTAAGATTCAAAATACAGATGCGTTGTCACCACTGAGGACTAAGATGAAATGCCTCGTTTCCAGTAAGAAAGGGTCTCCGGATCTCAACACTTACCATACGAAACACAGCAGTATTAAGCTGCTTACGCTGGTCCATGTGAAACCACGACCATTCCATAGCATATAATAATTCTTCTGGTGGAAAAGCTAGAACAAACATTATTATTTATATCTGTTTCAATCGCTCTCTTACAGGAAGTTTTTTTTATAGAAGTGAGGGTGATTAATGAGCACGCAGTCTACAGCACTAGCTGTACAGTTAAGTGGATCTTGTCGTCAATATCCAACAGCTATCCTTGACTAAGCAACAAAACGCAAATGCGTTGTTACCTTTGAATCTAATATGAAATGCCTCATTACAAATAAGAAGGGTGTTCAGTTCTCTACACTCATCCCTTACGAAACACAGCAGCATTATGTTGCTATTTCATGTCTGTATTCTTTGCTATTCGTGATAATTCCCCGATCGAAACAACCGCGGCGAATATGAGGCCTGTGTGATAATTTTATTTTTCTAAAGAAGGAAGAACTAAAAGAATTTCGAACGTTTTGGTGGAGTACAAGATAACATCTCTTTTTTTTACTATTCTGAGCCAGAGCTTAACAACAATCCCACCTGATGGTAAGTGGTGATGTAGCCTAAGCTGGTGAAGCGCACTCACGTAACAAAAACCTATTCGCTCTTGTCTTGAAGACATCCACATTGTAATCGGATGGAAAGACAGATGTTGGCCACTTATTCGACTCGTTTGCTTAACGTAGACCTCCCTCAACCTCCTGCATGTGCTACGAGGTCGTAGTGAAGGGCTGCCCTACACTTCTCTTAATCTGTTTTTACTGCAACTATCCTCATTTCTAAGTATCACGCAGAGAAACCATGGTCATGGCCTTTTTTGCGCCCGAAGCAAATATAGGCAACCCTGCGGTAACGGAAAAGGGAGAATGGTTGTTTTGGTGTTTGTTGGGGGGGGGGAGGGCCGGCCTTTTGGAAGGGGTTTGGGTTTTTTTTTTTTTGGGTTACTGGTGAATGCTCATAGCATACCACGCAGCCGGCTGAAACACCACCTTTTGGGATTAGTTTAACGATCTAACGAGAGATCTTTTAGCCGTAAACGGACGCGACCCTCCTTGGCAGAAAGGAAGGCGCAAGCGGCGAGGATCCGCTTAGAAGTGTGCCTAACTAAGGCGGATTAAGAGATGTGTTAAGTAGGCTCGGCCTGAGCCGCCAGGAGGCAGTTTAGGTCAGCCGAAAGCTTGTTGGGGGAGTCATGGCCCTCTACATGCCTTGCTTGACGACCTTAAGCTTCCTCATACGGCGCGAATTAAAGAATCACGTTTCAAATCTTTATGTCATCGTTGACAACATAACAACGAGTTTTAAAGTACACCTGACGAGATGTGTCGTAATCTCTCGATTAATTAAAATGATTGAGCGTATTTTTTATGTTATACTTATTCCATCCAATTGTTCACCTCCTTGCATACGTTGCGGAAGGAAGTTCGTAACGTACAGCAACTAGAAACTCACACAAAATGGTGACCACCCACAGCGCGCGGATTGTCACCAGTCAATGTGCTAATGATTCCAATTTGCAATGATATGTCGTATTTAACCATTGGCATTGTGTATTCTTTACACAAAAACTGTGGTTAGAAACATTAAAGTAAAAATATTTTTCCCACGCGCTTATTCTTGGTTTAGAATATTTACTACTATTTCAAAATATTTATTAAAGCTAGCTAACTTTAAAGTATTAATAACATAGCTATTATGTATTACCTGTACCTGTATAACTTGCCCTATTATTCATTCCTACTTTAAAAAAATTATTAGATAAATAGATTTATATTTAAAGGTAGAATAATATAAGGATATGTATTAGATGAAAAGATAAATTTTTCAAAATTTTCTGCGAATGAGTAGTCGTCTTTAGACAGGCGGCATAAATATAAAGTCTTTGGAGACTTTCTTCATAATTAATACATTTGATGAAATACAAAGAACCCTGTATTAATGAAATTTGGAAATTTCTGAAAATAGAGTATTTAGTTTTATACGTGGTAGAGCCATGCTGCAGTTATATTAGTAGTATAGTTGTAGCACGAATGGGTCCGCTCGACCGGGGAAGGACCACGCTCTCACAGAATACCAGCATGAAATAGTAGCTTAATGCTGCTGTATTTCGTATGGTGAGTGTAGAGAACCGGAGACCCTTTTTACTGGAAACGAGGCATTCCATCTCAGTCCTCACGGGTGACAACGCATCTGCATTTTGATTTTTAATGGAGGATAGATGTAGATGTCTATGGGCCGCAGCAACCACTTACCATCAGGTGGACTTTGTGCTCGTTTGTCACACTATTCTATAAAAAAAATAGAGAGAATTTTAAAATAATGGTGGCATTTTAGGCTCCATATTACCTACAATCAATCTACGGATTCAACTCGGCTGGGCAGCGTTCGGGAAATTACGACACATCTTCTCGTCAGGTATACCTCAATCCCTAAAAACTAAAGTGTACAACCAGTGCGTGTTGCCAGTGATGACTTACGGATCTGAGACGTGGTTCTCCACCGCTGGCCGTATGAGGACGCTCAAGGTCGCTCAGCGAGCTATGGAGAGGGCTATGCTCGGAGTTTCACTGCGTGATAGACTCAGAAATGAGGATATCCGCAGTGAAACCAGAGTGACCGACATAGCCCAACGGATTAGTAAGCTGAAGTGGCAATGGGCCGGCCATATAGCTCGAAGAACCGATAACCGATGGGGAAGAAAGGTTCTCGAGTGGCAGCCTCGTACCGGTAGGCGTAGTGTAGGGCGACCCCCCACTAGATGGAGTGACGACCTGGTAAGACATGCAGGAAGTCGATGGATGCAGGTGGCTCAGGACCGTGCTTTGTGGCATTACTTGGAGGAGGCCTATGTTCAGCAGTGGACTTGTGAAGGGCTGTAATGATGATGATGATTACCTACATATTAAAATATACACTCGTAGCTTATTTTTTTTTAACTCTATATGAAAGTTTAAATATTGCCTAAAATTATCTATTGACTGTTGCTTTAAATCATAAAATAAATTAGTTTGAAAAAGAAAACGTACGTACGTACTAGTGGTTCGATCAAAATATGGATAGAGGAACTGGGTAATACTACTTTTGAGCTCCATCTGCAATTCCCTAGTTCCCTAAATAGTTATTAATAAGAATATGTAAATGGAAATTCGCCATCGATTAATATTTGAAAGCGAAACGACACCACATGATCAAAATAAATTAAGCAACAACCAGTCAACGTATCAACTATAATAAATCAGCCAAACAATCGCATCCGATACATACAGGGACTAAATCGTATTGTTGTCATGTGTAGGACCCCTCTACAGAAAACCACATTTTGCACAATGGCGCTTCGACATTATCTGTGGTCGATTTTAGACCACACAAGGTATTTGAAACGTAGGTAATATAAGTTTATAGGGATCTTTGATAAATATTACATTAGAATTACGAGACTTTTAAACATGGTAGAGCCATGCTTCAGCTATATCAGCTCGACCGGGGAAGTACCACGCTTTCACAGAATACTAGCGTAAAATAGCAGCTAAGTGCTTCTGTGTTTCGTATGGTGAGTGTAGAGAACCGGAGATCCCTGACAACGTGACAATGCATCATCATTTTGATTCTTAATCGAGGAAAAATGTAGATGTCGATGAGCCACAGCTACCACTTACCATCAGGTGGACTTAAAGCTCGTGGGTCAACCTTATTCTATAAAAATTGAATTTATTTAGAATGTAATAGGGATAATGTTTTAATATCAACCAAAAAAAAATAAACAATAATTAAAACCATAAGGTTTTAATAATTTCTTATGCAAGATGTATCCGTGACTTCTGGTAACTTTTTAGCAGACTTTCAAACGAAATAAGAGTAATTATTAGTGAATTTTATTTCTATTGTGCTATTATGTATGTGCTTTATGTACCTGTATAATATCATTGTCAAATGTAAACGTGCTCAAATGTGCGACTTTAATGTAATATATAAATTTTATATTTAGAGAAACAAATCTCATCTAAAATGGAAAATAGGAAATGAAGTATTTAATGTACTATTTCTAATATTCTTTAGTACAGTTGAAATTGTCTAAAAATGTAGCTTTTAATAAATGGTAAAAAGAATAAAATATTAGGTTTATATATTAGGTTTATATTTATACATAAGGCTTCGCACGGGTGATTTATGGATCTCGACAACAGCGGGGTCCAAATGTGAATTTAATTTTAAACAATCCAGACACACGGGTCCAAATGTTAATTTAATTTTAAACAATCCAGACACGGGTCCAAATCTGAATTTAATTTTAAACAATCCAGACAGACGGGTCCAAATGTGAATTTAATTTTAAACAATCCAGACACACGCGTCCAAATGTGAATTTAATTTTAAACAATCCAGACACACAAAAAACATATCAAAATCGGTCAAGCCGTTTTTTAGTTTAAGTGAGATTACCAGGCGGCATTTGATTTTTATATAATGTCCTCTCGACCGAATTTCGGTCACGGTGGTCTGCCTCAATGGAGACTAGCCATCAGCGTAGGACAGGATTATAGGGCCCAAGTGTATGCGCAAGTACAGGTGCACTCTCTATTCCCTCACCCTCATCATCCGATGGGACGGTAAACCGACATGACCGAAGAAAGACCAGGCACAAGACAAACGGCTTTACGTGCTTTCCGAGGCACGGGGATGAGACTGCGCCAACTTCCTGACTCCGGGCAGCTACTGAGAATTTCTTGACGGAAAACTCAATAATTGATTTTTTGGCCTGACCTGGAATTCGAATTCAGGACCTCATGATCAGCAGTCGCATTACTACAACCACTAGTTCAACAAGGCAGATTTTTATATATTATAGAGAAGATAACAATATACGTATATATAACTAGGTGCTAACCGTCGCGTTAATGCCGTAGAAATTATTGTGGAAGTGTGGTTTTAAATTTGAAAGAGTTATATTTTGGAACGAAGTTCCTTATCGCGCGTTGCGAAAGGGGGCTAGACGGATAAAATTAAGACCAAAAGTTGTAACAACACTTTTTGCTATAGTTGTGCATTGTGCAGTGTTTCTGCACAAGTTCCGGATGTTGCTGATAGAGTTAGTTATAGAGATTTTATACAGACAATAGTAAATGCTTAAGTATTTTTAGCAAGTACGCATTATAACCTCTCTTTACTATTGTGCTAACCAAGTATACGCGTCATAACTTTAATTTAAAAGCATATTATATTTTACTATTACAATATCATTGGCGTATGTATTTAGCAAGCCGTGCGTGTTCTAACCTATACACTGTTGTGTTTACGAAGTCGAGAGTATATATATATATATGTGTGTGTGTGTGTGTATGTCTAAGCCTACTGATTAAGATAATGATTTCTTAAATTTACGCGAACACTACACATTGAATAAAACTATTATTTACGGATTTTATCGCGTTTAATTACTTTAATTTATTTTTATTATTATCCCGACGTTTCGGGTGCTTTACAGCACCCATGGTCACGGGGGGGACTGAGATGTTTGACGTCCCAATGTCATAGTTAGTCCGGCTACCTTCAGTTTTTTTAATATTAATTTTTGGTCCGATTTACGCAAAACGAGCTTATAGTATCATGAAGTCTTGCAGTGGTATGCTTGGGTTTGGGTTTAATTTTGTCAATTATAGGATCCCAAGCAGATGGTAGCACCCAACCATCTTCTCTATTGAAATTTGGATGTTTTTTAATTTCAATAGCCTCGCGTATCATCCTTGGTAGGAATCGGTGTTCTTTTGCGAGAATTTGTGGTTTATCAAATCTAATGTAATGGTGGGGACGATCTTGAACATGTTCGCAGACTGCAGACTTCCCGGAGCGTCGGTGCTTCAAATCAGCTATATGTTCCTTACGCGGGTTTTTATAGATCTCTTTGTTTGACCTATGTAAGAGAGACCACATTCACAATCTAGCTTGTACACACCTGCATCTTGTAGAGGAATATTACATTTGATGGATGGTAAAAATTGACTAATTTTCTTCAGCGGCTTGTAATATATCCTAACGGACGCTCGCTTCAAGGTGTAGCCAATCTTGTCCGTGACTCCTTTGACATAATATGGTAGTAGAGCAGGCGCGCGCTCGACTGTGGCCGGCTTCACTCGTTCACTGTGACGTAGGCGCGGGACCCGAAGCTTCAGACCACCTTAACTCCATGAACTCTAAAATATAACTTGAACTGATATAATAAATATGATATATGATAAACTGAACTTCGTTCCATCCGGGTGTCCTTGACACCTAAGTTTTTTTTAAATTAGCAACAACTTTCAAATAAATTTGTCGATACGATAGGCGCGCCACCTAGCGTAAGTTAATAGTACTATGCCTATAACCTTCGCGCAAGTGCGAGCATCGAGCAATAAGTTGACAAAGTTTTAACGCAATCTGATGAACGGTATGGCAGCGCATAAAACACGAACAAACATCAGTTTTTATATATTAGAAAATGTATAATTCTTCTGTACGTGTATCACTGAAATCAAATTATGGTTGCAGTACGAATGGGTCGGGTTGAGTGGGTTAGGAACACGCTCTCACAGAATGCCAGCGAAAAATAGCAGCTTAATGCTGCTGTGTTTCGTATCGTCGTGAGTGTAGAGAACCGGGGACCCTTTTTAATTCGATACGAGGCATTACATTTTTGTCCTCAACGGTAACAACGCATCTGAATTTTGATTCTTAATCTAAGATACATGTAGATATCTAGTTGTTTTCTTTATAAAAATTTATTCTTCTCTAGTGCCCTATGATATTCACAGATAATAAGTTTTGTTTAATTTAAAAGACATACAAGTTTCCATACAATATTTATAAGTTACATTTATGCACTTCCCACTCCCGGACACTGGGTTTTTTCTCATTTCTGTGCGAGTTTTAGGTCAGGGAAGTGCCCACCGAGCTGCCCAAATGCTTGTTGACAGACTGAACCTGCCTTCGAAATATTTTATTTCATTTTTCAGAATGCAAGTTTCTTCGCTGTTTTCCTTCATCGCTGAGCACGCGGTAAACTAGGACGTAGAATATCAACAAATAATTTTAATATTGCCTTTGTACTGGTGCTCAAAGTGAATGAATGAATGAATATATTTTTATTGTACACCACAAACAAATATACAGATAACAAAACAAAAGCAGATTATAATATGTAAGTACAATTTGGCGGCTTTAACGCTACATAGCGATCTCTTCCAGGCAACCAAAGGTGTAAAGCATTAGAACAATGAAAACTAGGTAAATAGTGCAATATAATATACTTAATACGAGTTCAAACTGAGTTGTTGTTCAAACAAACTCTTACGTGGTAGAGCCATGCTGGAGCTTTATGATTGTGGTCCGAATGGGTCGGCTCGGCCGGGAAAGGTACACGCTCTCACAGACGTCAAATAGTAGCTTAATGCCGATGAGTCTTGTATGGTGAGTGTAGAGAACCGGAGACCCTTCGGGTTATTCCGTTCATCTACCGTAAAAAATCCACTCCAGAAATGATACTCGGAAACGCGTGTACATCTATATATACCCCTGATGGGGTGGATAATCGGAATTGATTTTTATTTGTTCTTCCGACTTTTTATCTCAAGTACAGTTCAACATATACACTTTAAATATATATTATTTTTAATAACCACAAACCTTATCAAAAAACATATTACGTATGGCCGTTACCGTTACCGTAACAGCCTATTGAAGTCCGTGAATTACGTATTGCATTAAATCAAATTTCGCTTCCCCGTTTTAAATAATATTATAATTTACAAATTTTGCAATATGTCAAGGCAATTCCCAACACTAATTTCATTATTGAGTAGACCAAATTTGATATTCTGGATAAATTCGTCTAATAGAATACTATAATACATTATATTAGTATTCTATGAATTCTTCAATGTAAATTTGCAATCTTTTTGTAGTTTTCTTTGCTATAACTACGCTAGTAATATATAAGTCAATGGCTATAACAGATGTGAAAGAGAAGAATTGGGCGTTTCTTTGCAAGCATTCCAAAAATGTTACGATTGAATGTTTGTCTTTGACTTCATTTTGAATTATTTTGTGCCAAGATTCCAATGAATCTTGTAACCTTGTAAGGCACTCCTTTTATTTCAGCGTTGACCTTTCAAACACCAAGTATATAATTTTTATAGGTAATGTCTACTAAGTATCTTAGGTCAGTTTTTATCATGTTTCTATAAATAACTCTACACAGCCGAAGGAGAAAATCAAAAGAAAATAATATATGCGAATTCCGATTATTCACCCCGTCCGGGTGGATAGATGGTGAGTGTAGAGAACCGGAGACCCTTCGGGTTATTCCGTTTATCCACCGTAAAAAATCCACTCCAGGATGGATACTCGAAAAGACGTGTAATCTATTACCGATTCTCCACCCCAGTCTGGGGTGGATAATCGGAGCTGGATAGATGTATACGCGTTTCTGAGTATCCACCCTAGGGTATATTTTTAGGGTGGATAACCTGACCCGTCTCACTGGAAAAGAAACATTTCATCTTAGTCTTTAGCAAGGTGACAACACAGCTGCATTTTGAATC
Source organism: Parnassius apollo (assembly GCA_907164705.1). Classification (NCBI taxonomy): domain Eukaryota; kingdom Metazoa; phylum Arthropoda; class Insecta; order Lepidoptera; family Papilionidae; genus Parnassius; species Parnassius apollo. The sequence goes on along the minus strand of CAJQZP010001060.1, from coordinate 9,311,696 downwards.
TTAATCGAAGATAAATGTACTCGTAGTATCTATGGGCCGCGGCATACACTTACCATCAGGTGGCTGTGTGGTCGTTGGTCTCCCTTATTCTAAAACAACATATTAAGGTGATCGACCTATACTTCAATTACTACGACTGACAATAATAATGAATATATAGTAAATAAACAAGTGATTACAACATCGTTTTGGATGGAAAACCTTTATTGTATTTTAAATGGAAGAGGAGAGTAAACTCTCATGTATCTTTTGTTTTCATATAATACGTAATGCTTTTTCACAGCTCATCTTTAGAAATTGCACTTTTTAGCTCTTGAACATACTGGTCTAATACTTCATGAATATCAGTCATATTTATTTTATGTAATTCCTCAAACTTTACACTTCTCTTGTCTTCTAAAAGTTTGAACAGTTTTTCAAATATTTCAAGTGGTTTGGATTTGCCTTTAAAAAACTTTAAGCAAAATGGTTTTATCATTTTCACCAATTCGAAAATCGGAGGCATGATTTGATCGGTCTTCGAAAGTAATGGTAACGAAGTCTCAAATATATTGAGCAATCCGTTGCATACGTGTGCGGTTGACATACGCTCCAACAAACCAATCCTTTGATACAAAACCAAATCCTCGGTGTTCTCTTTTGTTTTCTGCGCATATCCGCTCTTGACTTCTATATGTTCTTCCAAAATTTTATTAAACAGATTAAGTAAAGTGTGAATAGCTGTGAAATCCAAATTCTTAATTTGATTGTAGAACATATCCAACCCTTTCAACTTCATCACACGCACTTGCACTTTTACATTACCAGGCAACCATAAATAAAGAATATCAATTACATACGCTTTGATGGCTACGTTATCATCTTTTTCAAGTATTTCAAGAAGACTGTCAACGACGCTAATAGGAATTGCAACTTTAGCTGTAGTAGGAGCAATATCGAATAACTGCTTGGTAAGGATCAAAAGAAGTCGTCTTAGTGGAGTATATGATATGTGAAGGCATGGGGCTACAACTCTGTCTAATCCTTTATTGCGGAGAAATTTATAAACATTGTTTGAATTCATATTTAAATCTATAATGTCCTGCAAAATTGAAGTCATCTCATCGTAAAGTTCCACGGTATTTTCTCTAGGCAGTATTCCTTCACGCTCTGACTTCGCTGCCTGTAAAGATGTTTCTTCGAACATCTCGATGTATTTCACAACGTCATTCTGAACTAATTGTTCAAGATTTTCCTCACTTAGATCGCCTTCACCTGGTAGCAGGTTAATATTAAATTTGTTTAAAATACCGTAACAAGAAATAAAGTTATTCAGATTTGAAAAATAAATGCATTTTTCTTGTGGCAGAAGCCCTAATACTTCAACGTGGTAGAGCCACGCTGCAGCTTTTATTACCGTATTCTAAATTGGATTATTTATTTGGAACTAACCGTACACATGAATATTCTTAGTTTTAGATATTTATACCTACAGATAATTGAGTTCTCGGACACGGTTCTAAAGATTTGGAGGATATTTTAATGCTTACTTGGTAGAGCCACGCTGCTGCTATATTATTTGTAGCACGAATGGGTCAGCTCAACTAGGGTAGAATCACGTTCTCACAGAATACCAGCGTAAAATAGCAGATAGAAGCTGTTCTGTTTTGTATGGTGAGTGTAAAGAACCGGAGACCTTTTTTTACTGGAAACGAGGCATTCCATCTTAGCCCTCAGGGGTGATGACGCATCTGCGTTTTGATTCTTAATCAAGGATAAAATTGTAGATTTATAAGGGGTATATTGAGTGATAGAATCCGTTACAATGATATCCGCAACAGAACCAAAGTAAACCGGAGACCTTTTTTTACTGGAAACGAGGCATTCCATCTTAGCCCTCAGGGGTGATGACGCATCTGCGTTTTGATTCTTAATCAAGGATAAAAATGTAGATTTATAAGGGGTATATTGAGTGATAGAATCCGTTACAATGATATCCGCAACAGAACCAAAGTTACTGATATAGCCTAACAGGTCAATAAACTGAAGCTAAGTGACAACCATTCGGGAAAATTCTAGAATGGCAGCCCCTACCGATAGGCGGAATATAGTGCAGCACCTCACCAGGAGTGACGACCTGGTCAGACGTGTAGATGGCTCAGGACTGTGCTTTGTGGCATGACTTGGAAGAAGCTTTTCAACAACAGTAGAACTGTGAAAGTCTATAAATGATGAAATGACACAGAATGAAGTTGAAAATTAGGATTCCCTACCTGGATAAAGTTCATCTGCACCATAGCCTTCCATAAGTAACATAATTACATAAGTAACAATAGGTTGAAGTTTCATTTTATTTTTAACGCTTAACTATTAAAACCGAATACAATCCCTACTTCTAATTAAGTACTTACTAAATGACAGAACCATGACAGAAGTTAATATCACGGAAATGGAACAATAAAAATCATTTTAACTATTTCCAACCAGTACTAAATTCTTTTTTGGCCAAAAAATGTCTACACATGCAAATAGAATTTATTGTCTGTATATAATATCGAAATAACTGCCTTATATGTAGCTGAGAGGGTTATTTTTATCAAATTAAGACATAAAAAGTGTCTGTATATCTGTCCGGACTAGTCTTCAAAATGGCTGAATCGATTGTAACGAAACGAACTAATACCTAATAGGGAGCAATACCAAGAGTGTTCTAAGCTATATTTTATACTAAAAAAACTTGAAGCTTTTTTTAACTGAACAAACGAAAAATTGATAAAATAAATGGTTTTTGGTAATCTCAGATCTAAATAAGGTTACATTCCAGATCACAACCAGGCAAGTCAGAGCAGGTTAGTAGTTGGTTTATAAAATTTCGCCCGTTAGTCTCAGCACGCACTGAGATTAAACGCAAGTGGTTTAGGAATAGCTGAAAACGCAAAACCGCATACAACCACGCACTGCAGCTGGAGTTTTGCTCAATTTTATTTCAGTACTACCACCATGGATTTCGAGCAAGTAGGGTGTGTTGTGGCTTTGGCTTATAAATTAAAAAATAGAAAACGTAAACAACGGCGCTGCCATAAGTACTGGGTACATCCACTAACAGATACAACACATCTGAAAGGATACATTTGCTACTAATTAGTACCGCAAAAAACCGAATGCGGTTGCGAAGTTGAAACCGAATGCGGTTAACCGCAGTGCGTGCGCCGCCATACCATTACTATGGGACACATAAAAATCGCACGTTTCCAAACCGCGATCGAAATGTAACAAGTTACGTTTTTGTAATCATTCACTGAAAATAGTAGCTAATGCGTGAGCTTGTATGGAAAGCCATAGGTTACATTTTTTTGCGGTTTCAGACGTGCATCGCAGTGCATGCTTTAGCACTTTTAATTGGTCGACACGATGATCTCATCCATATATCGAGGCACTGAAATGTATGGAGCGTACCTTAATGCTTTTTTACCGTTACGCACCAATATAATATGACGATAGGTGCTACGCCCGCTCCCTGCAGACATGTCCCGATCAAATCACACTTCCAACACATTCATACATCTCATACATGTGTGGTGATGTGAGTAACATTAATTTCATTAAAACAAAGTACCTGTGTTCTGTTTGTATGCCTAAGTAAATTAATCTATACGTAATGCTGTTTGTTTATAACTCTGCTTTAGTTATTGTTCTGAGCTTTATAATTAATCGGTAAATTAATGTATAATAAGCTCAACACGTCTCACTTTAACTATAGTACGTGAGGGTAATATGGTCATCCGGTTAATATGGTAATTTTCGACGCTACTTTATCCAAGCCATTTTGACAGTTGACATTCTAGTAAATATTTTAGTCGATTTTAGTATTGTGTAGTGAAGTTAACTTTTATTAAGTTAATTTTTCGAAGTGTTCCTAATTATTTCCAAGCTTTGGAAATAATTAGGAACACTTTTACTATTTGTTTCTTAATATATTAGTTATAGTATACTACTTTGTGTTTTTTATCTGTGTCCTTCTCCTAGTTTTGGTTTTATAGAGCGGCAAAGCTTAAGGTGGCCATATTACCCTCATATATCTTATTAGATGTAATTAAACCCTCCGTGTAGTGGCGGTGTAAGAATACCCACTACCCCATATAATCCCGTGGGTGTCGTAAGAGACGACAGACGGAAACTGAAACAGGTGATGGGCAGCATCTTCCTAATAACAACCCGAAATAATAATAAAAACTGCGGTTGACAACCCGCTCGCCAAACGTCTCAAATATGCCAAAACCCCCAACTATGAGGCAATCTATGGGGGAGTCCTATATTCAGCAGTGAACTTTGATAGGCTGTAATTGATTGAAATTGAAAATGTTTCTCAATTTCTTTCTTTTTTAGACACAATATGTATAAATATAAATTTACATAATTTATTTATTACTTATATATAATTTACCTAATTGCTGGCTAACATTTTTAATAAATATGGCAATCTAGTTTAGCCATGAAAGTACTACTTTCTGTTTATCGCCACGTAAAGTAAACCCACTAAACCTACCGTATCGTAAAATGAAAAAGTTTACAAAATGTATCATCATCGATGAGGTACCCATATCGGTGACAACACATCGCTTTCGGTGTCGACCAATGACAAAACACTTATTTTAATTTGCCACGATCGCTTTCTTGGACATTTAATGTAAACGGCGCATCTGAGATGGTTGTCATAATAATAATATTGGTAACCAGCCAGTTTTTATATAATAAGGGTGACAAACGAGCACACAGTCCTCCAGGTTGTAAGTGGATGCTGTAGCCTATAGACATCTACATTTATACCTACTCGATTAAGAATAAAAATGCAGATGCGTTGTCATCCCTGAGAACTAAAATAGAATGCCTCGTTTTCAGTAAAAGGGGTCTCCCGTTGTCTAAACTAAGCATACTAATTGATGATACTAATCTTATTATAATATTCAGTAAGGCTTGAGAACGTGCACTTTTTGAATACTTTGGAAAAACTTGATATTAATGCAATGGTCTCTAATTATCGACATCATCTTTTTTACCTTTCTTAAATTATACTTTAAGCTTTTCCGGGAAAGTACTTGTTTAACAGAGATAGATTTATAAGTTGTGTATTTTTATAAAACTATCGATCTAAATTTTAATAATATTGGTACATATTCCGTCGTAACCAGTTGTATTAGGTTTATTAGATATATGACTGCATTTATGACTTACTTTTCTGATATTTCTCTTAGAAACATCGACTTGAGCTCTGTAGAATTAGTTTTAAGTTTAATTATTATTATTAGTTATTTTATTTTCATATTAATAAAAAAGGTTATTTGCTATATCGGTTGGGTCAGTTAAAATTGTATTTTTTGAATTATTAGCCGTTTCATTATTTACAATTGTTCACGAGGCGTAGTATTTCTTTACGCTAGTGTTAATGAAATATATATTTCTGTTGTTTTTTTTTTCTAATTAAAAAAACCTTTTCAAGATTTTTGAATAATTTGTATAGATACGTTTTCTAAAGTTATCTTTCTTCATATAATATTTATACCTAAGTAATCTTTTCCGTTTGCAACTAATCCTTAGTACTTTGATTATCCATTTAGCTAGGTTGTTTGTATTGTTTATTTTTATTTTCGTTTGCGGGAAACATAGGTTGTAGAGTAGGAGATGTTTGTATTGGTACCATACCACCATAGTAAATATACGTTTCTTCTTTAGAGGTCTATACCAAAAACTTTAGGAAACAATTGTTTTTCTGACATTGACTCAGTCATATAGTCATGTCAATAGTTATGATAAATTATTGTAGAAGTGCATTACAAAAGAAACAATACAATGGATGTAGCAATGCGTTATTTTCAAGACCATTTGAACAGAGCTATGTCCCCGCGGACCACCATAGTAATTATTTCGGTGATCAGCTTGGTATGTTTAAAAAAGTACTCCAATATACGTGCACAAAGCGTGCATATTTGCTTATGGTGCTATGAAATTATTTATTTTTCCGTTATTTTCACTTCATAAAAATTCTCTCTTTTAGGACCTGATAACCTAAAAGTCCACTCCTGGTCATGGGCCTTTTTGTTGTAAGAAAGTTTGCCAGTTTGAAGGTAGATGTCTATTAACCAGGGCACCACATACTATCAGGTGGATTTTTACTCGTTTATCAGCCTGATTCTATAAAAAAAAATTAAAGTCCTGATGCTAAAGCCGAAAATATAACCTAAATGAGAACTTTTAAAAACATTTGTCACCGCTATTTTTTTAGTTTTTTTTTTCTGAAGTGCAAACATCCGAATCCAGAACAACAATTATTTGTATGGCATACAAATACTTACATTCCCTTCCTTTACATTCGCTGTAAAAAGGGCGCTGAGCAGAGGAATTGACGATTAAGCCAGAAGTCTCCAGTATTTTACGCTGCTACCCGTCGCCAATAACCTTTATAGTTAAAACTAGCTGTGCCCCGCGGTTTCACCCGCGTATATCACGTGTCTCAGCCGCACGCGCGACATGATATAACACGTAGTTCAAGCATTTCAGATAGCAGTGTATGGAAAAATTGGCAAATTTAATGAAGTACCTACTTTTATCAATTGGCATAATTATGTACGTTATAGAGCGAAGGTCAATTTTATGGACTCTCCCTCCCCCTCCAGGGTGAGCGTCGTTCCCCCGCGCCCCAGTAAATGTTTCGAAGCGCCGCTTATTTTTCAGTTTTAAATAAAACCGTACACGATACATGAAAAGTATGCAGGTACAAAATAATCCTTGATAAATTATCTATCATACACAAGCGATATCACGTGATTTCCGCGCAATATGAACCTTTTTTTTTTTCATTTATATTTGTTTTTCAAAGTTTAGTTTTCTCAAAAATTTCGCACTTCACCGCCAAGGTTTAGTATAGTAAATAATAGAATATGTTCTGTAAAAAGAGGTACAATTTATTTCTAAACTCTTTCATTTCAAATTACTATGATATTTTGAAAATATAATTGATTAATAAGTAGAAGAGGTTGATAGCAAATTTATCAAGCATCATTTCGTACCTGCTCACTTTTCGTGTATCGTGTACTTTTTCTTTAAAACATTTTGGGGCGCCGGAGGACGCTCATTGGGGAGGGAGGGGAGATAAAATGTAACTTTATTTTATAACGTGGATGTCGATAGATACCTGAAAGTACTTCATTAATTTTGCCATTTTTTTAGCTAAATTAATGAAATTACCTCGCTCATAGAAGCGTTCATTGCTGGTTTCTCTCGGTTCTCATCAGGCGGCTAGGATTTATGCGTTGTTTGCGCATAAATTCTAGCCTCTTTTTTTTCATATGAAGTAAAAATCTACATTTTTGTAGAAGATTGTAAATATCCCATTTACGTATCACTAGCCATTAGTCCAGAGCACTCGGATAAATCATTTCGGGAGCGCTTTTTCTTCTGACTTGCTTAACAAAAATCTAATTTGAGGCTAGCTGAGAGGTGTAGCCTAATGTAAGATAGCCCATACTATTCCTCATAAACCTGGGTTTTCAAATTGGACCGGTAGTTCAAGAGATTAGCGACTTACATCATCATCATTACATCCCTTCACAAGTCCAATGCTAAAAATAGGGCACCCCAAGGAATGCCACAAAACATGGTCCTGAGCTCCCTGCATCCATTGACTGCACGTTTTACCAGATCACTCTATCTAGTGGGGGGTCACCCTACACCATGCCTACTGATACGAGACTGCCACTGGAGAACCTTTTTTCCCCGTCGGTTGTCGGTTCTTCGAGCTATATGGCCAGCCCATTGCTACTTCAGCTTACTAATCCGTTGGGCTAGGTCAGTCACTCTGTTTCTACTGCGGATATCTTCATTTCTAAGTTTATTACACAGAGAAACCCCGAGTATAGCTCTCTCCATAGCTCCGAGCGACCTTGAGCGTCCTCATCCGGCCAGAAATAAAGAACCAGGTCTCAGATCTATAAGTCATCACTCGCATCACGCACTGGTTGTACAATCTCGTTTTCAGGTTTTGAGGTATACCTGACGAGAAGATGTGTGGTAATTTCCCGAACACTGCCCAGCCGAGTTGAATACGTCAATTGACCTCTCGGTCGAAATTGGATATACATAGTCGGACTATTTGTTTCAGGTAAACGTATTCGTCAACAACTTCGAGCTTAGTGCTTCCAACAACTACCGTCATAGGCTTGACATGGACATTGAGCATGATCTTTTTTTGTCCATGTCCATCTTAAGACCAATCCGTTGGGAGACACTATTAAGGTCATTGAGCATAGTGCTTAGGTCCTCTAGCGATTCTGTCATAAGGACTATATCGTCGGCAAATCGAAGGTGAGTGATGTACTCGCCATTGATGTTAATACCGTATCCGTTCCAGTTCAGTAGCTTGCAAACGTGTTCCAATGCAGCGGCGAAGAGTTTCGAGGATATAACGTCATCCTGTCTTACACCTCTCTGCAGTTGGTTAGGTTTCGTACTCTGGTTCTGTACTCGAATAGCCAAATATACTGTACAAACAGCACTTTGATATACCGACAGTCAACTTGGCACCACTGAAGGGATTGTAGCACAGCCTAAATTTCGGCGAAATCAAAGGCTTTCTCATAGTTCACATACGCAAGACAAAGTGGCAGATTGTACTCTTTGGTCTTCTATACAATCTGCCCCATGAAATGAATATTGTTTTTGTTACTGAAGCTTTTTGGAAAATCGGCTTGTTCGGGAGGCTGGAAGTCGTCGAGTCTGCGTGTGAGACAATTTGTATTCGTAATGACTCGAAAACAGTACGTAGACGCGGCTCAGGAAGGAAATAGGTCTGTAGTTTTTCAAGAGAGCATTGTCGCCTTTCTTGAAGAATTAATGAGCTTCTGAAGGACTTTAAGTACCGGTGTTCCACCCGCTTTCAGAAGCTCCGCTGTGATTCCATCTTCGCCTGGAGCCTTGCCGTCTTTGAGGTGCTGGATAACCATTCTAATCTCGCTCAGACTGACGTCCGGGATATGATCGGAATAGTGTAGGAAAAGACTTAAATGTTTAAACTCATAAAAAAATTCTTCCCTCTTATTTATTATTAGTATAGATAGATTACGGTGTGCGTGTGCTAATAATTCCTCTCCTCCAAACGGTTTGATCGATTTTGATAAAACTTGTAGGGTCAAACTTATGGGGTCACCTGAACTTTTTTAGCTATTCCCACCGAGTAGGTGACGCTGTTGTCGAGATCCTGAAGTCACCCGTGCAAAGCTCTAATGGTATTTTTTTTATTATATGCGAGCAGCTATGCAGGTCTATGTAGAGACCAGTATCACTGCGACCTACTCGTAAAAGATCTACTGTGATCGCTGCTATGACTATAGTTCACGGCTAAGCCCTATGTCTTCAATGAATCGAAGGAGTTGCTTAGCCGTGAGCAATTTCACTTCTTCTGGGCGGAGTAGTTAGTGTCCCAGATGAGTGTTACGTTTGCGCATTAAGGGTCCGCAATCAGTTAGGATGTGCAGAGGCGTTTCTTCCGTTATGGAACAGAACCGACACATCCTTGCGTTGCTTAGTCCCAGGATGGACATGTGCTTTTTTAGACAACAGTGTCCAGTTAGGGCTCTTGCCAGAATACGCAATTTATTTTTAATTTTTCCCAGGGCTTCTGAAGCGAATTTACGATCAAAAGCCCGGATTAAGGTTTTAGAATGTTTTAAGCCTGGTGTGTCAGACCAGATCTTAAGTGATTTATTGTGATAAAGAGTTTCAAGGGTCAATCGGGCTAGGCTTCTTGAGATTTCACAAAATAGCTCAGGTCTAAATTGTGTGCACTTTGAGCCGTCCCGTGCAAGTTTGTCGGCAAATTCGTTGCCTACAATACCCTCGTGACCCGGAACCCATCCTAAAACGACCCTGTTGTTACATCCCAGGGCGTTTAAACGGTTCACGCAGGCTCCAACTAGCTTTGAGTTCACTAAGTTTGATCTCAGCGCTAGCAGTGCTGCTTGACTATCAGAGTTTATGTAAATTTTATGGTTGACGTAGTGTTTTTGCAGATTGATTTCCGCACACCGAAGTATGGCGAAAATTTTTTCTGCCTGGAAGATAGAGGCGTATCTATCCAAATTCATACTAAGTTTAATTTGGGGCGTTCCCCGTAAATTCCAAAGCCTACGTCAAGGCCCATTTTAGACCCATAGGTATACCATACGAGGCTACCGACCTCACAGATAACCTGGCCATTCAGCCAGTCTTCTCTGGAAGGTAATTCCACTATATAATTTTTATCAATAGTGTGTAGTGGACGCATGATATCTGAGATCGTGCGTAAGACCGTTGATTCCTTAATTGAGTCGAGCATGGATCTCAATCTGTAGGAGAGCAAGCTCAGACCGCCCTGGGCGTTAATCCTATACAAAATAGCCCTCGCCTCCTTGTCTAGATAGAGATCAAGGGGCGTTAGGCATAGAAGTGCATTAAGAGCCGCTCCAGGCGATGATCGCATAGCTCCAGTTGCCATTAAGCAGACAGTCCTTTGTAGACTATTTAGTTTGTCTGCAGTAGTCTTTTGGTTGGCCTTGTTACACCAGACAATAGAGGCGTACGTGAGAATCGGCCTCACTATGCTGCTGTACAGCCATAGGACCATACTGGGACGCAAGCCCCAGTTGTTCCCGACCAAACGACTGCACGTACCTAAAGCAATTTTTGCTTTTATGGCATACGTTGCTAAGGTGAAAGTTCCACGTTAGTTTTTGGTCGATTGTTACGCCCAAATACTTAACTTCCGTGGAAAATGGTACTTCTTTGCCATTAAGTTTTGGTTGGACTAATTTGTCCAACCGTCTCTTTTTGGTAAAGGGTATTATAACAGTTTTATCAGTATTAACTGATAAACTGTTATCCCTGCACCAGTTATTTATGGTGGTTAGGGCTCTTTGTATTATTGACGATAAAGTACTTTGGCAAAAGCCCCTCGCAATGATCACAAGGTCATCAGCATAACCCAATGTGTCAATGCGTAGGTCTGCCATTTTGTACAATAGTTGGTCAACCGCAAGAGTCCAAAGAAGGGGTGACAAAACACCTCCTTGTGGGCAGCCTCTTGTAGTTGCAACCTCAATCGTAGTTTGAATCAGCGCTATTTTTGCCTTTCTGTTTGAGAGCATCGACTTCACCCATCTGATGGTTGTGGAGTCAACATTTTTAGATGTCAGGCCCCCAATCAGCAGTGATATGGGGCTACCGTCGAAGGCGCCCTCAATATCTAGAAAGGCCCAAAGAGCTATTTCTTTATCCTCCAGTGCTTTTTCGACCCTGTCAATGACACTGATCAGGGCTGTTTTCGAAGATTTGCCTCTGCGGTAAGCATGCTGGTTGTAATGTATGGGCCTCCTAGCTAGAGCTACATCCCTTATATATCTATCTATAACCTTTTCCAATGTCTTAAGAAGAAAGGATGATAGGCTTATACGTCTAAAGGACTTTGGTAAAGCGTAGTCCTTTCTACCAGCCTTAGGTGTAAATAGAACCTTGACAATTGTCCATCGTTCTGGAATATATCCCCATGCAAAACTTGCTCGGAAGGATGTCGATACCCCTCTGTAGTTGGATGGGAATAATTCCATCCTCCTCGCTTGATTTAAATGGTTCAAAGGAGTCAACAGCCCACTGCACCAGGTTTGGCCTTATTATCTTTGCAGGCCTACACCAGCCGCAGCCTTCGTAGGGCTCTGAAAGAATTCAAGGCTGAAGTCTTGTGTGACCCCGGGAAATGGGTTGACGCTAGTAACTCCAATGGTTCTGTTTCACTATTAGTGAAGTTACCATCCGGCTTTTTAAGAAGCCCGATCTGATTAGGTTTAGCTTTCGATAGCACCTTGTGTAGTCTTGCACTGCGAGGCAAAGACTCAACTTCTCGCATAGCTTCCTCCACGATGTTCTCTTTGCTTTCCTGATTTCTTTATTATATTCAGATAGGGCTGCACTATAAATATCCCACTCTTTGGTTTTCTTAGCCATATTAAACAGTTTCCTGGTCTTTTCCCTAAGTTCTTTCAGCTTAGAATTCCACCAAGAAACTTTTCGTGTTGAGGTCTTGGTTTTGACGGGACAATGTCCTCGAAGGCTTCACGGATACCTACGGTTACTGTCTCCGTCACTAACTCCAGACCTTCAATTGTTTTGATGCTTTTAGGAAACGTTTCCAAATTCCTCCTTAGGCTATCTTTGTAGATATCCCAGGAGGTCGCTTTCGGATTCCTAAAAGTAACGGTTGTGATGCTCCAATCACAAACCTAATGTGCTTGTGATCAGACATCGAGTTTTCACTACTAACATGCCAGTCATTTATCCGCCTGGACATGTTATTGGTAGCAAAGGTTATGTCTAACACTTCTTGCCTAGTACGCGTTATAAAGGTTGGTGTACAACCTAAGTTTAGGCTTACCAGGCGGTTGGAGATGAAAAAATCATAAAGTAACTCACCTCTTTCGCTGATGTTGGTGCTTCCCCAGGCTGTGTGGTGAGCATTAGCATCACAACCTACCACAAGTTCGGCGTTGTGTTTTCGGGCGAACTCCGCCACTCGCTCTAAGTCGATGGTAGGATCTGCGTTCTCGCCGGGAAAATAGGCTGAGCAAATGAATACTCTGGCCCCTGTGCATCCCTTGAGATTTATGAAGGCTGTAACCAGGTCATCATTGCAGTACTCTGGAACAGCTAAAAGTTCAATATTTTTATTATGAATTATAGAAGCCAATCCCAGAACTTGACCGTTGGCCATCCAAGGCTCTTGTATAAGGGCGAGGTCAATGTTGTCCTCTGCAAAGCAAACCTCCACCACGGCAGAAGCAGCTGCTGCATGGTGAAGATTTGCTTGGAGGACCCTCGTCTTACCCTTGGGTTTAGCCATTTATGGGCGTGGGGGGGGGGCAGGAGTCTTTTCCGCCTGTTGAGGACGAGGACGTCCTTTGCCTGCGCACTTGACCCCCGCCCTACCTTTCGTCGAACCGCTCCCACCTCCCCCCCCCCCGGCCTGGAGAACGGGGTGACCGAGGCGAAATCTGCGCCTTGGGTCTTCGTCACTCTCACCGGTGGCGTTCCAGCCTCACCCCGAGAGGTGGAGGGCTGGGGGGATTGGGGTTGGGGCGGTTCGGGCTCCATTGCCGCGTCAGAGCCTCCCCTGACTTTAAAAGTTATCATCTTAAAGCCAAGGATGACTCTGCCGCCTGCCTTCCGGAGAGCCTCCGCCGATGGCTCGTCCAGAAAGGTTACTAAGAACCCATTCTCCTCGTTCCTACGGTGGAGGATTCTCCAGAGCTCAGTATGGAGCCCATCATTTTGTGCCTCAACAGTACAGCCGCCTCCTCTGGAGAGTCGATAGGATTCGAATTGCGAATTCCTATACGCGCGGAGCCAGCTACGGCATTGAAGTTGAGCTTCTTCTCCTCCGTTGCCAGCTTCACAGTCTTCCTGGGCTGGTCTTTGGGGACTTTTCCTCAGACCGACTGCGTTTTTTCGCCTTCGGAACTGGGAGAGGCTGCCCTGGGGATCAACACGACCTGCGCTCTCCTCCAGAGCCATACGGCAAACTGCTCGCCGGACAGGAGAGCAGAACAGGTGTTAATCTAGTCCTATTTATAATATCAAAAAGTTAGGAGTAGACTAACCCCCGCCCAGCTCTAATGGTAACTAGTATAGAAAGTATTAATTGAAAGTAAAGTTTTTATTAAACTTATTTCTTTTTTAACAACAGACGGCCAGCTTTGCTGATTACCTGACTGGTAGCGATATTTCATCATTGTGCTGCGACTGCAGGCAACCGGAGCAATGGTGGCAAGTCCGCGACCATGTCTGCTCTACGAGGAATATGCTGCTTAATTTTTTCCAAGCCGCCAACTTGCTACTGCTGCTGGGTTGCGTCCTTGTGAGTTTTCACATCTCTAAGTTCTTAATTATGTGCACACAGACCACCTAATGGTAAGTACTTGTTGTGTACCATAGTGGTAAGCATTTAATTACCATTACACCATGTTATTTGTACGTTGTACCTTTATCATGGCGTAAGGCACGTATTGTAAAATAATACTCGAATAAGAATGAAACTTGCGTTGTCACCCCTGAGAACTAATGCCACTTCACCAGCGAAAGGATCCAGTCCCCGTCACTGATCTGTATCCATCCCAAGTTATTGTAAGTGGATGTTGTGGCCCATAGACATACGTCAACGAAATACAACAGAATTGAGCTGCTATTTTACACTGATATTCGGTGTAAGCGTGGCCCTTCCCCGGTTGAGCCACCCATACGTGCTACAATCACAATATAGCTGCAGTATGGCTCAACCACGTACAACTCTACCACATATCAGTCCAGTAGTTGACCCATGATATATGCAAGCGCCCCAGCTTTAACTGGCTGAATGATATCTTATATTTACGCGAATTATATTACGCGAATACGCTGTATTTCGTATGGTGAGTGTAGAGAACCGGAGACCCTTTTTACTGGAAAAGAGGCATTCCGTCTTAGTCCTCACGGGTGACAACGCATCTGGAATTTGATTCGTAATTGAGGATAGATGTAGATATCTATGGACCACAGCATCCACTTAACATCACGTGGACTGTGTGCTCGTTTGTAATCCTTATACTATAAAAAATTGTCCAATATCCACACCGATTCGAAAATATAATAAACAACACAAACAATAAACTTAAAGAATTGGCAAGAAACAATTTACTCTTTTTAACCAATTTCAAATTATGTGCCACGCTGCAGATATATTGTAGTTGTAGTACGAATGGATCGGTTCGACCGGGGCAGGACCACGCTCTCACAGAATACCAGCGTAATGCTACTGTATTTCGTATGGTGAGTGTATCCTTCCTTCCTTCTCCTCCTTTTTACTGGAATCGAGGCATTCCATCTTAGTGCTCAGGGGTGACAACGCATCTGCATTTTGATTCGTAATCGAGGATAGATGTAGATATCTATGGACCACAGCATCCACTTAACATCAGGTGGACTGTGTGCTCGTTTGTCACTCTATGCTATTAAAAAAATTCAACTGTATTTTTTAATGTATTACCTTAGAACCTTTTTCTAGGTGAACCGATTTTGATGATTCCTTGAAAGCTGGTGCTTCTCATGTGGTTCCATATAAGTTTGATAAAGATCTAACCTTGACTTGACTTTTTGAGTTATCGTTTTTAATGCGTATTTAATTGACTTCGACTACATTGATGATGTTCTCTTTTTAAATTTTTTCACTTGTTTGGAATCGTGTTATAGAAATTCGTTTACAATAATAACAACTCATAATGATACCATGCAATGTGAATATTTTAAAATGTCAGATTAAACAAAAAAGTAATAATATTTACCTAAAAAAATTTATTAAATAAAGTAATAATTTACCTACCTGGCACCAGTCGCTCACAACTTAGGTACCAGTCTAGCAATTTTATAATACTTAGCACTAAGAATACCTATTGTTAACAGAGAATAAATCAATTCATTCAAAATCCAAATATTATGATTTATGCTTTCAGGAGAGTGCTTCGCTTATGCAATTCTATATTTGGTACACATTAAGCTTCGTTGTGTTCGGCTTCATTGTGACGATCCTGGAGTTTCTTCTCCGAATCAAACGTGAGCAGCTGTGGAGCTTCATTGCCTTAATGGCAGATGTAACATATTTATTTGGTACGTATAGCCTTGAATGGATATCATACGGATCGGAGACGTAATCCTACTGGCCGTATGAGAAAGCTCAAGGTCGCTTAGCGAGCTATACTAGGGGTTTCTCCGACACCCTCCGACCGACATAGCCCAACGGATTAGTAAGTTAAAATGGCGACGGCCCGGTCTGTCGAAAAACCGACAACCGACGGGGGAGAAAGTTCTCAAGCGGCAGCCTCATTCCGGTAAATGAAGTGTAGAACGACCCCCACACTAAATGCAGTGGCGACCTGGTAATGGATGCAGAAATCGATGGATGCTGGTGGCTCAGGACCGCGCTTTGTGGCATTCCTTGGGGAAGGCCTATGTTCAGCAGTGGACTTTGATAGACTGAAACCGTAATTACGAAAACGCCGCTGCTCATCTCCTGGTTTACTCACCACCGTCACCTCTTACGACACCCAAGGGGCGATAAGGGCTGGTGGATATTCCCACACCGCTACTACGCGGACTTCACCGATTGACGTCATAATATTCACACAATAGGTTTAAGTTTGTAGAGACGACGGTTTATAGCTATGCTAGGATCCGATAGGTGGCGCTGGAGAGAAGTTATAAATAAATTTTATACTTGTTAGCTTAGTACAAAAATGTGTTTAGTGCCAAAAAGAAAATCAAATCTGATACAACATAAATAGCGCTGTGGTCGAATTAATAATTTTACGTTAAGTAAAATCCGAAATAACTCCAGTAGTAAAAGGCCAGCCAGCTGGAGTATTGTGCAAAAACTGTTTGCTAAATTTTATATTTGTTAGCTTAGTACAAAAATGTGTTTAGTGCCAAAAAGAAAATCAAATCTGATACAATATAAATAGCGCTGTGGTCGAATTAATAATTTTACGTTAAGTAAAATCCGAAATAACTCCAGTAGTAAAAAGGCCAGCCAGCTGGAGTATTGTGCAAAAACTGTTTGCTAAATTTTATATTTGTTAGTTTAGTACAAAAGTGTGTTTAGTGCCAAAAAAGAAAATCAAATCTAAAACACATAGATACGCTGTGGTCGAATTAATAATTGTACGTTAAGTAAAATCCGAAATAACTCCAGGAGTAAAAGGCCAACCAGCTGGAGTATTGTGCAAAAACTGCTTGCTTTTTCGGGTCCGGACGAAATAAGTTTATTCCTGTGTTTGATTCAATGTCTGAATTCGAAGGTGAATCTGTTAAATTCATAAAAGTTTTATATGAGATATAGACAGTTACATGGATTGCCAACTTTTTATCAAACTTTTCGAAATCTTTTTTATTCTTTATTTTTAAAAATCTACACGCCAACACTGGCAATTTCTCCAGTATCGAGGAGACAGTTTACTTAGTTAAATTGCACAAGACAAACATCCAGATCCGGAAAAAATATTTTGCAAACCATACAAATACTTTTTCGGGTGGGATTTGAATTGAATTGAATTGGTGGGCCCGTAGTGCTGCAACTCAATGCAAGCCACTGTGCCAGGGAGCCATCCATCTATACATTAAAACATATAAAAGTTCACTGCTGAACATAGGCGTCCCCCATAGAAATCCTAATAGGGGAGATATTACCATAGTAGACATGCTTGGTAAGCGGGTTGACAACCGCTGTTTTTTTTATTATTTTAAGTTGTTCTTGAAGGCGCTACTGCCCATCTCCTATTCCAGTTTCCCTCTATCGTCTTTTACGACACCCACGAGATGATACGGGGTACTGGATATTCTTACACCGCCAAAATTACAATAACATTATCTTAGAAACAATTTTTATACGTGGTGGAGCTGCAGCTATTTAGCCTATTATGGTCGTAGCACGAATGGGTCGGCTCGACTGGGGAAGGACCACGCTCTCACAGAATACCAGGTAAATAGTAGCTTATGTTTGTTCGTATGGTGTAGACGAGTTTCTGACACGAGGCATTCCGTCTTAGTCCTCAGGGGTGACATCTACATTTTGATACTTGAGGATAAATGTAGATGTCTATGGGCCGAAGCATCTACTTACCATCAGGTGGACTGTGTGCTCGTTTGTCACCCTAATTCTATAAAAAAAAAATTGCGTTATAAATCGAGACGAGTGTTTTATTTTCAGTTATATTTTGGTGTCTCCCCTTAATCGACGCATACAGAAAGACGCTTAATGGAGATTCAAACTTAAAGAGAACGTCAGCAGATAAGGTCATATAAACAAACTTGTGTTTCTAATTCATAACAAATAACAATGTTGCGATGTGTTTTTCCTTTACTATTTAATAAACAATGAAAACCTAATTCCTTATTGTTCTTTAAATCATAAACCATATTAGTACTCTGATCCATATTTAATGCGAGGAAGAACCTGAACATTGTTTACAGCAATTTTAAAAGCTAATGACTTAAAACGTATTAATTATGACTTAATAATACTAACCACGCTAGGCGTTTTCTAACCCGCATGACTGACGAGGGAATCTGAAACCGGAGATGGGCACCAGCATTTTCTGATAACAACTGAAAGTTGTAATTTTTCGGTTTTTTCAGACCGTCGTTCCGTTCGATACGTCTTAGGGACCTTCAAAATAAGAGCCTACTTTTTCTTTAAAGACTGGCAACGGTAGTCACTTACCATCAGCTGGCCCACATACTCGTTTGCCCACTTAAAAAAAACGATACTTTAATGATGGTTCCATACCCCCCCCCCCCCCCATTATACACCAATAATGCTGTTGTTTATCACCGGTGTGTGGAATATTGGTTCCTTGATTGCTTCGTTGGTCTGATCGAAACGTAGCTGCTGATCATGTGGTCCTGGATTCGAATCCGGGTCGGGCCAAAATCAGTAATTAATTATTTCAAGCAAGCGGTGCATCGACCCCGTGCCTCAAAACTCAAATATATGCGTTGGGCTTTGGACATGTCGGATCGCCGTCCGATCGGTCTATGAAAGTAAGGAAATAAGAGTACGTAGGTCACTGAATAAGTTTTGAGATGCTCGAAATTTAAAAATGGAACACATGCGTGTTATATGTTTCTAAAAAGCAAATTTATTTAAAAATAGAACTCCATAAGCGTAATACCCCTCGTCGACCGCAGCCGTAACAAGACAACGAACCGTTATTATCGTGCTCAATTCATTTTATTTTATTTCTACATTCGTCTATCGAATGACCAAACCGTTTCCAGAAAGCGCAGCCCGGCCTAACAGGCTTCGAATTCGCGTCAGTACATGGGTATGTTCCGAAACGTTTCCAGTATACTGCCGAATACAAATGACGTCATCAATTGACACTATATTGTACTGGCGTGCCGCCGTCATATTGTGTCGGATATCCGGCCATAATAAACAGTTTTTAATTGTGTGCGCTGAATGAAGCATGCCAGAATTTGTTTTTATTTATTCAAATACAAAAAATTATAGAATAATTGCTGGTATCTCCATTAAGAGGATATAATGATTTTTGGAAAATGATGTTTCGGATCAAATATCAGAAATAGAGTTGGACGCGGCACGGCATGCGAAGGGTTATTTTGAATAACGGCCGAACAAGGAGGATTAATGTTTACATTTCACGAGTTCGTCGTGTTACTAATAGGATTCTGATTCGCGTTACGAGATGAATTTAGTGATTTAGTTTGACTTACGTCGTCTAGCGTCTCCTCGATGTAACTCGCTCGCTCGAGTACAGTCGACACCACTGAATACTATAATACACAAATGTATTTCAGTATTCTATGGTCGACACTACTTACGCTATCACGTGACGCGAATTTTCGCTTATAGTTCTGAGACGAGGAAATAATTGCTAAGTCAACATTTAACTGTCAGTGTTCTATCGATGTGCTACATTCATTAACAACGTAATTTCCATTAGTTTCCTATTGTAACTAAGCAGTCACCAGTTAGCCTGACTTGTACTGGTTGCCAGTCGACAGCTCGAAATCGTCAGTGGTTTTATAATGTGTTGTCTTACCAAATGTCGTCTGAATTAGGAATAGACTTAGCATAAAGCAGTAAGAAGCAACATTGCACGCACACATCATTAATTTTCATCATTACAGCCTTTCACAAGTTCACTACTCAATATAGACCCTCAAGGAATATCATAAAGTAAAAGTAAAGTTACAGCCTATATACGTCCCACAGCTGGGCACAGGCCTCCTCTCATTTCCGAGAGGGTTTTAGGCTTTTAGGGCAAGGAATAGTCCGCCGCGCTGCCCCAATGCGTGTTGGCGAACTTCACATGTCTTCGAAATAATTTTTTTTCTATTTCTCAAACATGCAGGTTTCCTCACGGTGTTTTCCTTCACCGCCGAACACGTGGTAAATCCAGCACTTAAAATTGCAAATAACAATTTCATTGGTGCCGGCGGGGATCGAACCCGCTTTGCTCGCGTATTGTGAAATTTACAGCGAGCGCTAACCATCTGAGCTACCACGGCTCTCTACTATAAAGTACAATCCTGAAACCACCTGCATCCATCGACTTCCTGCATATCTTACCAGGTCATCACTCCGTATGGTGGGTGACGCCCATCACTACCTAATACCGGTACAAGGCCGCCATCCGAGAACCTTTCTTCCCTATCGGTTTTCGTTTCTCCGAGCTGCATGGCTGGCTCATTTCCACTTCAGCTTATTAAACATAACATAAACACTCACGCCTGTCACCCAGAGGGGTAGGCAGAGACTACGGAATTCCATTTAGCACGATCCTGACATACCTCTTTCGCCTCCTTTACATCCATATATCTACGCATATTAAAATCCGTCATTTTTAAGATTACCATGCAGAGAAACCCTTAGCATAGGCAGTCATATACACGCACACATTTGTAAACGAGGGTGGAAAACTGATACCTGGGATAAGGGTTTTCATAAAAAAAATTGGTAATTGTAGTTTTTAGAAAGTTCTTAAACTAATAAATTTTGTTATCTAAATACACTCAGTCGCGTAAATTTCAATAATGCTTTCCTTTACGTTTACCCATCTAACGACAAAGTGAGTCCGTATCATTCTTAAATTTGAACGTACATTGTCAATCATCATCATCATCATCATCATTACAGCCCTTCACAAGTCCACTGCTGAACATAGGCCTCCCCCAAGTAATGCCACAAAGCACGGTCCTGAGCCACCTGCATCCATCGACTTCCTGCATGTCTTACCAGGTCGTCACTCCATCTAGTGGGGGGTCGCCCTACACTACGCCTACCGGTACGAGGCTGCCACTCGAGAACCTTTCTTCCCCATCGGTTATCGGTTCTTCGAGCTATATGGCCGGCCCATTGCCACTTCAGCTTACTAATCCGTTGGGCTATGTCGGTCACTCTGGTTTTACTGCGGATATCCTCATTTCTGAGTCTATCACGCAGAGAAACTCCGAGCATAGCCCTCTCCATAGCTCGCTGAGCGACCTTAAGCGTCCTCATACGGCCAGCAGTGAAGGACCACGTCTCAGATCCGTAAGTCATCACTGGCAACACGCACTGGTTGTACAATCTAGTTTTTAGAGATTGAGGTATACCTGACGAAAAGATATGCCGTAATTTCCCGAACGCTGCCCAGCCGAGTTAAATCCGTGGATTGACCTCTCGGTCGAAGTTGGACTTACCTAGTCGGACTATTTGTCCCAGGTAAACGTACTCGTCAACAACTTCGAGCATAGTGCTCCCAACAACTACCGGCATAGGTGTGACATGGACATGAAACATGATCTTTGTTTTGTCCATGTTCATCTTAAGACCTATCCGTTGGGAGGCACTATTGAGGTCATTGAGCATAGTGCTTAAGTCCTCCAGCGATTCTGCCATAAGGACTATATCGTCGGCAAATCGAAGGTGAGTGATGTACTCGCCATTGATGTCAATACCGTATCCTTTCCAGTCCAGTAGCTTGAAAACGTCTTCCAATGCAGCGGTGAAGAGTTTCGGGGATATAACGTCACCCTGTCTTACACCTCTCTGCAGTTGGATAGGTTTCGAGTTTTGGTTCTGTACTCGGATAGCCATCGTAGCCCTACTGTACAAACACTTCAGCACTTCGATATACCGACAGTCAACTTGGCACCGCTGAAGGGACTGTAGCACCGCCCAAATTTCGACGGAATCAAAGGCTTTCTCATAGTCCACATACGCCAGGCAAAGTGGCAGATTGTACTCTTCAGTCTTCTGTACAATCTGCCGCAGGGTATGTATGTGGTCTATGGTACTGAAGCCTTTTCGGAAACCGGCTTGTTCGGGAGGCTGGAAGTCGTCAAGTCTGCGTGCGAGACGATTCGTAATGACTCTCGAAAACAGCACGTAGACGCGGCTCAGAAGGGAAATCGGTCTGTAGTTCTTTAAGAGAGCGTTGTCGCCTTTCTTAAAGAACAAGACCACCGCACTTCTGCTCCACGCCTCTGGAGTAGTGCCACCATGGAGGACGGAATTGAAGAGCTTCTGAAGGACTTCAAGTACCGGTGTTCCACCCGCTTTCAGAAGCTCCGCTGTAATTCCATCCTCGCCTGGGGCCCTGCCGTTTTTAAGGTGCTGGAGAGCCATTCTAATCTCGCTTAGACTGACGTCCGGGATATCATCGGAATAGTGTCGGATAAGACTTGCTCTTGGATCGTTACTCACACTTGCGTGTGGCTCCAACGATGATGTGTACAGCTGCCCATAGAACCTCTCAATCTCACTCAAAATCTCAGGTGTCCCGGAAACGATGTTGCCACACTCAGTCTTCAGCCTTGACAGTTGGCTCTTTCTGGCAGACAGATCTCTGGCAAAGACTTTGGAGCCCTGGTTCCGCTCGATCGCTTCTTTAATACGAGAAGTATTAAAGTTGCGTAAGTCTCGCCGTATGCATTTGGAGATCTGTCTGTTCAGTTGCCTGTATGCTGTCAAATCTGTTGACGATTGCAGCCTCATCTCCCGTCTAACAGCCATGAGATTAAGAGTGTGATCGGAGAGTTTTTGTGTTCTTCTGCGGCGGGTCTTGCAGAACTTAGCTCCGACCGCATGGACAGTTTCCACGAGCTTGTCGTTCATATCGTCCACTGCATTGCAATCTTCTAGGCACTGGAAGCGGTTACGTAACTCGAGCTGAAAGGTTTCGGGATTCTGGATTAGAGCACGAGGGGGACGGAGCGTTGACTTCATTAGACGAAACCTCTCCAACTTAACGTTTAGGTTCAGTGTGCCTCTAACCATTCGGTGATCGCTGCCAGTTTTCACCCTTGCGATCACTGAGACATCACTGAACAGTTGGCGTCTGGTCGTCATAATGAAGTCAATCTCATTTTTTGTCGAACCGTCGGGGCTCGACCAGGTCCACTTCCTGTGGGGCCGCTTCTGGAAGAAAGAGTTCATCATAAAGAGTCCCTCTTTCTCCATAAAGTCGGCCAGCTGCTGGCCCCTTCGGTTCCGTTGCCCTACTCCAAATTTCCCTACCTTCAGCTCACCGCTTTCTCTTGTGCCCAGTTTTGCGTTGAAGTCTCCCATCAACACCGTGTAGTAGGTTTTGGAGGAATGTATGGCTCTGGAAATATCCTCATACATTTCCTCCACCTCCTCATCGGGATGTGCCGAGGTTGGTGCGTAAACCTGAATGACCTTCAGCGAATACCGTTTGGTGATTCTGAGTATCAGGTACGCGACCCTCGTCGACACACTCCCAATCTTTACAACGTTGTTGACGAGAGATTTGTGGACGATAAATCCGACACCTCCTTGGGACAGATGGTCGCCCTCCCGGTGATAGAACAAGTTGCCGGACTCGAGGATTGCCGTGTCCTCCCCCTCTCTTCGGACCTCGGATAATCCAATAATATGCCAGCGCAACTTGTCTACCTCTTCTTCCAGCTCCAGTATCTTCTCGTCAGTCCTCAGGGTGCGTGCGTTATATGTTGCCAGGTCGAGTCGTCGTAGGTGGCAACCGAACCTCCACCGGAGATTCTTAGTACATTGTCAAACGATGAAGTAATCACGCGCATCCTTAAGACTTAAACTTATGAACCTCTACCACCCACGGCCACGGGGATCGGCGGCTCGAAAGGCAAACGGGCCCGACGCCGCGCGTATGTGCGAATTAGCGCGGCGCGTTTTGAGGGCCACGGCCAGTCATGTTCGCCGCTGCGACCAAATAGGCTGAGAGCGAAAGGTCTTTATCAAAGTTATCTTGATATTGCTTAGTTATTGTTTTTTGGT
The DNA here is from genome assembly GCA_907164705.1 of Parnassius apollo. Taxonomy (NCBI): domain Eukaryota; kingdom Metazoa; phylum Arthropoda; class Insecta; order Lepidoptera; family Papilionidae; genus Parnassius; species Parnassius apollo. The sequence goes on along the minus strand of CAJQZP010001060.1, from coordinate 9,287,833 downwards.
TCAAGACATAATATTTGGAAGAGATTGCAGAGTACATGACTTGAATAGGCGTCGGGTAATAGATGGATAATTCCACAACAAATACAGAATATATCCAGAAAAAAATTTCGAGTATACCAGAATAAGTATCGAAACCTACGATGTTCTTGTTAATATTCAGCCAGAATTGGAGTTAAAAGTCAATGCGGATTGTCTGCCCGTACGTCTCGGCTTTTTTCGCGGCGAAAACAACTAAAATATTTTGTATCCTATACTATTCGTCGCGTCTGCCGCTCGACTCCGTGGCTGCGCTGCGCTGCCACTGCGCGTGGCTTGATCCATACATTTGTTTTAGTCGCTAGACGCCTCGCCGTTCGCACCGCGCGAACATTCGCTAAGGCGAATGTCCCGTGGCCAGGCTGTTAGTCAAAATAGCAAAAATTATCGGACACAAATAAAACACTAAAATTCAATTTATAATTATGTTTATTAATTTATTATTTAAGTGCAACACATTTACTCGGCTGGAGACAAAAAATGATGTTTTACTGAAAAATTTTAAAAGATTTTCTGGTCAGATAAAAACTACGTTTACCTTATATCGCGCGTTTCCTAGAGAAAAGGAGGAATATTGAGATCCATTTTATCACAAGGCGAAGAAAACAAGTTAGGACGCAAATTCCAGTCACTGAAATGTGTAACATTGCTGCGATAAAAGTTTTTGTCTCCAAAATTTCGCTCACATTCGCACAGTCACAAGCACTCGTTTGTTACCTAGGTAGGTATTTTAATTTACCGATCCGTGGCACCCGCCAAAATCTGTAGAAGCGGTTTACTAACGCTCCTATTTAATGTGTAATTCATATAAAAATATCGCTAAATTAGAATTCCACTGAGAGGAGGGAGGGGATATATTTATCGAGGTCAAGTGCCACGATTCGTAAACCTTACTATGTGTTCTTTAAAAAAAATAAACACTAAAAATGAACACGGTCTCATATTTACAATTTGCTTTATCTTTATAATAAACGTAAATACAATATGTACCAAAAACGCCTCCAATCCGCAGTCGGCGCGGGAAACTATGTACAATTTTGTTTATTGAAGCCGAGAAATAATGTTTGGGAAAAATAAACTAGTTTTTTTTTTGTTGCCATCGCGTGTCCTGCGGCCCGGAGGGAATCTGATCTTCTTAAGACTACAAATATTTTTTTCGTTTTTTACATTTTTTCTCAGAAACCTATTCATTAGTAGTTTAATCAGTAATTTTAATGAACATTTTAGCCATTAATTCGCATTTTACTACCGGAAGCGTTTCGACGGCTGCTATTAGGGGGCAATTCTTTTTTTTTTTCAAGCCATATATAAACAGTATGATGCAAGTCGAAACACGTCCGGTACATTCCTAATCAATAAAGAATGTAATAATACTAGCTAATTATATGAAAACTAACATCGAAAACTAAGCAATTCAGAGAGATATAATTATTGGACTTAGAAACGCAAAGTTATTTGTCCGTCACAGAGTTAAATATGACCACAATTTTATGTTTTTATATTTCCATTGGTCTATCGACCCTCATTACATCAACTCTTAAACAGTAAATACAAATTGATCCTCAACTCATAAGTAAATATAGAATGTGGTCTGATGAGAAATTAAAAACTATTTTCTTTTTTGTGTACAATTAAAAACGTACACATTGGTATATTAAATAGATAAGAAATAACATTTATTAAAATTAATAAGGGTTATTTTTATATATTTTCGATTGTAAATTAAAAAGGCCTCTGTTAGAAGAAAAGTTTTACCGTCACTTCATTGGAACGTTCGACTCGACGCTAGTATTTTTACTATACCTGCACGTTAAGCCAAATTAAGCCAAACCTCAAAACGAACAAATCGTGTTTTTATGCGAGAAGATCGGAACTTGTTCAACTTTAACTTATTTCTTTGAATTAAGCTTTCTAACCGAACATTTTACAAATATGGTCGAGTGAATATTTTCACACAGTTCCTTTTGCATAATATAATTAAAGGTGGGAAATTCAAAATTCAATTTTAATTTCGATATTGCGTTTCTTGTTATTGCACGCTTTGTAATGTAAGTAATACAAATCGGCAAAAACGTTACTCCATTGTAAGTTTTAAAATTAGTTATGATATATTTTATTAATCAATAGTCAAATACACTTTTAAATCTGCACAAATTAACTCCAATTAAAAAAAAAATGGATCAAATCCGCTTGGGGCTTACGCCTGGTAAAATGTCGGCTCTGGCTAAAACAGGTGTAATGGCGCAAGTTTGGCCCAACGTGCGGGGAGCAACGGCAGCCGGCGACGCACACGCACACTGCGACACGCACGCACACTAGCACACGCGCACACGTACACGCACACACACACAGATGCTATCGCGCTTTCTTCCTCGCCGGGCCACCCGTAGCCGCCGAACGCCGTAATCTCTTTCACTAGAAAAAAGAAACAAAAAAAAAACAATTTTAACTCGCTGTATAAAATTTTAATAGCTAAACAACATATTAAACTACAAAAATATATATACAGGGTTGTTTTTAAAATAGTAGCCAAATTTTAAACTTAAGTTAGTTCAAATTTGGCAGTTTTTGAAAATATTTTGAAAATACGAGGAAATAGGGCTTGTACTTTTATTTGACAAAGTTTCAACCTACTGATCGGTCCTCACGAAATAAAATCTGTTAAAATAATGCATTATAAGTTATAACGCATTTTTAATTTAAAAGATAAATACGACAGAATGTGTAAGATATTTTAAATTAATTTTTCTTTACCATAAGCGTATATTACTTATTTATTATAAACCTTTTCTGCAAATTTGACCGGTTATTGCAAAATAACCCTGTATATAACTCTGTACACTATCCACAAAATCTATTATGGTATCTACATTAGGTTAACAAGTTTACGAGTTGATTTAATATGAGAAAAAAAATAAATGATAACTTTCAAGTGGTGTTCCAGTGATATGTAATGATAAAATTGCTAATCTTGATTGTAATGATCAAACAAAAAAGTACATCAAATTATCAGTATACTATTTATGTTTTAAATGCCACAAATGATATCGATTAAAAAAATAATTACCGCCACTGACATATTGATCTTTAAGGGCAACGTCATGCAATGGACATGTCGAATTTAAGACGACACATCGAAAAGGCTATCACCGTAATGATCCAAGTGAATACATAATTTCTATAAAAACTTGAAATAACGCCGTCATAAGGTCTAAAATAGCGTAGCGCCCGCGACGATTAATAGCGCTTAGAAATTGTCAGAATCTTAAAATATATTTTTTTTAAATTATTGATTTAAGTAATCAAAATAATGAGCAAGTAAATTATAAATATTGATGTTATGAATATATTTGAGTGATTCCCAAGCATATAGATTAAGTAATTTCGTTATAATGTTAACTAAACTCTAACTAACTCTAAACTATAGTGATTTTTTAGAGGTGTTTTCGCAAATAATTATGATCAAGTCAAAATTATACAATCGTGTTTTTGAACAATCAAATTCAAGATAAAGACATGAATTTACCTATATCAAAATTCCACTTTCGTTAGTGGTGTCATAGTCCTATACTATTCGATGAAACGAGATGCATTTTTTCACGGTGTCGCCTTAAAACAAATATTAACATTTTTACCACGTTTTTATTGAGTCACTTTTTTGGTTGTCTGTTTGTCTATCGTTCCGGGAGGAATTTAATAATTGATTTTACTATATTTTAATAATTGATTTAACTTACTTCTCGATGAGCTGGAAACTTGAAATTTTGAATATGGCTTAAGTTGAATGACAATGAACGAATATGATAAAAAACGTGGTAAAAAATTTGTAAAAAGTATTTTTTATAACATTTCACTTGTTAAGATAAGATGATTCTCAAAATTGTTTTCAAAATATTAAAAACTATTTAGGTAAACCCTAATGCTGTGTTAAGGTCTGAAGGTTATACAGAGGCAGAATAAAGCATGGGAATGAGGGAGGCTGTAAGGCATTCCATCTTAGTCCTCAAAAGTTAGCTGCAGGTATCCATAGATCGCAGAAGCCACTTACCACCACGTGGACTGTTACTTCGATCATCACTTACAATTTTATAAATAAAAAAAAACTATGTCGAATAAGCTTCGCAAATCAAAATCGCCGAATTTAATTTAGCAAACGTTAAATTCGCAATATCAAAAATTACTCAACATTTAGACAAAATGTACAACAACATTAACACTTTTTTATATTTAATTCGTAAACAAATTGATGTGAACAAAATTGTGGAAGCAAAATATTTTTATAGTAATTATATACAATGTAAGGATTTATACGAATATAGAAGATTTTATTACGAATCTAACATTTTTAACCCTTATAAATATCAATTTACATGAGACAGTACATACACAATAACATGCGCACTAGCACAAAACCAATAAAAGAATAAGATTATAAAATTTAAGCAAACACTAAAATTTATCTATAATTTTGTTAAAAATGCCAAAAACCTAAGAAACACTTTTGCCTACGACATTGTCTAAATTTTACATTATTTATTTAATAAAGTTATAAATTTAATGAAATAGTCCAGAATAAATTATAGTCAAGGAAAGTTAGTAATGGTTAGTTAAAAGCATTAGGAGATAGCGGTGACTTTCTTCTTCATTTGGCTGACAGACTGATGTCCTTTGACCGTTTGCTTGTTAGCTGCAGAATCCGCGGTTGCATGCGCAGACTTCACCTAAGGATAAAGCGGGAAGTGGGTGGAAAGGAATAACAATGTTGGGTATCAAAAATGCTAACGAGGGGAGGGGCGGTACATTATAACATTATAATAGACAGTTTTCCTGTCCGTAAAAGTTACACAATCGAAATGTTTATATTTTGTTACGTTGTGTAGGCTGATGTTGTATGGAGCTGTGTTTAGGTCTGTGTGTGGGATTGTATTTGGTGGACTTGAGTGAGGTTTGATTTGTGGACTGTGTGTAGGTTTGTGCGCGAGTTAACGCAGACTGAGTGTGCGAAGCGGAGTTCCATATACATTATTTGAATGGTAGTTTACAATAAAAACTGCGCAACACCTGTGGAGCGCGCAGGCGGTGTTGTTTGATTATTGAAAACAACGTTCGCGATTTACAATCAAATAACTAGTTTTCTCGCTCTCTCGCGGTCGACTAAAGTTACGAAGAATTGTCTGTAAGTATATAATAGAAGTCTCTAGTGTAGTGTTGAATCCTGTGTTAAGGCCTGTACGTGGTGTAAAGTTAGGTATAGTGCGCTAACCTAATCTCCCTGAATCAGTTCAAAATTCAAACCATGTTGTGATGTGTAGAGCTGTGGTTACCTACAGTGAATTAAAAGGAACCCACATAGCCGGTGCAATGTCCTCTTCGGATGTGTGTTGGTGGAGTGCGGCGAGAGATAGTTTCTTCTGTCTACGGGCGCAGGGGGGGTAGAGTTACAGGGTAAGAGAAATATTGGTATGACGAGGCGCCACTCGGCTTATCGTTCGCGAGTCTGTAGCCGCACACATATAGTGTGGTCCTCCTCACAAGCAGCCGCACACGTTTAGGTTGATTGTGAAGGGGGTTGGTATGTGAGAGAGCAGTGCGTGTGATGCTGGTGTGTGATGCTGGTGTGTGATGTGGTGTGTGGTGATGTGTGTGTGGTGATGCTGGAGTGTGCTGATTGTGCTAGTGTGTGGTGGTGGTGCTGGTGTGTGGTGGCGTTGGTGCTGGTGTGTGGTGGCGGTGGTGCTGGTGTGTGGTGGCAGTGGTGCTGGTGTGTGGTGGCGGTTGTGGGTGTGTGGTGGCGGTGGTGCTGGTGTGTGTCGCTGGTAATGGAGTGTGATGATGGAGCTGGTGTGTGGTGGCGGTGTGCGCGGTGCACGCACCTCGTTGTTGGGCGGCGGCTGCGGCGGCTGCTGCGCGCGGCGCTGCACGGACGGCGAGCGGCGCTCGGCGGCGCCGCCGGCCAGCTCCAGGTTCTGCTTGCGCTGCCGCAAGATCGTCCAGTCGAACGTGTAGTCGTACTGGTAGTTCATCGTGCGGAACAGGATGCGGAACAGCTGCACACACACAACACACCTTATACTCACAGCAAGCGGCATTACCCTAATGCCAGGGTACAACACACTTTAACTCTAAAGGTCGTGGGTTCGAATCCGCCATTCGACTACTGTCGTGAAATACTCCTAAACAGCAGCATTTTTAGCTTGCCAGGAGTGGTCAAGGGAACTATTAGTAAAGTTTAATAACATTGCTGATATTTTTTCTTTTTAAAAATAAAAAACAACCAAACTTCAGTTACATTCTATATAAATCTCACACCTGGGCCATCCATTTCTGAGGTGGTTTTAATAGGAAAGTGTCCACCATACATATATATTGGCGGGCTTGGCATATCGCGTTAACATAAGCCTCGCCTATACATTGCCTTTGGTAATAAACACCTTCATTCGAAATATTTTTCGTTTTGATTTCATTTTCATGCGATATTGGAATTGCACGCGACACTTTGAGCCTGCGACACACGCTTATATTATGCTCGCGACAATTTAAGTCTGCGACTGACAATCAATTAGGCTCTGCTGTCCCTAACGGTGACACACTTGCCCCGCCCACCTTGGGCTTTCTCAAGCTTTTTATATTCCATATAACCTGCAATGTTTAACAGTGGTCCAGAAACGACTAACTCATGAGCCAATTAACTTTTGTCACGTCAACATTACGATACCCAATACAAATGCCTGTAGCCCTATTAATGCCTTCATAATTTTAATTTTTTTTCTATTGTTCTATACTTAAAGTAAAACTGTATAAAATGTATGGACATTCTTTTCTTTAGTAACGGAAAGCTTGAAAAAAAACAGGTTACGATAATGCAATGTGTTCTGCATTATCGTAACTTTAGTTTTTTAAGGTTTTGTGTCGTAGCCACACATAAACCCGCTCTGTTAAGTCACGGAGTGATTACTGTCCCATAAAATCTGAATGTTCCCCTCAAAAGTGAGAAAAGATACCAAACTTCCAAGTGCTTACCTCAGTGATGAAAGCAAATTATTCCCATTAAAATTAATAACTACTTTGATGGCATATTATACTCAACCAAATCTAAGAAATACCTTTTGACGTTTCACATTATTCATTCCACAATAACTTTGTACAAGCATACCATTATCTATATTTCATCACAATATGTACAGTTCTTTATCACCAAAATATAAAAAAATGTAACTGGAATCAACTTTTATGCTTGAGATTGTTTGATTCAAATTCATGCTAATGCGAATAAGCTGTAAAAATATTCGAATGATCGAACCCTTACATTTTTTAATTATTAGTTTAAAGTTTTTAATTTCACGATCAAACAAGTCTAATTTTTTTTAAATAATTTCCTCTTGAGATATTTCTAAGATTTGGTGGAGTGTATGTAAGCTGTATGACATTCAATTCCTGCACTGGTCTAGTATTTACATGTCGTACAAATAATCCTGCTGAATGTAGAGGTTATCCATGTGCATTTTATGTATGTTCGTCCACTATAATACGAGATGTGTTACATTTTCAAAAAACTGCCAAGCAGCACTACAACAAAACAACGAAATAATAACAAATCCCGTGCTTTGTACGTGATTAAAATTTAACGTCCAAAATCATGTTTAGCCTTATTTCCAACTCATAATAACTTCAGAGACTGCTACTATTAAAATCTAGGCTAATATAAAATTCTTACCTGTCTAAGATACATGTAGTCCGGAGCCTCGTCGAATGTAAGTCCACGGCAATAATTTAAATACATAGCAAACTCGGCCGGGAAGCCCTGTCAAGGAGATAATTAAATTAAAATGGTGTGTGTATACATTTAACATGATTCTTTATATTCTATATATATATATATATATATATATATATATATATATATATATATATATATATATATATATATATATATATATATATGGACTAGATATAATATTATAAATATACAACATGTAACATAATTAACGCACTTTGAGAAAGTAGTTGGTTCAGAATCGTTTACTGAATCGATTCCTATCATTTTTAATATAGGTAATTTTTTATCCCAAAAATAATTAAAACTACGTAAATTACAGTTTTAAGACTGCAGTTTTATTTGTATTATTACTAATTCTGCCATTCAATAAAAATAAAGAAAAATGAACTTTATTTCAAGCAAGTTAAAGTCTTTGCGTTTGTGGATTTGTACTGTGACCACAACATTCTTCCGGAATTAGTATAACTAATTTGATAAATAATCAGTGCATAAAAATGTTTAACTAAAGATTCAGTGTATGTATTATGATTATAACATAATATACTAATTGCGGTGTCTGAGGGTATGTATATATATATATATATATATATATATATATATATATATATATATATATATATTCTACGTCAGACGTACGTAGATTCTACGTCCTTTCATTTCGCATTATTGTAGCGTCCACCACTTGTAGGCATTTTTATACATTATGACAGCGTATATTGGTCCATTAAACAATTTCAAAGATAGTGTTTAACTCATTTCTTTTAAAATTTACCATATGGCGATATACAAATATTCGTATATTGCCAGACGGAGGGAAACCAATCAGGACTCCCTTCCATATTACAAATTATCCGAATCCCCATAATATACATAGTTTTTAATTCATTCTCCTGCTTAACGCAATTCCTTTGTATGGTGCGACGTTGCCACTCTTATTAGTTATTCCGCTTTGTAATATTTTATTTATAGGTGATATTTTGTATAAGTAGGTATTCGATAGATTCCTATAGTCAGTTTTTTTTGCAGGAGACAAAAATAACAGATCGTTATTAGATTCGTTTAGCACGAATAATACAGTTTTTATGATTCTAGTTCAGATTAGATTTAATTTTAGTCACTTAAGTTTCGTATATTGTTCAAAATAATGAAATAAATTCACAGAATACAGTTACGAAAAATACGCAATATCATTTTTGTTTCCGGCGAAAAAAAATCAGATAGATATCATGATTAATTTACCAACTAGTTATTCGTTTACTAAATACGAAAAAATATCTAGGATTGCCCAGCCGTGATACATTATAGATTGACTATATTATTATTTATTTTACTATTGTAAATATGTACTAATTGTAGATATTGACAGGTTTAATAGAAGTTCATTTTCTTATATTGTGACTAATAACCTAATATGACCTTGGGAAGAAACTCATTTTAATATAAGGTTTTACTGCATTAACTGCCATTGGGTCGTTAATTTCTACAATAGACCGTGGCGTATTGTTGCTGACATGAATAACTCCGAAAATATAATTTATTTACTTGATCGTATTGAGTTTTGGTGCTCTCACTGCGAGTTTACTTTTTATGATCACATATACGGACGTAAGAATATCCTAAAATATTGACACTAAGTTTTATTTGACGTCCACTTCTTCGATATCCGATGTCCAAAGTTTTTGTTGATTATTGCATTTTACTATTTATTTATGTTGATTATTTATTTAGTGCTCAAGGCATATTTTGGTATTTTTTGTCGGTTTATACTGTACTCAGTGCTAGTAGATAATTTTACTTTCCAATTTGTTTTCGTGTCCTTTTCTTTTAGCTACATATAATAATATTGACGTCCGAATATCCTAAAACATTCATACTGAATGCTATTTGACGTCCATATTTTTGAATTTTGTTATATTTCTATATGTGGACGTCAGGTTATCGGTAAAGTTTCATACCGCACGATATTTGACATCCATATAACCATGAATATATTTATATTTTAATTTATTGTGTATAAGACACACATTAATGATCATTACTTTAATGACATTTTTCGCTATTGTTTTATTCGTATTTTAGTGTAGGGAGGTCATGCGGTGTAAAATAGTCACTTTGGTGTTTTATAAAATGTTTCATTCTAGAATTGATAAAACGCTTAGAAGCTTAGAAAAAGTGTGTGAAAAATTAAATTGTACTTCCACTAACTGCAAAACCAAACATAATATCATAATTTAACAAAAATAGCCTTTCACAAAAATGAATCTAGTTAAGTAGAGAGTAATTTCGTACAGATTAGGTACAATAGTCGCACTCATCCTTAAGATGCAGTGAGAGCACCAAAACTCAACACGATCAAGTAAATAAATTATATTTTCGGAGTTATTCATGTCAGCAACAATATGCCACAGTCTATTGTAGAAATTAACTACCCATTGGCAGTTAATGCAGTAAAACCTTAAATTAAAATGAGTTTCTTCGCCAGACCAGATTAGGTTATTAGTCAGAGATCATTAGTCACAATATAATAAAACAAACTTCTATGAAACCTGACAATATCTACAATTGAGTCCATCTTCCTGTACTCAATCAGAAGGTAACTTATACTCAAACAGAATTTGGGTGGGAATGGGTTGCTTACAAAGTACCAAATGTAAAATGTTAAAATATAGTGCAGCATGAAATAAACCGATAAACCGACGTCCGTATCTACATTTATAAAAATATAACTAAATTCAAAAATACGGGTGTCAAATATCATTCAGTATGATAGTTTTAGGATATTCGGACGCCCATATTATGTGTAGATAAATGTAAAGTTAAGAAAACAAGTTTAAAAGTAAAATTACTAGTACCAAGCGCAGCATAAAACATATAATAATGTCCTGCAGACCGAATTACGGTCACGGCTGTCTGCCTCAACGGAGACTACCCATCGGCGCAGGACAGGATTATAGTGCCCATGTTTATACGCAACCACAGGTGCACTCTCTATTCCCTCACTCTCATAATCCGATGGGACGGTAAACCGACACGACCGAAGAGAGATCAGGCGCGGGACCAACGGCTTTACGTGCTTTCCGAGGGAAGGGGTGATACACTGCCAACTTCCTGACTACGGGCAGCTATTGAGAATTTCTTGACAGAAAAACTTAATAATTGATTTTTTGGCCCGACCCGGGATTCGAACCCAGGACCTCACGAACTCTCGATCAGCAGACTACTACAACCGCTAGACCAACGAGGCAGTCATAACCATATATCACCAAATACAAGTAACACGTTGGCAACGGTGACGGAACGGCAACGTCGCATCTCCTAATTTTGTGCGGAAGTCAAATACGGCCATAAATGAAAGTATTCAAAAATCGACAGCAGCGCTATATTTTTGCAACGAAAATTAGCGAAACTACGTAAATATTCAGTACAGCAAGATTGGAATAAAAATGACGTCCAATTTTTTTTTAGATTTTGACATTTCTGTGATAAGCATGACAATTTGCGAACATTGCGCTAAGTCTCCTATTTGACGTCCGTATATTGAACGTCGTAAGATTGCGCCCTCCTTTCTGCCAAGGAGGGTCGCATTCGTATAGGGCTTAGAGATCTCTAGTCAGATCGTTAAGCCAATTCCTAAAAGGCGGTGTTTAGTGGGTAAAAGTCTCCACATAACCACGCAGCCGGCTGCGTGGTATGCTATGAGCATTCACCGCCTCCCTCCCCCGCTTTCCGAAGGGTTGCCCATATTTGCTTCGGGCGCAAAAAAAAAACGTCGTAAGCAGATTGACGCCACATTATATGCAAAATTGGCCATAGTGGACGTACAATAAGTTACGGGATGTATGTTGTATATCCCCTTATCTTAATAATTTCCTTCACTCTCATCTTCAAATCAAGAAGAATGGAATACTCAAGCGCCACGCAATACAACGTAAAAAGAAGTACATAAACTTTCCACGACGCGTATGGCCAACGCTACTCGCTCCTAAACTTAGACAATACCATTATACAAAGTATGGAGCGTAGAGGTAAGGAGTACAAACTCTGTATAAAAAGTGTCCGTAGGAAAACGCTAAATAAGCCACTGTAGCTACTGTCTAAATTTTAAAGAACTTTTTATCATTTTTATATTATACAGACTCACCATAATTCTTTTTACAATAATTATTTTATTGCTTTCAAAATTTTTATATTCAAAATCACTAACATATTTTACGGCGATTTATCATACCCTATAGCTAGCTACTCAAGTGCTGTTGTGGAGAGTTTTTGAACTGTTATTTACTGCTTACGGATGAACACATTTTCAACTATTCTCCTACGGGAGATTGTCCTCCTTACCTCTATACTCCAAGATACAAAGTGCAGTGTGTTAAAGTAGAAAACACGCCTGCTGGACCGAGCATAAAGAATACTGCAAGAAATTCTCCTGGCCTGTGGAAGTACGTAGTTCTTAAACGAGAAGAAACTTAATTCTTAATCTCGCATTTACTACCTTAACACAAATTTTTCACAAGCTAGCGATACCAGTTTCTCGACGCCACAGAGTAACTAATTCATTCTTGGGATAATGTTTACGCTATCACAACAAAGTACCAGAAAATATACACAGTCTCTCTATTACAAAGTTTAAATATTTAATTAAACAAAAACTGTATAAAAATTGTACTAATAATCTCTGTAATGAATACATGGTTGGTATGAACTCCTGGGAATGAGATTTTTTGTAGAGGAAATTTTGTAACCATTCACATTGTAAAATTTATTTTAAACAATTTTCCGCTGGGTTTCTTGCTGGTTCTTCCCAGGACAGGGGTTTTTATCGGACTAGTGGTAAATTAAAAAATTACTTTCAATAAGAATTACTTACATGTAATATATATTGAATAAAAAACTATTCTATTTTATTGTATTCCTTAGACTGTAAACGCGCATCAGGGTGACCTAATAACTGGTTGAGAAATTGTATGATAAGAGAAGTGTAGTTTACAAGAAGACCATGTTTGTATTGTGACCATAATTAGAAAAGGAATGTTTTGTTGAAAGAAAGAATTAAAGGTTCATTAATTAAAACTACTTTTACGGTTTTTTTATCGCGTTTAATTTTTTTTTGCATTGGGTGACAAACGAGCACACAGTCCAGCTGATGGTAAACATAGACATCCACATTTATCCTCAATTAAGGATCAAAATGCACATACGTTGTCACCCCTGAGGACCAAGATGGAACGCCTCGATTCCAGTAATAAAAGTCTTCGGTTCTCTACACTCACTATACTAAGCACAGCAACATAACGCTGCTATTTTACGCTGGTATTCTGTGAGAGCGTGATCCTGTCCCGGTCGAGCTGACCCATTCATGCTACAACTATAATATAGCTGCAGCGTGGCTCTACCACGTAAAGATTATATGATTTTTAATTCTTTCGGGTGCTTTCCAGCACCTATGGTCACGGGGGATTAAAGTGATTAACGTCCCGATGTCAGTGTTAACCCAGAGTGTAACTTCAGCTTTTTAATTATTATTTATGGTCCCATCTACGCAGAATGAACTTACTGTATCTTGAAGTCTTACAGTGGTATGCTTGGGTTTAGTTTTAATTTTATTAATTACAGGGTCTCAAGCAGGTAATAGTAACCAAATTCCTTCTCTATTGAAATTAGGATGTTTTTTAATTTCAATAGCCTCACGTATCATAACTGATAGGAATCGATGTTCTTTCGCGAGAATTTGTGATCTATCAAATGTGATGTCATGGTTGGGGCCAGGGCCTAGGATATGATCACAAACTCCAGACTTCCCGGAAAAAGAACATATAGCTGACGTGAAGCATCAACATTCCGGGAAGTCTGCATGCATCATTAAATAAAAGTTTGGCAACGAACGAAACCCTAGACGGAAGTTTATCGAACAAATTGGCAATATTTTGAACATGGACTAAGTAAAGAGTACCTTTCACTGACGAGCAGGTAAAAGTAAAGCTACAGCCTATATGCATCCCACAGGAGACAAAGGAGTTCTTACACCTCTGAGAGGGATATAATACAAGAAAAGGTACGCAGAGCTGCTCAAATGCGTGTTGGCGGGCTTCACATTCTTCAGTCTTGAATTTATTTTCCGCAGACATGCAGATTTATTCACGGTGTTTATTTTCGCCGCGCACGCACGTGGTAAATCAGCACTTAAAATTGCAACTAACAATTTCATTGGTTCCGGCGAGAATTAAACTAGGATTGCTCGCGTAGTATGTAATTTACAGCGAGCGCAAGTCCCTGAGCAACCACGACACATGATCCCTGAGGTACGACGAGCATTTATCCGTAGGAATATGAACATAAGAGGCGAGATCGATATGTCAGGATCGTGCCGAATGAAAGTCATAGTTTCCGTCGATTGCCCCGCATGACAGGCGTAAGTGTTTATGTATGTATGTATGTAAAAAAATGAATAATGTTACGACTGTTAGGCTCTAACATGACGAAATAGGTTTGTATGCTCTGTCAAAGAAATAAGTTTTTTGTTGTTTGAAGTTGTGCACATAAAGACAGTGGTATAGGTTATAAGTTGCAAACAAATAGTTGTAATTTTATAAATATTGGAGTAATAGGTGTTGGTGTAGCTAAATCCGGCAATCTGATACGACCGAAAGAGATCAGGCACAGAACCAACAGCTGTACGTGCTTTCCAAGGAACGTGGGAGAAACACCGTCAATTTCCTGACCACTAGACCAACCACGAACTCTTAGCTATCGAAATAGGTGTCAAGACTAGGTCAAAGATTTTGTAGCCTGTTCTAAAAGTCGTTTATCTACTCAAGAGAGAAAATTAGGATGACAGAAAATTTAAATAATTTGAGAAAAGAGTATCTTATTGTTTACAATTGATTTTTTCCCCTTATTATTATTAAACTGATTTAAAATTCTATGGAAATATTGTTTATACAGTTAAAAGCTTATCTATGTATCACAACATGAAAGCGTCTGACACAATGCTCACCTTGCAAAGCACTTCGACAGGCGTGGACATTTTTTTCTCGCTGATCCTCTCGTACTTCTGCTTCTTTGTGATCGCTTTCAAGCCTTGCCACGGCAAAGAGCCTCTGAAATTGATATCAATGCAACATAATAAATACAATATCATAACACATACAATTTAATTTAGTTTTTTTTTCTAAATTATAGTAACAAAGGACCATGTGTCCACTTGATAGTATGCTGTTGCCCATATAGCCAAATCACAGCCATATTGACAGCACTAGACTTAACGGCATCTTAAAATTGAGCAGCATTTGAGTATTTGGAAAAAACAATATCTACATCTATCCTCAATGATGAATCAAAATACAGATGCGTTGTTAAGCCTGAAGACCTAAATTCTCTATACAGTAAACCTAAATTCTCTATACTAAAAACAGCATCATAAGCCTTTATTTCACGCTGTTATTCTGGGAGATGGTGGTCCTTTGCTGATGGAGCCGACCCATTCATGCTTGGAACATGAATGGGTTGGCTAAGCGATATCTACATCTATCCTCAATGATGAATCAAAATACAAATGCGTTGCCAAGCCTGAAGACGTAAATTCTCTACACTCTAGACCTAAATTATCTATACAAAATACAGCATAATTAAGCCTTTATTTCACGCTGTTATTCTGTGAGAGGGTGGTCCTTCGCCGGTGGAGCCGCCCCTTTCATGCTTGGAACATGAATGGGTCGGCTCCACCTTTGTCTAATCTTTCTTTGAGTCCGGTCAAGTTTAACACCGTAAAATTGATTAGCACATCGGGGTTTGGTAATAGAGGTTTTTGTGTAGCGCAAATCGACTACAGCTTGCGACCTTGAGCTTTCTCATACTGCCAGCAGTGCAAGACTACGTTTCTGATCGATATGTCATCATTAGCAACACGCTATGGTTGTTCCCAAGTTTTGAAGTATATGTGACGATAAAATGTGTCATCATATACTCCCGAACGCTGCCATATCTATTTGAATCAGTTCATAGACCCCACGTTCGAAGTAGTGCTTACCTAATCAATTTGTCCTAGGTAAACTCGCTCGTCAACAACTTCGAGCGTAGTGTTTGGTGTTACTTTTGTCTTGTATATGTTCCTCTTAAGAGATTCCATTGGAAGTTAATAAGTTCAATGAGCATATACATAGTAATGAAGTCCTCAGTTCACCTTCACCTTCGATTTGCCGACGATATAGTCATTATAGCAGAAATTCGTAAATTTTCATCACAATTGGTTTCATTCTAAATATTAGTTTGAACAGACAGATAGACGGGCCGGCCATATAACTCGAAGAACCGATAACCGATGGGGAAGAAAGGTTCTCGAGTGGCAACCTCGTACCGGTAGGCGTGGTGTAGAGCGACCCCCCACTAGATGGAGTGACGACCTGGTAAGATATGCAGGAAGTCGATGGATGCAGGTGGCTCAGGACCGTGCTTTGTGGCATTGCTTGGGGGAGCAATGGACTTGTGAAGGGCTGTAATGATGATGATGATGAGACAGATAGAAAGACAAAAATTTAAAAATTAAAAATTTAAGCATGCTTTTAAACATAAATAACTATAGTTATTTATTTCTAACAGCATGCAATTACCCTGAACTTAATAGAAGACAGTTATTTTAATATTTTAGACAGTTCAATTTTATTTGCATGTATGAACAAAATTATGAAATTAAGGTCAAAAAAAAATTAGTTTATTTATAACATTACATTTGGCATCATGAATTCATCAAAAGAGCAATTCACTAAACGATTATATAAACACTTTATGACGCGGCGGATTTAAATAATATTGCCAATTTAGAAAGCGGGTCAGAGATATAACAGATAACATAAAAATATTGGTCGATATATCTAATTGTTTTGTGTTTCTTTGCGTCCATTTGAAACGACATTTTCGACAGCCTGACAGAGCGCATAATCTCAACACAAGAAAGTTAGATAAGCTGTTATAATTACATGATATTCTATTCCATTTGATCTTCTATCATGGCGACCATTCCCTAGGTTATACAACCAGACGTAACGAGTGATATATAATAACAGTATCTTTTTAAAGCAGTAAGGGTGACAAATACATAGTCCATATGCCGTTAAGTGGATGCTGTTGCCCGTTGAAACTACAACTTTTACCGGTTATAAATAAAATGCAGATGCGTCGTCATCCTGGAATAACAACTGTTAGAGCACTCCCTCAAGCTTCCAGATAAGGTTGTAGGATAATATGAAAATCCTAGGATAATTGCCAAACTATCTTTTATTATTGTATTAATGTATGTATAGCAAATAAAGCAATTACAAATTAAAAGCGGTGTACTGACGTTTCGCATACATCTACTACGTCATCAAAGAGTCAAAGAGAGCGCTTACACTTAACTAACACGACCGTTATCGTCCGATAACGTACGAAAACGGGCGATCAACCGTCGAGACCGAACTTGTTGGGATTTCTCGCCAGACTGCCGGCGTCTACAGTGCAAATTGAGTGTATTTATAGTCTAATTTAATCATTTTCATCCGACTGTCAAGGAAGGGTTATGTTTTTCGCGCGATCTTGTATACCATCAAAATAAAAAATTAATAAACAGACATTTTTTAATTTTTTTCCGAGTCGGAATGCCCTAAATCCCGAGCTCGCATCGCTCGATCTCTACACTCAATAAAAACTAAAATAAAAAATTTACTAAAACGATTTTTTAATGTTCGTTTTTTTGTATAGATTATGAAAAAAATTAGCAACTTCATTTGATTATTTAAAAAAGTTATCAACAATTACACGTGAATGAGTGCATTTTCATGAACATTTAAAGCCTTGAAACCAATATATAAGTTTTAATTTTTTTAATTCTTGTAACTTTTTTCTTAAATCGTAATAATGGATTTAAAAAAAATCATCGAAATCGGATGATTTTTCGATTTTCTAGAGCCAAAAAACGAGGTGACCGCGATAGTATAAAATTACCGAACGTGGTTTCTGTATGAGCGATTCATGCTTGCTGCAGCCATGATACTGCTGTACCGTGGCACTGCCACTGCCATCTCTTTCGATAGGGGGCGTCCATAAATTACGTGAGATGTTTAACCCTAGGATAGTAACAGGGGTGCCCCAACACCCCACGCCAGCAATCACGCGCCAATTTATTGAAAATTATTTGCTCTCTCGCTCTAGTATTTTGTGTATTTTTTTGTCTTACCGTGAGTCATTAGTAGCCGTTGCGCGGTGGGAGCGGCAACACGTCGATTTCGTTCTGCAGGTATGTGTGGGGTGTTGCGTCACCCCTGTTACTATTTACGTAGTTATTTTCTTTTGTTACTGTATTTTTTTATATGTTATTTTCAGTTCATTATGGCGTTTCGTAATGATGAAGAGCTTGAGCGGTACCTAAATAATATGGTCGAGGATGATGATAGTGAACCAGAGCCATTAGAGGTGGAAGAGGCTTCTGAAAATGAAGATAACATCTCCGTGCATTCCGAACAAGACGACATTATTTCCGGCTCAGATGAAGATGATGTGCCTTTGTCACAGCTTCGAGGGAGTGTTTTGAAAGGTAAGAATGGACATGTTTGGTCTACTTCTGCCCCATCATCAAGCAGAACACCTCCAAAGGTAGAACCATCCAAAGGTCTTCGCAAGTCCGTTCTAATATTGAAATAGAAAAAGAGGCTTTTATGATTTTGTTCTCTAAACCTCTCGACATAGTACTTACATACACAAACCAAGAAATTAGTAGACGTGCTCCCAAATATAAAGACCAACGTTTTACTCATAAAACAGACAAAACAGAGATCGAGGCACTCATAGAGCTACTATTTTATGCCGCGGTAAACAAAGATAGTAAAAAAAGTGCAACTGAAATGTGGGCGCCCACGAGTACCCCTGTATACAAGTCAATAATATCTGAGAGTCGATTTCATTTTCTGCTACTTTGCCTAAGATTTGATGATAAGGACAGCCGTGATAAAGAGGATAAATTTGCACCTATTCGAGAAGCATGGAAGATTTTTATAAACAGTTGCACAAAAGCGTACCAACCACTCTGTTACGTTACGATTGATGAGTAACTGTTTGGTTTTCGAGGAAAATGTCCCTTTCGTGTTTATATATCTTCGAAACCGGACAAATATGGTATGAAAATTGTGGCCATATGTGACGCTAAAACATATTATATGTTTGACGCAATTCCTTACATAGGAAAAGAAACCGAGGCGAAGACGGCAGCAGACTACGTCACAAAGTTAGCTGAGAGCATCAAAGGTTCTGGACGAAACATAACCTTTGATAATTGGTTCACCTCGGTGCCTCTTGCAGACCAGTTACTGAAGGAATATCGACTTACTTGTATTGGAACTTTACGTAAAAATAAACGTAAGATACCACCTGCTTTCCTACCGAATAAATCAAAGTCTGCTATGTCCTCTCAGTTTGCATTTGATCGCGAGAAAACGTTAGTCTCCTTTAATCCAAAGGTAAACAAATCGGTGATATTGCTATCTACTATGCACAATAAGGAAGAGATCAATCCTACAACGTATAAGCCAGTTATAATTGATGACTACAATGCGACAAAATGTGCACAATTACACGACTGCGAGGGGTACTCGACGCTGGCCGCTTAGGTTTTTTTTCGGTATGTTAGATCAAGCAGGGATCAACTCTATGATTCTCTATCTAGAAGCTAAGCATCCAAACACACCAGCTAATAAGTTTAGAAGTAATTTCTTAAAAAAACTAGCAATGCAGCTAGCCGAGCCGCACATGAGACGACGCCTGGAGTCAAATTTACCTAAAAAAACTATCGGGAAATATAAGAGCCATTCTAAATGTCCCCGAAGAAGTTCCAGCATGTGAACCCCCCGCCAAATTGCAAAAACAAGCTCGATGTGCATTGTGTCCTCGAAAAAATGACAAAAAAGTGAAGATTTTTTGTTCAAAATGCAGAAGACCTGCGTGCCCTGAACATCGTGTGGAAATTTGTCTCAGTTGTGTTTAAGTTGCCATAAAACATTTTTTATAAATCTAATTTCTTTTAGTTACTGATTGATCTAAAGAAAAGTGTTCTTTAAGTTTGTTTCAAAAATAAAAAGTTTAATTTTTCATTAAATAAAAGTTTTTTTTTTCATTTTATTATCATGGGGTGACGTGACACCCCTGTTACCATGCGTGTTCATTTAAATTATGTTACCATCGTAGGGTTAAGGGGGGGGGGGAAGGGGGGTTGAGTCAAATCTCATCTAATATTACGTTGGAGAGATTTACCTATGGTCAAGCCAAAGAGTATAATAGGTTGGACCAAAGACAATTTTTTTTAATGAAGGAAAATATAACTCAGAATTATTACCCTATTCTTATCCAAAAATAAAAATTATCAACAATTAAAATATCGAATTATTTATATATTATGAAGGTCACGTGGGCGCTAGAGAAACGACGATTGTAAGACGTTGACAAATAAAATGTTTAATGAAATAGTACAGTAAAAATAGAATTTAACTTTGCACTAAATTTCCTATCCAATTTTATTTTTTTATAAGGTTTAGGATCACTTACCCAGCATAAAATCACAAAATGCTGACAGATCCAGGTGGTTTTCAGCCGATATCTCGAAAACTATGCACTTTAAGGCAAAAGTTCTATAACTTTTGCCACAAAGTGCATAGTTTCCGTAACCATTATTGTAGAAAATAAAATTTCGCATCTTTTGTTTCCAGTAAACTCTTTTGCAAAACTTACCGTTTACGATTTATGGCCCATTTACGCCCGAACTTAATAACGTATCTCTTTTTTAAGATTAATGGCAATCCGAGATTGTACCCTATACAAAGATCGATCCAAATCCACATCCCAATAACATAACTTAACAAGCCCAATCTTTTTTTTTTGCGGCGATCGCAGTCTGTTTGGATGCTTGGATCGGATCGATCCAAGCATCCAAACAGATGCTTGGATCGATCCGTTTCCTCTCGACTGTTTCGTTTTATGCATAGCGACTATTTGCTTCTTTCAAATAATTGTATTAATATAATAACATAAAATGTAATTTTAGATCTATAACTATTGACTTTAATTACAAGTTATTACATTAACTCCCTTTTTCTCCCTAAAATTATAAAATGATTATATTTTTATTTAAATCAATGTAACTATAGTTTGAAAACAATCACGTAACGGAACGCCGCCGGTCAGTCGCGGCCGCAGCGTCATCGGTCATCGCTCATCGCGTCGGTCAAAACAATTATCAAGTTTCAATGCTTAGGTTCGATCATTTGTATTCGTAATTCTTGCCAAGCAGCAAAGATATAAACCTTTTTTCGAATCAAACTAAACTTTGAAACAGAAATATTTACAGCAAATACTTTTTGAATAATAAAATAAGGGAGCCACAAATAGTAAGTTAAATTGTAATACATTAGATATTGTATCATTTGATGCTTGATGTACAACTACATAAATCGCTTTTTATTTCAGATAAAGAGCAAGCCACTTTCCAAAGATGAAAACAAAGCCTTGCTCGAACTTATTGAAATGAGCAAAATTATAATATCTAAAGCCACAAACGCCAGCAGCAATAAAATGAAAGACAAAGAGTGGGTATGAATAGCCGAACAGTTTAATGCTACAGCAACAAGTTGTCGTCGGACACCACAACCACCACCACCAACCACCAAGCTTCGGCTGAAATGGGAGAATTTAAAGAAGAATGCACGTAAACGTTGCACTAAAATAAGAATGAACAGCATAAACGTTAGTTTCGTTGTTTATTTATTTTTAATCTAAGTATAAATAAATGATTATCCATTTTATTTACATTCTTTATTAATTTCATCTTTTTGATTTGCAGACTGGCGGTGGTGTTGGTGATGATGATTAGTTGTTCCTTATGGGGGAGATAAGGAACCCGAGCACTTTGTAGTGATTAGTGATGGTGGTGGTATTGTGCCAAATGGAAATGGTGAAGAGGAATTAGGTGGTGATGCTAGGGTCAATCTAGAAATCCTAGAGTTTTAGGACAAACCAGTGCCAGATCCGCAAAAGGAAATGGTTGTGACCCCTACTTCTCCACATTCAGCAATGGCTCAGGTTAACACCTGTGCTGTTTTGCTGAACAAATTAAAGTTTCGGATACACTACGGAGAGTAACAATCAATGTTCCTAAAACAGGTAATGGTTATTTTGATGTTGATAGAATTTTAATTTATAAGATAACAATTTCACATGGTGTTCCATTCGCTGAGGTGGTGGTATTGTCACTAACTTGTAGTCCGCTTTAGTTTAAAAGCAGTCTAAATTGAGGTAAAATAGTAATATGCAAAAGATATACTCCTTTTTTATTTAAAAAAAGGCTAACTTGTAATTTAATAAATTAAATTAATATGTATTTTACAGGTAAAAGGAAATTGCAGGGTGATAGGTCCAAATCTGCTAGAGACCGTGCCATTGCAGAATATTAGACATTTAAAAAACTGTGTCTGGAGTCAAAATTAGAAAATATAAAATTAGAAAATAAAAAACTTAAACTACAAAATGAAAAACTTCTATTAGAAATAGAAAATTTTAAGAAATAGTTATTTGTGTAATAGTATGTAAGTGTAAAAAATAATTAAGTATTCTGATACATAAAAGAGTCATGTCTGTAAGTAGTTGTTAATAAATTCAAGCTTTGTATGTATTCATGATTTATAATATTAGTAGTTATATAGTTTGTATTAGAAAATCTTTTAAACTAATAAAATATGTATGTAATAAATGTATTAAAGTTAGATTAATGTCTTAGTAATATAGTAATTAAAGAGTAAAATCATTTTTATTGAATATTTGTTTTATTTTTACAATTAAATTCACAAAATATAAAGAAAAGTAACACTTGTGATCTCTGAGTTCTTTGCCTGCTAAATAGCCTAATAATATATAAATATTATTATTAGCAACTCGTGTTTAAATTGAACAAAAATTTAAAAAGGGTAAGTATTTTTACTTACTTGGAGACTATTATGTGGATGATATGTGGTATAAAAGGAGGAAAAGGTAGTTACAAATTAAATACTTTTTTATAAATGTCTAGGTATTATAGTAATAATTGTATTTTAATAGAGATAAATAATTTTTATTGATTTTTTAAATTTTTATAATTAAATTTACAAACTTTAATAAAAAATTAACAACTGATTCTACATTCAATTTTTAACCTTTAACATCAGTGCAAGCACATCTCAAAACAGTTAACAAAAAAATAGTTGCTTTATGCAGTTGGTAAGGAGACCGATGAGCTACATCGTTCATAAGCTTTGAGCTTGAATTTTTCTTTAAATAAAATACATTTAAAGAAAAGTACCACTTGTGATTTCTGATTTCTAGTTAGTCGCCATCACACAGTTACATTTTACTATTATAAAACATACGAGGGTGGATTGAAAAGTACTCGGCCTAACCAAGAAAATAAACACATACTAAATCAGTTATATTTTTATTTTTCTACATAATCACCATCAAGTTCAATACACTTTTGCCACCTCCCCTTCCAAGCATTTAGACCGTTGAAAAAAAATGATTCTTCCTTAGAGTCAAAATATGCATCTACAGCTGCTTTGACCTCGTCGTTTGTCGAAAATCTTTGACCTCCCAAGTGCTTTTTTAGGTTAGGGAACAGAAAGAAGTCTGATGGTGCCAGATCAGGTAAATACGGCGGATGCGGTAACAGTTCAAAGCCACAGTTGTGAATTTCAGCCATTGACTGTACTGACGTGTGAACACGGGCGTTATCTTGTTGAAACAGGACTTTTCTTCTGAGCATTCCTCGACGTTTTTCTTTTATTTCCTCTCGTAAACGACGTAGTAAGGTGCAGTAGTAATCAGAGTTTATAGTCTGACCCCTTTCAAGATAATCAATCATAATCACACCTTTCGAGTCCCAGAATACTGAAGCCATCACCTTATTTGACGACAAAATCGACTTAGCCTTTTTAGGGGGTGGTGAACCAGGTCTTCTCCACTGTTTTGATTGTTGTTTTGTTTCCGGTGTACAGTAATGAACCCATGTTTCGTCCATAGTAACAAAACGATTCAAAAAATCATCTGCATCGGCTTCAAATAATTCCAAACAGTCGCGTGAAATAGTCAATCGCGTCCTTTTTTTGTTCAACTGAAAGCAGTCGCGGAACCCACCTCGCAGACACCTTGTGGAAACCCAACTCGTTGACAATGATGTTTTGAGTTCGTTCATAAGAGATGCCTATAATCTAGGCTATCTCTCTAATTTTTAATCTGCGGTCTCCCATTATTAAATCAAGTACTTTTTTAATATTTTCGTCAGTAGTTGACGTCGAAGGCCTTCCAGAGCGGGGTTCATCTTTCACACTCTCTCTACCACGCTTAAATTCTGCTATCCATTTTTTGACGGATGAATATGACAGAGCACAATCGCCTAATGTACTGACCATGTCATCATGGATGGCTTTTGATGATAGCCCCTTCTTATGGAGGTACTTAATGACGGCACGCTGCTCGATTTGCTCCATTCGCGGAAATTATCTCCGATTACTTTGTTAATAAATTTATAAAATCATAACTAATTATCGCACACGTTTCGAACTTCACACAATGAACTAGTCTGAACTGAACTAAATAATGTGGGTAGATTTGATTTTTAGAATTGAATGGATCTGTGTTAGGCCGAGTACTTTTCAATCCACCCTCGTAGAAGGTAGTTATAATTATTTGACTTCTTTTATATAAATTTATCAATATTATAGTAATTAATGTACATTTTTATAATATATATTAATTACTATAATAAAAATTAAATAAATTAATAAATATAATTAAATTCACAATTTATAAAGAAAAGTAACACTTAATAGGAACTTCACAGTTTATTTCAATTTAACAACATTTTAAAAAGATTAAGTACTATTACTCACATATGTGGTATAGAAGTAGTAGAAGGCTGTTATAATTTAAGTTCCTTTTTATAAATATCTCAATAGTATAGTAATTAATGTGTATTTTTAATAGAGAAATTAATTTTTAATACTTGTTTTATATTTACATTTGAAAATTTCTAACTTATTCTACATAATTGTTTTTACCTGTAATGTTAATTACGGGAGTTATTTGTCCAATGAGTGTCAACGTTTCTATAATGTCATAAAATAATTATTTATCAAATCAGTTATATGGTTTGTAGGAATATCATTAACAACTACATTATGAAGCATTGTACTATTGTCGATAGATGGTAGTTCTACTTCAGAGGGGATTTCTGTGAGATTGTGATTTCTGCAAATATTATGTAGGACTGTAGTTGCTACTCGTATTATTACTGCCTGCATATTTGGTATTGACAAACGTAGTGTAAGAGCTACAACGGGGAACCTACGTTTCCATACTCCAAATGCTCTGTAATACAAACAATTTGTTTATTAAACACCAGTATTCCCATAACACATTTTATCTAATAATACTGTTTTATTTAACATACCGTTCAATGGTATTTCTAGTTTTAATGTGTGCTTCATTGTACCTATGTTCAGCTTCAGAAACTGGATTCAGAACAGGTGTTAATAAATATGGCCTGTTTGGATAGGCACTATCTCCAAGTACCCAGCGATTTCCGAATTGCCCTGCATCACATTCAGCTGTTATAAAAATAAAGAATATTAGGCTCTGACAGTGAATATTCAAATTTATTACAATTTGAATACATATTATTTACACCTACCTCTCAGAATAGAGTTATTAAATATAGTTGCATCATGCGTAAAACCAGGCCAACGAACCACAACATTTATAAATTTTAAGTCTGCATCACAAACACCTTGAACATTTAAAGAAAAGTAACCCTTCCGATTTCTGTATTCTTCGCCTATAAAATGACCTAAAATATATAAACATTATTATTAGCAACTTCATAGTTTATTCATATTTGCCAAAATTTTAAGAAGAGTTGAGTATAGTTGCTTACATGGAGACTGTATGCGGATATGTGTGCCATCAATTGCCCCAAGCACGCGAGGAAATCCAGCAATTCTATAGAAATTGTCTGCACTCCTAAGATGAACATAAATATATTTATCATTTAATTGGGCAATTGCTGATGATGTGTCTCGCACTATTCTACCTGCTGTAGATTTTGAAACTCCAACAAAATCTGCTACGGATATCAACATTGTGCCTAGTGCATAAAACCGTAGGGTCAACAAAAGTTGATGCAATGGTGATACTCCGTAATTTCTGCAAAGGATTACATAAAATGAAGTATATTATATACTTAGATTGTAAAAAATTATCTAATTTGCTATAGACCAGCTTTGCTTTACCTCGTGGATGTTACTCGTAATAATGGGGTAATTTCTAACAATAAAGAATTGAACGCATGTTTGTTCCATCGAAACCTAAAGGTAAAATCACCGTCATCGAGACTGCGTATAGTTCACTCTTCTGATTCTCTTTGGAGGGCGGCGTAGGATTTCATCTTCATCACTTGAGTCAGATAACTGAGCTAGCATTTCCAAATCACTGTCACTGTCACTAGATAGTAATGTTAAATCCATTTTCGCGCAAATAAAATAAAACAAAATACGTAATCGGTTGGAACTCGAAGGATTAATCCTAGGCTTTTCTCGGATTGCGAATTTGGATTGTTTACACCGATCGAACTAAACGTCAAAATTGACAGATAGGTTATTGATACACACAAATTGTCATTCGCCCACAGAGGTCTATCTTTTTTTGTAATCCGACCTCCCGAGGATAGCTTACTTCTACAGATTGTAATTTTAATCCCTGGATTGGTTGTTGGCACTGTCTAACCATATAATGGATTGAATTATCAATCTTGGATAGCTAAAAATAGATTAAGATCGAATATTAGGTTCGGGCGTTAATGAACCGGTTTTTCTATTGCGGCCAAATAGCTTTTGAAATATTAGATTAATCAATAAAATGCATAAATCTACTTTTAAAGATAAGTTTATTTTCTAAAACTTTTGTTTGAAACTTTTTTTCTAATGTCCACTTTTTGAGTTATAGGACGTTTAATGTTTTTTTTTCTTTTAACAATAACCATCCAACGCGTTTACGTAAAAAACCCACATTTTGAAAAATCTCACGTGAGATTGGGGGATGGGGGAGGTGGTTAAATTAAATCTCACGACATATCACCAGGCTGGAGGGGGGCACAGAAAATCAAAATAAAAACACCTCACGTAATTTATGGACGCCCCCATAAACTGTGCTATCCGCAACACAGCTACAACTGCGCTAGTGACTCAGTTCAGTAGTTCATATTCACTGTATCAAAGTCTACCCTCCAAAAGAACGGTAAGAAACGGCATCTTACATTTCCTCACCTCTTTTAATCAGTGTTAGATATTGTACGTCTTCAGTTATGTTTACACTAAAAAGTCAGGAATGCATTATTTTATTTACACTGTAAAAACTCCGGACTGAATTCTAAGTTAAACTCACAACGTAATCTATCAGAAAGTGCAAACGTCCGCCGGGGAACAACGTATGCTAATATACATATATTTTCAAATTACTATGTCGACTCAACTTCAAGTACGTAACTTACGCGAATCGACCTATTTAAAAACAAAAGACTAATTACCAAATTTAAAGGTCAACTTTTTGCCACAGATTTCTCTATCCGCTTTACGAACGCTGAGAATCACCGTGCTCGCATTGTGCAAGTGTGTCGGCCGTAGGGTTTCCACTTTCCACCTTTTTTTTGAACAAATATAGTATTTTTCCCAAAACAAAAATAGTACTTTTGACAGATTCAGAAAAAAGTACACATATATTTTTAAACTTTATGTATTTTCGCATATAAATTTGTAATTGGTCTTCGCTTTGGCCATCAATTATTTATAAATTACCTTTAAAATAATAATGGTAATCTTAGCAATTTAGGTTTAAATTAAAATAGATTAACTTTAAATTATATTAATATACATGCTCTGCTTCTTTCTTCTATCCATTTTACACTCATGATAGAAAAATTCTTTCCGTAAAACTTACTTGTTCCAGAATTACAATCACAGTATAAAAAAGCGCGACGTTGGCGCGTTGATTTAAGGGATAAAAACATAGTATTTTCGTACTATTATATATATTATTTTTCTATTAAAATATATAATACAATTGCTGGAATATAGTACGATACTATATATTATAGTACGAGTGGCAACCCTAGTCGGCCGAGTTTTGTTTGGGTCAAAGATACGACGTCACCGTCACACGTGTTGAAATTGTGGCGTAGTAACGTATGACGTAGTACATCACTTAGGAATCCATTTTACGAATCGAATCCTACAAATCGTACTTCATGTTATTATTGTAAAATTTTATACTTGCTAGATTATTTCCCAAGAAACAAAACAGTTTTCGTTTACACTTTATAAGAAAAAAAGAAAATCATTAATCATTTGAATTTCTGATGTAATTATGCGTCGCTAATATCACACACATCACAAATAAATGTCACACTAAAGTCACGGTAATTTTATCTATACAGTATTCCAAGTCCATACAAACGGATGAAGCGAGAGCTATGCCTACGCGCCTCGATCTCGGCATGCGCTCGGCATGCAGACAGTCGAGACTGCCGCAGTTATGATTTTGTGGAATATATATAAAAAATGGAGGAAATAAATAATATAATAGAAATAAAGAAATAATAAATCCGACCTTCATTTAAAACTGAACATACAAATTGTAAAATAGCTGCAGGGATCTCTAACCAAGTAAAAATATTCCTTTTCTCCACCTTGCCCATGTTTCACAAAACAATTTTTAATTAAGCTTTATATTAGAATGCGGACTTATATACTTAAAATTTTAATAATAAAGAATTTCGTACGTCTCAGCCGAGGCGCAGATATTTTTCGGTTGCAAATGTATAAGACCGAGACACGCATTTTTATTGTTATTCAAACATAAACATGATTTTTTAATTAAATCTACCGATAAAAAACGACACGCATTTTTATTGAACACTTCCTATTCAATTCACAAAGTATCTATTATATTTGTTTATATAAGAAAGTATATTTACAATCATAAAACTAAATGGAAACACAAAGTAGGCAAATGTAAAAATGCTGGAGGCAGGCAGCCCTATCGCATGTTTACGTACCGCGTGACTGTAGGCATTTATTTCAAAGATACGGACGAGTTACAATACTGTATAGATAATATTACCGTGCTAAAGTTTTGCAGCCTGCTCCGGATTGACTGTAAAATAATGCTAATAGGAATTAAGTCCGCCGTTTGTTTATACCTTTTTTATTGGTTTTAAAAAGTCATACACATAATATAAGTTATAAATATATATATATATATATATATGGCTCAGGGAATTACTTCATATCAGTAGATATCGATAACCATTCCTAATAGAGAGCAATGCGAGGAGTGATCTAGACTTTGTGTAGGCTATTAACCAAAGAACTTGAGTAACTTGAGAGACAAAAAGAGAGATAGAGAGAGAGAGAGAGAGAGAGAGAACCTTAACCTCTTCAAGGTGTCATCATCATCATTATGTTCAAATTTTTCTCTCCTGGGCAAACTCGCTCCATCGTAGACCTCATCTTTGCCCTCGGGCCAGATGAAGTTGAAGTGAACCCATTTTTAATAAAAAAAATTAAATAAATGATATTTTCAGATACCACCTAGAAACCAGGTTGCTAGTAAATAAATAAACCCGCTACCAGCTCCAGTTAACGCCGAGATTAAAACTAAAAGCTAGTTTTAAAATCCTAAGCGTAAGCGAGCCAAGAGCCTTTGATCACTGCCCACACAAAGTTAACTATGTACGGATTACTGTAATTAAAAAAAAAACATACCCTGTTGACCCTGATCACTTGAGCAAAGAATATATAATATTATTACTACGTAACTTCATCACGATCTTTTGTGTAAACATAAAAAAACGTGTGAAAAAAGTGCTCAAACATTTTCCAACGATGACAATGATATTTCCCGACGAGTTGTCCTTGCGTTAAGAATGTGTCCGTAATGTTACAAAAAATAACAAACATATATTCTATAAAAATAAAACTGTGATCAGTTAAATATTGATAAAACTATTATTAGTTCGTTTGTTCGTATTTGATGCGCTGCCATACCGTTCGTCAGATTGCGGTAAAACTTTGACAACATATTGCTACTAGTTACTCGACTCCACCGAGTCAGTGGGTGCGTTTGGCAGAAAAAAGCGCTAGCAAGCGCTTGTAAGCAAAATGGCGATCGTAAGCGGTAAGCGCTGTCAACTCGTAAGTAGCTATTTTCCTCCAGGACACGATGTTAGTTTTAACCGGGGAACCTAACCTAATTTAAATATATGTTTGTAAAGTATTCATATTAAAAACTTACCAATCATGAATTTTTAATAACATGTATATGTTTATTCACGTTATTATATTACTTAAAACTAATATTGCACAAAACAACTTAAAAACTCAACTTCAAAACAAACAAATTAAATAAGCAAAATGGCGGATTGTGTCAGCGCTACTGAACTAGTAATCGTGTCCTGGCCGAAAACTATTTCAGCGCTTGTAAGCGCTTGCTAGCGCTTTTTTCTGCCAAACGCACCCAGTAATTCATTCTTGGGGCGATGTATACGCTTTTACAACAAAATCCCAGAAAATATGCAAAATTAGTCATACGAAAAGTTCAAAAATGCTATTAAACTAAGTTTGTATAAAAAGGGTTATTATAATATTATGGAATTTATGGATAATAACCCCTGGGAAGGGTGATCGCCACCAAGCTATTTGTAATTTGTCTTGTGTTGTTAATTGTAAACATGATTGTAAGCTATTATTTGAATAAAAAAAATTGACTTTCAATAAGTATTGTTTATAATCTACATTGAATAAAAAAGTTTCTGTTTCTGTTTCTATTGCTTGCACTTGCACGAAGGTTAGAGGCATAGTACAATTAATTTACAGTAGGTGGCGCGCGTACCGTACCAACAGATTTATTTCAAAGTTATATATCATTAAACTTCAACAAATATATCATCATTCCCAATTCGACAGTGGAACTCTTCTAAATTTAAAATGCCAGTGTTGTTGGGAGCACTAAGCTCGAAGTTGTTGATGAGTAGTATGTTTACCCTGGGACAAGTAGTCCGACTTGGAAGTCCAACTTCGACGGTCAATCGACTGATTCAACTCGGGTGGGCTGCGCTCGGGAGATTACGACACATCTTCTTGTCTGGCTTACTTTAAAGCTAGATTGTATAACCAGTGCGTGTATAACCAGTGATGACCTATGGCTCTGCGACGAGGTCCTCCACTGCCGGCCGTATGAGGAAGCTCAATGTTCGCTCAGCGAGCTATGGAGAGGGCTATGCTCGGAGTGTCTCAGCGTGATAAACTCAGGAATGAGGATATCCGCAGATGAATCAGAGTGACCGACATAGCCCAACGTAGTAGGTAAGCTGAAGTGGCAAATGGCCGGCCATATAGCTCACAGAACCGACAACCGATGGAAAAAAAGGTTCTCAAGTGGCAGTCGAAGTGTAGGGCGATGCCCCACTAGATGGAGTGACGACCTGGTAAACATGCAGGAAGTCGATGCAGGTGGCTCAGGACCGTGCTTAGTGGCATTAATTGGGGGAGAGTTCATCAGTGAACTTGTGAAGTTCTGCAATGATGATGAATGATGAAATTTAAAATTATATTTCCACAATTATTTCTCTACGGCTGCAAAGCACCGGGTACCAGCGAGTTTTAATAATATAATTATTATTAAAGGCACAATGATATTTATTTTTTATTTAGACTGAATTGATACTGAAGAACTATCTTCTAGGGAATTAATATCTGTATATTAGATATTATATTCTAATAGTTAACTAATTCATCTATTAATATCATACCATTAATTATCAGTATTCTTTCCTCCTCCTTTAAACTCCCTTTCTTTAGGCTTAGCAAGATCCTCCGTTATGCCGAAAATATTGCAGCATTAATTTTGAAATAAATATATGGTAAAATTGAGGATTAATGTTAAGTACTATGTTAGACGAAAACATGATTCCGTAAAATTTTCTCGATAGAAAAAAAATCCAAAGTTACCTCCAAACTGAACAATAAACCGCTGTTATTCATAAAATACTTTAAATAATATCATGAAACTTTGCATACTAACTGAACTAACCTATAAAGCAGGGCTTATATTTTTTATTTATTTTTAATTACCATTATTTTCACTGTAAGGAGGTAACATAATAACGCGAACGCAACGCGAACGGACGTGTTTTATTGGACGGGCGAAATAAGTTGGAAATACAAATCAGGGAAGTCACCCTGAATGAGTATAAACCTAGAGGGATAGTTGGGAAACACCGATTCTAAGCTACGGGATAATGGATAAAACAGCAACATCCACGGATTACGTCAACACCGAGCGCGGTAGCCGAAACCCAAATGTCTCATACAAGGTTGTTAAAGAAGACAGGATTATGGAAGTGATTGGGGAGCTTCGCTTAGAAATGAAAGCTCTCATGGAAAATCAGCTTAAGGAATATGAGATACTAAGAAATAGATTTATAAATACTGAGACAGAATTAAAAGAATTAAGAAAAGAAATGAAGGTACTTCAAGAAAAAGTAGATAAAGTACAAATATTGGAAGCGAAAGTAGATAGTATAGTAAGAAATGATGAAAAATTAGTGAGCAATATGATTAGGGTAAGTCCAACAACTGATAAAAATGAGGAAGCTTATTTACAAAAAGGAACTCCTCAATCATTTGCAGCGGCAGCGAACCGAAACCAAAACCGGGTACTTAAAAATAAGTTCCCAACGAAGCAAGCGAGTGTGGCCACGAAACCATCAGACAAATCGACTTCCGTAATTAGCTCAATTGTGAAGGAGATACCCGAACCAAAGCAAGTAAGAAATAATTCTGAGCAAATAACCGAAACTGAGGATATAGAATCTCAAAAGGAAGGAAACTGGATAATAGTAAATAAAAAGAAGAAAAGCAGATACCCTAATACTGAGGTAAAAAAAGGCGGAAGCACGAGTGCAGTAGAAATCAAGGGGACTGAACGGAAGAAATTTTTACATGTGTGGCGTCTCCATAAAGAAACCACGGTTGAAAACTTAGAAAAATACGTGAAGAATATATGCGGAGAGGAAGTACCAGTCACAGTGGAAAGAATCAGGCATAAGACGGAAAGGGATTATTCTTCCTTTATTATTGGTGTACCTGAAAGCAGTTATGACATTTTATATCAATCGGACAATTGGGCTGTAAACATCGAATTCAGTGAATGGGTATGGTTTCGTAGAACAACCAAAAAAACACTCAATAAATAGCACAGCTATTGAAATTTACTACCAAAACGTGAGAGGTTTACGTACGAAATTAGAGGACTTTTATGTAGGCGTCTCATCTTCAGGAGCAGATCTATTTGCCATTACTGAGACAGGTTGTAACAAATCCATTCACGACGCAGAACTTGTTCCGCCGGGATACACAATAATTCGCTGCGACCGCGCGGATGGAAGAAAGCAAGGAGGCGCGTGTCTCGTGGCCACACCGCGTTTAGAGCTGCGGCGAGTGGCGAGTCCGAGTGACGTCAACATCGATGACGAAGTGTTTGAACTGATCAGTGCGACCGTCTACCTGCATAACAGACTTTTATTTCTATTGTGCGTTGTTTACATTCCGCCGAATAGTTGTGAGAATGATTATATGATACTGTTTAGAATAATAGAACAACTGTGTAGTAAATATAGTGATATCGTTGTGATTGGTGACTTCAATATGCATTCCTGTTCTATAAACGTATGTAATTATTTTCAATATTTTTTATCTTACTGTAGATTTACTCAGTGTAACACGATTGTTAATTGTAATGATCGGTGTTTAGATTTAGTGTTAAGTACGCTTACAAAGGGAGAGAGTGTGAATGTGCGCGAGGCAGGGGCGCCTCTCGTACCTGTGGATGCATACCACCCGCCACTGGATGTGTTGGTGAAACTGTGGCCGCGCCGAGTCGCAGGTTCATTCCAGTGCGAATCGAGTACTGTTTCCCCAGGTTGGAATTTCAATAAAGCTGATTTCGCTTCAATGTACGCGTCAATAGGAACTATAGACTGGACTGATATTTATAACCTTGATTTAGAAATGAGTTTAGATTACTTTTATGAAACAGTCAATTCCAAAATAGATGACTGTGTTCCCAGAAAACAGCGATGTCGGGTAAGCTCGAAGTATGTTTACCCCGAGTTTTACACTATTGAAATAATTCGCAACATACGACGTAAGGCTATTCTCCACAAGCTGTATAAGGCAAGTAGGACCAAGAATGATTACGAAGCGTTCGCCCTGTGTAGGAGTAAAGTAAAACGATTAATAAAACTAGCACAAGAGCAACATACTAGCAGGGTTCAAAGTCAGCTACAAAAAGATCCACAATCCTTCTGGAATTACGTGAACTCCAGAAAAGGTAGTCGAAATACACAAAAGATATTAAAGAACGGGGCAGTGTTGTCTGATGAACAATGTGTGAAAGAGTTCGCCCAGTACTTTCACTCGGTGTATAGTACGATACGACCCGAGTTGAACGTTAATACTGCGATAGAAGGAGCGGGCGATGAGAATGGTGTAGCGCGGGTTCATCTAGATAACTTACAGTTGGGGGATGTGCGGAGTGCGCTTAAACAGCTTAAGCCGAAGAGGTCCGCAGGTCCGGATGGCATTCCGGCGTACATTCTCAAAGACTGTGGATCTGTGCTGGCTGAGCCGTTACTCCATATCTTCAATAGATGTCTGAGCGCGGCTGTGTTTCCCAAGAGATGGAAAACTACTCGTGTCGTACCGATACCGAAAGGAGGAATAGGCAACGACAATGTTAGTGGGTACAGACCCATTGCGGTACTGTCGTCACCGGCTAAAGTGTTAGAGTGTGCTATTCATAACAGCCTTTTTATGCAGGTGAAAGCACAACTTTCAGATGCCCAACACGGGTTTCGACCAATGAGGAGCACTACCAGCAACTTGCTCAGTTACATGGCTCACTTGCTGCCGACAGTGGATAGTGGAGGGCAGACTGACGCTGCTTACTTCGACTACAAAAAAGCATTTGACCTAGTCGATAATGACGTGTTGCTCAAGAAGTTAGCAGCTGTTGGTTTCACACCACATCTACTTAATTTTTTTGCCAGTTATATGAGGGATAGGCAGCAGTACGTAGAATACGCGGGACACAGATCGGAGCCGTATTTTACGTGGTCTGGTGTAAGTCAGGGGAAGTAATCTCGGTCCTCTGCAATTTATAATCATGATGAACGATTTGCCCAAAGTCGTTAAAGAGGCAAATTGTTTAATGTTTGCAGATGACCTTAAGTTATCTCTGACTGTGAAGGAAGAAAGTGACTGTGGACGGTTACAGAATGCCATTAATAGTGTAGCTAATTGGAGCAAGGAGAATCTTTTACAGTTCAACATCAAAAAATGTGCTACAATCACGTTTTCACGTGCACATAGGCCTATTGTACATAGTTACAACATTGATGGAATGCCAATGGTCCGGGTCACAGAAGTTAAGGATTTAGGAGTTACTCTCAACGCGGGGCTAACGTTTCGTGATCACATTACTAAGTGCTGTAAAAAGGCTTACAGAAATTTAGGGTTCCTTTTACGAACTGTTCGTACTTTCACAAATGTAGCAGCCATTATCGCCTTATACAACGCTTTAGTGAGAAGCCAATTGGAATGCAACGCAGTCATCTGGGCTCCGCATGAGACTAAATATAGTCTCATGTTGGAGCGGATACAAAACAAATTTACTAGGTTTTTATATTTTAGGCTATATGGAGTGTATCCTTTTTATCCTATTATGTATCCAACTTTGTTTGTGTTGGGCATGGTGGGATACAACGAACTACGAGTCAGGCGGGAGCTCACGCTTGTGTCATATTTATTTAAGTTAATTAGGGGTAAGGTACATCACGCAGATATATTATGTTTACTGTGTTTGTGTGTGCCGGACAGATATGTGTGGCGACGACGTCGGCCTCACCTGCTGGCCGTACCTCGTGGTCGCACTAATTTATTGAACGAGGCGCCGCTGACACGGGCACTTCGCACTCTCAACCTTGTAGCAGAGGAGACAGATATTTTTATTTGTACGCCAAATGAGTTCACAAGGATAGCATTATATGTTATTTGTTATAAGTAGGTATTTGTTATAAGTATATATATGTTTACTGATGTGTGCTTCACTATCGAATTAGGTAGTAACCTGTAATGATAGTTGTAAGTTGTGTTTTAAACAAATAAATAAATAAATAAAAATAAATAAAATAAATAAACTTTGGATTTTTTTTCTATCGAGAAAATTTTACGGAATCGTGTTTGCATCTAACATAGTACTTAACATCAATCCTCAACTTTACCATATATTTATTTCAAAATTAATGCTGCAATATTTTCGGTATAACGGAGGATCTTGCTAAGCCATTTGAAGTTATATTCCCCCTTAAGACAAAGTCGATCTAAAAAAGGTATTTGATATCCTAATCTGAGTCATAACATAACCTCGTGCAAAACTACAAGGTAACGGAACCTACTTACGAGTAGTTTACGAGAGCATAAACAAATATTAAGGAAATAAAATCTACTACAATTAGCTTCTAAAACAATAGCAAAAACAGTTTTGGATAAAATTATTTTGACAGCTCAATAATATAACAGTGGTCAAGCTTTTGGCTGCGACGCTAAAAGCTGATATCATGACTTTTACGTGGTAGACCAACGCTGCATCTATATTAGTTGTAGCACGAATAGCTCAACCGGGGTAGGGCCACGCTCTCACAGAATGTTGCTTAATACTGCTGTGTTTCGTATGCTGAGTGTAGAAAACCTGTGTCCCTTTTGACTGGAAACGAGGCATTCCATCTTAGTCCTCAGGGGTGACAACGCATCTGTATTTTGATTCTTTATCAAGAACAAATGTAGATGTCTATGGGCCACAGCATCTACTTACCATCAGGTGGACTGTGTGCTCGTTGTCACCCTATTATTCTATTATAATAAAAAATAACTTTCAAATTATCGAGCAATGTTGGCCACAGTGTTTAATATTTTTTTTTCATTTATAAATATAAGTTGTAAAAAATTACATCTCACGTCTATCCTCTTCTTCCGTTTCTATTTTTGTTCAACAATCACCCAGTAAATGTTTGCTCTTCGAACTTCTAACATGTAGTCGTAAAGCATATTTATAGATAGTACTCAATCTACCACATATCTTACCGATGAAGTTTTAAAGTTCGAATAAATGTACCTAAAATATCAATAATAATGACCTTATACTTGCGTAAAAATTATGTTTAATAATATAAATACGATAGTTATGATAGTAATGTTAACTTGCATCTAGCGATAACCTAGACCAGCCTTATATATATTAAAATTTATAAAAAAGTAATAAATCTAGTATAAACTCAATTGCATAACTTTAAATAAAGGCCACAAATTGATAAAACAAAGGAGTCTTTCCTAATCAATAAACGTTAAGCGTGGATGTGAGTCACCAATTTCTCGAACCGGTTGAACTGAACTACGTGACGTTCCAACCAGTTTAGTTCGTAAAAATCTTATGCTGGAGTCAGATATGCGCTGTAAGGTGAAATTCCCATTTGGAAGTTATTTTAATGAGTCTGATTTTCGAAATCCCAATTTTAGTACATATTTCCACAAATCTACTGTATTTAAATGAAATCCATCTATCCTGAGAAGATATGATGGTCTCTAAATCAATTTCATTCGACACTTGCATTAGTGTCGAGTAAAATTGATTATTGCATTTTTAATTGCTTTTTGAAAATTAATTGCTTTTTGAAAATTAATTTCTTTAAACTTATTATAAATACGAATGTTTAAGATTAAGACGACACATCGAAAATGTGGCTCCAGGCTATCGCCGTACAGATACGAGTGAATACATAATTCGAATAATTTCTATAAAAACTTGAAAAAAAAACGCCGTCATAAGGTCTAAAAATGCGTAGCGCCCGCGACAAATAAAACCGCGTAGAAATTGTCAGAATCTTAAGACGCTACCCTGACCAAAACCTGGCAAAAGTGCGTTTTTCAGACTCTATTATCTCATTAGTTATGAAAAATAAACTACATCTAAAAGTACATTATTAATGTTCGATATCTTATCATCGCATTCCACGTTCTAATTTATTTTTATGTGCTATAAATACATTTAAAATCAACTTTTAAAAAATGACTAAAATTCTTGATTACATGCATCTGTTGCTAAACGCAACGCTCTAATCATTTGAGGATAACACTAATGGATAGATAATGAAAAAATCTATATTCTCCACGTTTTATTTAAATTTTTAAGTTCGTTTTTTCTCTTTTAATTGAAATAATTCCGAAAATTGTGTGACTTCTATGATAAAGGGGCGTGCGCAGAGTGCGGGCGGCATTACGCTGTATGCGTTCATACGGGGTAGCCGCGTCGCTGGTCGCCGCGTTTTGTATTTCGCCGCAAACATAATATTATTTGAGTACCTACCACCCGATGCGCTTACGTCACGGTATATTGTAACTCGGCCGTATCTTAGAAATAAATGTTACAGCCGTGCGGTACGTAAACATGCGATAGGGCTGCTGCTTCCAGTATTTTTACATTTGCCCATTGATTTATGTGTTTTATAACTCAATGCATTTTCCTACTTTGTGTTTCCATTTAGTTTTATGATTGTACTTAAATATACTTTTTTATATAAACAAATATAATAGGTACTTTGTGAATTGAATAGGAAGTGTTCAATAAAAATGCGTGTCGTTTTATGATTGGTAGATTTAATTAAAAAACCATGTTTATGTTTGAATAACAAATCGGTCTTATAAATTTGCGGCCGAAAAATATTTGTGCCTCGGCTGAGACGTACGAAATGCTTTATTATTAAAATTTTAAATATAAAAAATCCGCATTATAATATAAAGCTTAATTAAAAATTGTTTTGGGAAACATGGACAAGTTGGAGTAAAGGAATATCTTTTACTTGGTTATAGATACCTGCAGCTATTTTACAATTTATATGTTTGGTTTTAAATGAAGTTTGGATTTATTATTTTTTATTTCTATTCTATTTTCTGAAAGGGTCCTAGGAAAGGAATTATCCACCGCGCTGCCCCACTGCGTGTTGGCGAACTTTGCATGTCTTCGAAATATTATTTTTCTTATTTCTCAGACATGCAGGTTTCCTCACAATGTTTTCCTTCACCACTGAGCACGTGGTAAATCAACACTTAAAATTGCAATTACAATATTATTGGTGCCGGCGGGGATCGAACCCGGTTTGCTCGCACACTGTGAAAATTTTAGCAAGCGCTAACCAGCTAGAGCTGAGCTACCACGGCTCCTCTCCTCTCGAGCTAGAGACTTTATTTTATTTATCGTCAGGCCTGTTGGTCTAGTGGTTAGTGACCCTGACTGCTATGCCGTAGGTCGTGGGTTCGATTCCCACCCAGGACAAATGTTTGTGTGATGATTTATCTATAATATTTATGTATTTAGAAATATATAAGTATGTTTATCAGTTGTCTAGTACCCATAACACAAGCTCTGCTTAGCTTGGGACTAGATGGCGTTGTGTGATATTTGTGGAATATTATTTGGGGTATCTGTATAGTTTTCTCATCTGGTTGGTTTTTATAAACATAAATTAAAATGAAAAGATAAATATACATAAATACAAAAATAAAATAAATACAAAAAATATACAAATAAATAAAGATCCAACCATATTAAATAAAAAATAGTCTCCTATCTTTCTC
This sequence comes from Parnassius apollo, assembly GCA_907164705.1. Taxonomy (NCBI): domain Eukaryota; kingdom Metazoa; phylum Arthropoda; class Insecta; order Lepidoptera; family Papilionidae; genus Parnassius; species Parnassius apollo. The sequence goes on along the minus strand of CAJQZP010001060.1, from coordinate 9,248,179 downwards.
TCTATGTTTTGATCTCCTAAAACGAGTTTGAGTTGGTAAAATCAAGGCAAACTTAGGGTAAGGTTTGGAAATTCCGCGGTTTTATATGCGCAAGCGTGAACGTAGTTAGAACATAATATAACCTTTATATTTTACATAAATATCCTAAAAAACTTATTATTTTAATATTTTACTAAGTACCTATAAAATTAACAAGTTTATTGCATTTTTATTTGAGTAATTTTTTATGCAATTTCTTTATCTACGTCTATTTTTAGGAACCTTTATTTAGTCTGAATCATACATAACACTATATTACTGATTTACTTACTTATACGTAGTTTTTTTTTGCAGTTACAAATATCTTGTGAGGTTGAAAAAGGTAGTAATGAAAAAATAATAAGAATAATAATAATTGACGTCAACAACCACTTTTCATATCATGGTCCATTAGGTTGCAGCTTCACCGAACCACAACTTATAATAATAATAATAACAATAAATATAATATTATTTTGTATTTATTTTATTTTATTGATATTAATGTATATTTATCTTTTCATTTTAATTTATAATTTTTATATATTTAAATATTTATATAACCGAACCAGATGAGAAAATTATACGGCTCCAACGATTTTAGCGACGAACGCTTGGATTTATTTTTAGAAAATGTCCTTTTGTCTATGTTTTCAGGCAATAAAAAAACTGCTACAATATAAGAAGGTAAATTTCGACTAATCGTTAACGGTCGTTATAGCTCAGGTGGTATGTCGGTCGGGCGTGATATCGGAGTTCCGTGGTTCGCGTCTTGGCTTTGATCCCGCTTTTTTTTCCTTTTTTTCAAGTTCCCTTCTTTTGTGAGAAAATTTATTATTTCAAACCCTTTTTTTAGTAATTTTTTAAAATACGAAAATTTTAATTTTAAAAATTAAAAAAAATATCTATTTAGTTACTAATGCTATATTTATTATTTTAATAATCACCTACCCAGTAGGTAAATATTAAAATAATAAATGTAGCATTATAAACAGTAAATCTCCCTCAAACTCAATTTACTAATATTGCTCCTAAATAAGGAATAGCAAATAAAAGATTAGTAGGTAATAACTATTGCTCCTCAAAATTATATTTGACCTCAAGGTAAAACATATCCTAAAATTCAGTAGCTAAATAAAATAATAATAACTACTATTCAAGTATATTTTCAATATGTAAGTAAATGAAAATAACAAAAATGAAGCACCATTAGCATGTAAAGTTCGAATCCATAATTAATATTTCGACAAATATTATAATTTACACTATAAAAAGCTAATTCAATATTAGCAGTATAGTATATAGTTAAAAATAATCAAAATAGTCATTTTTATTAATTAGATAATATATTAGAATACATAATTCTAATATAATGCAACTAATATACCGAATAAAGAAAATTAAAATACATTTATCATTGTACGCCATGTCTATTTCCATAGAAGAGTTCATTGACATTGAAAAAATAATACTACGTTCGTAGCAGTAGGTGGCGTCTTTTGGCCATTTCTTACGCGATATATTGTAGCGAGCGTCGACAGACCAAATGCTCAAGGTCGTTCGCTGGAGGTAGCGCCTTAAAATATTTTTTTAAATATTTATTTATGTAATCAAAATAATGAGCAAGTAAATGATGAATATTTATGTTATGAATATATTTGATTGAGTGATTCCCCAGCATATAGATTAAGTAATATCGTTGTAATTTCAACTATAGTGATTTTTAGAGGTTTTTCCGCAAATAATTATGATTGAGTCAAAATTATACAATCGTGTTTTTGAACAATCAAATTCAGGTTAAAGACATGAAATTACCTATATCAAAATCCCACTTTCGTTAGTGGTGTCATAGTCCCATACTATTCGATGAAAGGAGGTGCATATTTTCGCGGTGTCGCCTTAAGTTTTCATTCAGTAATTACTTGTTTTATTTTTAAACAAATAAAATCGAAAATAACAAATAATAATACAAATAAGAAACAAATATTATGATACAGTGAGACGCACGCAGACTCAAATTTTATTGAGGTTATTAGTGATTACTAATATCATCCGTTAGATTTTAGGTTACACTGTACGGGGTTATTTTGCAATAACCAGCCAAATTTGGTTCAGAATAAGTAATAAAGGCAAATGTGAAAAATTAATTTTAAATTCAAAATGCGTTGTAATGCATTAGCACGCACACATTCGTAAGGGTCGATCGGTATCGGTAGGCAAAAATGTTGTTGCCCATAATATACATCAAATTTGGTATAATTTCAAATAAAAGTAGAAGCCTTATTTACTCCTATTTTCAAAAACTGCAATAACAGTACCAGTATCTATATATTGAAACTTTAAAATTTGAAAGTTTAAAATTTGGCTACTCTTTGAATAATAGTCATGTATAAGTTTGTCTATTTTGTAAATTTGTACGATCCCTTCAATGAGGGGATACAAACATTCTAACTTCTTGTCCAGTAGTTGGTGCATGGCATGGTTACGAGGTGAAGATCTGGATTCCCGAACGTCAACAAATAATTTATGCTAGTATTATACAAATATTGGCCCCATTACCGACTGGAATTCCACTTCAAGATCCTTCAGAAACTATAAGTCAATCAACCTATTATCCAATATGTTTGAGCATACATTATGTATACTTAACGCAAATTATAACGCTAAAATTAATCTCACACCATTTTACCATTACTAAGTCAATCAACCTGTTATCCAATATGTTTGAGCATACATTATAAATAACGCAAATTATAACGCTAAAATTAATCTCACACCATTTTACCATTACTAATAATTATAAATACAAATGCGCGAGTATGATAACCGGCATAATAAAGTACGTTGAAAATACAGTTTTGTTGCCGGTTCATAAAGCGGCTGTGTTTGTATTATATTGTGTGGCGCTCAACAGGTCATAACATGTTGTAACAGCCAACAGTGATCACTTTCAATAACGAGCGTTTTACTTTTGCCAGTTTGGTTGTTCAGAAAATTCGAATCTGTCTAACGGTGTAATATGAAATCAATGTTGTGTAGAAGTTAAAGGATCTGTAAAATGTCCGTTCAAACCCGAAGCGGTCATATTCCGTCAAATCCCTAGTGGTCTCATGAGACCGCACCCACCCACAGCACTTTAACCCATAAAACTTATATTTACAGACCACTTTTCTATGAATAAGTTTGGCATTATAGGCTCAATATGAAATTTCCTATCCTCTAATGTAATAAAAAGTAGTTAGTTTTATGGTTTTTTATTTATAATCTACGTTCATTTCGTACGCATATTTCGTGTGGCGTGTTAGTGTGTTGATTTTTGGATTTTTTACTAAAGTGTTTTATTAGTGTTTAGTATAGAGTTTTATTATAAAATTGTTATAAAGGTTTTTGTGTGAATATAATTTATATTTTTACGCAAATAATTTCAACTAATATATATAGAAATAATTGTGATATTCAAGCTGCCGTTCTGTGCTGGGTACGTACATTTTTAACTACGAAAACACAATTAAAATCTATTTGTAATGAAGTAAAAGCACTAAAACAAGTAATATAACATAATAAATAAACAGAAGTACGAAACCTATCCAACTGCAGAGAGGTGTAAGACAGGGTGACGTCATTTCCCCGAAACTCTTCACCGCTGCATTGGAAGCTACTGGACTGGGAAGGATACGGTATTAACATCAATGGCGAGTACATCACTCGCCTTCGATTTGCCGACGATATAGTCCTTATGGCAGAATCGCTGGAGGACTTAAGCACTATGCTCAATGACCTCAATAGTGCCTCCCAACGGATAGGTCTTAAGATGAACATGGACAAAACAAAGATCATTTAATGTCCATGTCACACCTATGCCCGTAGTTGTTGGTAGTTGAGTTGTTGCGTTCGAAATAGTCCGCTTGGTATCAAACTTCGACCGAGAGGTCAATCGACGGATTCAACTCGGCTGGGCAGCGTTCGGGAAATTACGACGCATCTTCTCGTCAGATATACTCAAAACCTGAAAACTAAGTTGTACAACCAGTGCGTGTTGCCAGTGATGACTTACGGATCTGAGACGTGGTCCTTCATTGCTGGCCGTATGAGGACGCTCAAAGTCGCTCAGCGAGCTATGGAGAGGGCTATGCTCGGAGTTTCTCTGCGTGATAGACTCAGAAATGAGGATATCCGCAATAAAACCAGAGTGACCGACATAGCCCAACGGATTGGTAAGCTGAAGTGGCAATGGGCTGGCTATATAGCTCGAAGAACCGACAACCGTTGGGGAAGAAGGGTTTTCGAGTGGCATCCTCGTACCGGTAGGCTTAGTGAAGGGCGACCCCCTGCTAGATGGAGTGACGACCTGGTGAGGTTGCAGGAAGTCGATGGATGCAGGTGGCTCAGGACCGTGCTTTGTGGCATACCTTGGGGGAGGCCTATGTTTAGCAGTGGACTAGTGAAGGGCTGTAATGACGATGATGATGAAATAAACAGAAACAAGTATTATATTGAAACTTATAATGAATATTATTAAAAATAAATGTACGACAAATTCAAGATTAAATTATTTTTAGCTACATCGCGCCAGGCATAGCGAGCGAGTAATGTTCATCACTTTAGCTGCCGGCGGAGGGGTTAAGAATCAACGTGTCGTATCATAATTGGTAAAAATAAACCTTCCACGTCGTGTGTTTATTCGTGCCGTATAGTGGCGCTGTAAGAGAACCCACGTTCCGTACCATCCTAGTACTAGTAGTAGTAGAAGGAAACTGAAAGCAAATATGGGCAGCAGCATGTTCCCAAAATAATAAAACTTTTGTCAACCCGACAATGACATCGATCATGTTATGACACCTTAACTCAGTCACTGTTAGCTGGTAAAGAATGCAATGTAGCATTAGGCTCGCCTTTTGAACAATATCTTTGGTGCAGTAAAAATAACATAAATAAATAAAAATCTGCATGCTAAGCCTGGAAAACATCTCTCATATAAGGCAAAGCCTATAATGAATGAATGGAATGACGGAGAAAACACTCAACAAGTGTAAGTACAACGAAATGAGACTGATATTAAGATGGGACTCACCTATTGAAGTACATAAGTACGTAGCCGAGTGACTCCATGTCGTCCCGTCGCGATTGCTCGATACCGAGGTGAGCGTTGATGGACGCGTACCGCGCCGTACCTGAGAGCAAATGTTATATATTAGTCCATAGCTTACGTGCACCAGCAATCGAACTTAACTTGCGTGTAGGCAGGTAAACTTCATCATCGATAAACGATACATTACATCTAATTTTATACCGGGTGACGTATGAGACGACTGATGAAATTCTTTTTATAGAATAAAGGTTAAAAGCGAGCACATATTCCACCTGATGGTAAGTCAACGCTATGGCGGATAGACATCTGCGACCATCATCGATTCAGAATTAAAATGTGGGCGCGTGGTTACCCCTGAAGATCAAGATGAAATGGAAACACAACCTCATTACTCTGCGGTATTATGCTGGTGAAATTTAAAGAGAAAAGAAAGATCATATTGCGATCATAGTAGCCAATATAAGCTATATTATGGATTAAAAAAACAGGTCGGAAAATACGAAAAACAGAAGACACTAATTTTTTTTTATATGTCAGGAAAAGGCTCCCAGGAATGTCGTAAGGAATAGGGCCATTTTGTGCCCATGACTTAAAGAATTTAGAGTGAATAAATAATCGAAGTACAGTAAGTCTGGCAATTTTACCAATAGAAGTTAACTTCGACATCAGGGGTACTGGTACTGTCGCGCAGTGGATAGACTTCCGGCACGATCTCATGGCGACATGGAGAGAGCGACTGTCGCAACCCCGTGCTGGGCACGTCACTATAGCGGCGATAAGACCCCTCTTCGAGGAGTGGCTTGAGAGACGCCACTGCATCCTCACCTTCCGCCTGACGCAGGTCCTCACCGGACACGGTGTGTTCGGGAGGTTCCTGCACCGAATCGGGCGGGAGGAAACGCTCGGGTGCTCCCACTGCGAGGATGGACCGGAGGACACGGTGGAACACACCGTGGAGGTGTGCCCTGCTTGGGCGGAGCACCGCCGTGTCCTCGTAGCGGCGATAGGCGGCGGCGACCTCTCGCGTCCGGCCCTGGTCGAAGCCATGGTCCGGAGCGAGACGGAATGGGATGCCGTCACCACCTTCTGCGAAGCAGTGATGCTAGCGAAGGAGGTGGAGGAGCGGGAGAAGGAGAGAGCAGCAGCTTTCCTCCCCGGCCGCCGCGGGAGACGCCTCGGGCGTCGGGGGCTACGTCGTGGCCCCCGGCCACCGTAGGCGCGGGCCTGTGGACGGCGAGCAATGGGTAGCTCGCCGTCCGTCCGTCTAACGACGACAGGCCGTGTCGACGGCGCGTTTTGTTCCACGCGCGCCTCAAAGAGCTGTCAGCAGCGTGAAGGGGCCCGTAAGGGCCAACGCCTGCTGGGGCTGCGGGCTGTTCGAAAGAGATACCGCGGCTCCGGAACGTAAGGGCACTGAAGGAACACGGATGGTTTTTAGTCAGTAAAAGTCTGACACTCCCTTACGCTCCACCCAGAGCGAAAGGGGTCATTAGGATGATTTTCCATCCGCAAAAAAAAAAAAAAAGGGGTACTGGTACAAAGTACGATTAACACGGAAAACGTGTTTTGCGAGATATACCATTTTTGGATGAAAATAAAATAGCAAGTATTGACAGCATTTTCTTCAATATGACAGGCAGCATGAGAGCTAATTTTGAAATTTTATTTTAATTTAATTTAATTGCACCAATTTGCTTTTTTAATTTTAGAGGAGAGTATTTTATATTTGATGTATATTATATTTTTGCTTCAGGAATTATTGTGACAGATTTAAATAAAAAATTAAGTAAAGTACGTAAATCAAGAACTTTTGATAATCCTGACTCACATCTTCAAGTTTATATTAAAAAATAAAAAATGGGAGTGCAACTTTGCTATAAGCGTAAACTTTGCTTTTTGCAACACAATTATAGGAGCAAATCATAACCCTGAGTGTTGTGTATATAATTTCATTATAAACCCTGATGGCAATGTTGCCACAAAGTGCAGTTAACTTTGTCATTTTATATTTTTGAGTATTTTGTTTATTTAATGTTAGTATTCATTTAAATCACTAATAAATACCAAATCTATGAAGAATATAGGATCACTTTTAACATTGACGTCCAGTATGAGAGTAACTTTTAGTAGAAAAATTGGTCCTAAACTTTTAAGTCGTTCCAAAAATGCAGCTGCCAGGTTTCACGGTTTATAACAGCCGTGTAGCAACGGAATCAGAGAACCTACTATCCCATGTCATCCCGTGGTTCATAAAGAGGCCACAGACGGGAACTGTGACAGGAAAACATCAGCATAACAGCTCAAAATAGTAAGAAATTGCGGTAGCAGAGCGTAGCGAATAAGACAGCCAATCTATGGCAAAGGTCTACGTTAAGCAGTGAACTTTTGACAAGCTACAATGAATGAATGATTACGCAAACAACTCACCAGTCAAATTCTTGTCCTCGCGATATCCTATGTGCGCCCGCGAGCGCATGTCCCGGTACTTCTTGGCGAGGCCGAAATCGATCATGTAGAGCTTGTTGCAATGACGTCCGATTCCCATGAGGAAGTTGTCAGGCTTGATGTCGCGATGGATGAAGCACTTGCAGTGGATGAACTCCACGCGACCCAGCATTTGATCTGTTCGAAACGTCAGTGACAAACACTGGTTATTAGCGTTGAAAGTACAGAAGGCTTGTAACTTATACAACTCTATAGAGTTAAAGAAACTATAGAAGTTATATAAGATCTACCTAAGGCATTTACAGGATGAAACCAGATGTTACAACAATAAAAATAATTGTGTGTGCGTTTGGTCTGCCTACACTGGTAGGTTCAAGTATTTGTTTTATAAAGCTACTAAACCATAAAAAATGAAGACTTTTTCACGTTAGTTACAAAGCAAAATTATTCAGAGAAATAACTTATAACATAGTATTATAAATACAAACTGACTGGCCCAAGTAAAATTAAAATTAAAACAAATATAACAAAAAATAGAAAGTATGACTCATTCACAATAAGAGATTTGAGTACTAAACGTTTTCCTTATGATTCCTATGAATCGAACATTTTCGAAATATTCAGAAGTCGTCGCCGATGAATCACTAAACCAAAGTGTTTCCTGTTAGTAGCATGTAAATCATTTAATATACCAATGATCACCACTGACACAGCCACGGCAGTCACGAATGCTATGCCTATGCTCATTCGTGGCTTAAGTACGGAGTTATGTTGTGGGGAAGTAGCGTCGATGTCAGCAGCTATTAATGAATCAAAAGTGCGTTAGAAATTAGAATACTAGCCCAGATAGATAACACTACTAGCTGTAGATCGTATTTCAAAAAACTAAATATTCTTACCTTGTCCTGTACGTAAATTTATGATCTATGCTTTGTTGGTCCACAAAAATAATAATATTTTTCAAAACTATTGAAGATACACATACCATAAATACACGTAACAACAATAAATTTATACCTACCACAGTCGCGAACAAAAATGTTAAAAATACAAGCTAATAAAAGTTTACAATAAATTACCTCAGAAAAAAAAAAAAAAACATAGAATTGGTTAATTTATCAAGCCTCAGTAAATATTTAAAACAAAATCCCTTCTACTGATAAAATGACACTTATGTATTTTAGGTATTTTTATATTTATCTAGTTTCTAAGTATAATTTATATATAAGCAGCGTCCCCGTTAAATTTGCAGTGCGTGAAAAGGGCGTCTAAGTTGTAGGCACATTTTAAATTTTGAATTTAAGATTTACTTGGAATGCAAATACATGATTTGAGTTATATGAATATGTATCGCGTACGGTATAAGACATAATATTTGACTACCGAGTCGCAGGCTTCGTGTTCTAATCCAAACCGAAACCAGTACAAATTCGTTAAAAAATAAAACGCAGAATGAATAAATTAATTCTTCGGCACAGGTAGTTTAGTGAGAGCGATTTTCAAAAAAATACAGAAGGTTTTGGTGTGAGAGGGGGTGGGGTCACCCCAACAACCCCCATTGGTTTTGTTTCTTTTCACCCTTGTTAATTACGTTTGCAACAAAATATCAGAGTTAATCATGGAAATCGGGTTATTTTTCAGGAATTTTCAACCTTCCGTCTGGTTTCTCTACTTGTCGCAACCATAATTTTCACCGCAATTGATTTTCTTTCATTTGGACCTATCACCGTGTTCTAAGTTCACCAATAGAATATCTTTATTAAGATAAAATATAAATAAGTATAATCAAAAGCTGCAGAATCCAGGCTACAAAATACTGACCAGCTAGCATAAGAACAGTTTTTATTGTGAACTGCCGCGAGCAGAAGTTGAACAGGTCTTCGAGCGACGGGCCCAGCAGGTCCATCACGAGGATGTTGTGGTCCCTCTCGTAGCCATACCATCTGCAACAATAGATCTTGATCAAATTCATTCCAATAACGCTTATATTCTTATAATAATACCGATCTTTTGATGAAGTTTGTTGGAGCAGACCGTTATTATACGTTCGTTACTTTATTAATCACCGCTTAACTTCTGAACTCTCGTCAAGCGGAGATCTCTTTTTACATGAACTGTATCACAATCGGGATATGATCGCAGGTTATTATGGCTCACAAGATGGAAGCATCATGCGGTAGTCGTTACAACTTGTCCCATCCCAATACACGCCTACATTCCCACGCCAGTATGAAACCGACCGTCGATACTAACGACTGAGATAAAACCGTTCGTTTCATTGTAATACTTAACACAATAAATGAAAAATGTATATAAGTTCATAGTGCAATAGCCGTAATTAGAACACGTTTGTTAAGGTCCGGTTTATTTTGACAAGTGACAAGTGCGAGTGACAAGTGCATCCGACAAATGACAAGTTCTTAGTGCGTGTGAACAGGCACTGACAAGTGATAAGTGTGAATAAAATTCGCACTAAGCACTTGTCGTTTCTCAGTTGTACTTGCCACTCGTATTTGTCACTTCTCAAAATGTACATCTACGCGTATATAGCTTTATATGGTTCTAGCCCGTACACAGGGCTGTTCCAGGTTCACTAAACCATCGGTATAATGCGAGTAACCACTAAAACTGAGAGTAGAGTAAAGGAATATTCCATAATAATGACAGACGTAGACTAGAGCCGGCCTCACTCGAGTTATCACGTGTATCTCCCCTACAATCCGTTTTGGTCGTTGACGGACCCAATTGATGAGATAGTAAGCGAATCTTTTATAATAACAATGTCGTCCAGACCGACTTTTTGTCAAGCCGGCCAGTCCCAACTGGAGTTGTAGTGCCCGTTTGCACAGATGTACTATCTATTCCTTCACTCCCGTAGTCCGAACGTACGACAATTCGACACGACCGGAGAAAAATCAGGCGCAAGACCAACGGATTTACGTGCTTTCTGAGGCAAGGGGGTGAAAAACCGCCAATTTCCCAATTCCGGGGTGCTACTGAAAATTTCTTGACAAAAAAACCCAATAACTAATTTTGGCCCGACCCGGGATTTAATCCCACAACCTCATGGTAAGCGATCGTGTTTACGACTACTAGACAACGAGGCAGTCAAAATCTTTTATACAGATCGTGCGAATCGGAAGTAACATAATATTGAGGTGATAGATTCCTGTTATATAATATATAGAATAAGGGTAACAAAGAAGCACACAGTTCACCTAATAATAAGTAGATGTTGTGGCCCATAAACATTTGTCCTCGATTAAGAATCGAAACTCCTGTCGCAGATGCGTTGTCACAAGTAAGGACTAAGATGGAATTGCCTCATATCCAATAAAAAGGGGCTTCGGCTCTCTACACTCACCATACGAAGCACAGTGATATTTTAACGATGGCATTTCTGTAAGACTATAGGTCCTTCCCCGATTGAGCTGAACCATTCGTGCTACAACCAAAATATAGCTGTAGCATGGCTCTACAAATTATATCACGTACACTGTACCGCATCTTTTTTAATTACTATAAAATGTAAAATAATATGTCACTAAATGTCTTCTAGTATTAGAGATTAGAGATAATGGTGAAACAATTCAAATACGTACTTCCTTGTTACCGAATAAATCAAATCATACTTATACAACGTTTGCAGATGCAACTCTCATGATAAGTGACTGAATAAACGACAGAGAATTTTAAATGAACTGCTTGTTGTGTTATCGGGAACCTTGCTGCGCATGCAGATATTACCCTTAATAATGTAATGTAAGTTATGTTTGGAAAGTTATGTGTTTAAAAGCGGACGATAGGACGTGATTGCATATATATATATATTACAATTCGAACCAAACAGGCAAATAAGGACAAAATTGACTTAGTAAAACGTTGAAAAAAACGTTTTAGTAAATAATATTTTCATATCAAGATTATAAATTAAGTGGTGAGAGTTAATGGAACTTTTAAATTTCATAATTTCATTCATTAAATTATGTTGCAAAGATGAAATTACAAAGGCGTTTTATTAACTGGTAGAACTCTTTTTTGCCTAGGAATCTGTCAATTAACAGTGCTTTTACTATTTTGTTCCAAACTGAAGAGTATAGAGCCAATATAATCACAGACTGCGAGGCATTACATCTCAATCCTCAGAGATGACTACGCATCCGTAGCCTTCTTTGTAGTTGGCTGCGGGTATCCATCGACTGCGGTAGCCAGTTACCATAAAGAAAACTAAGTTGGTTTGCCACGTGAATTTTATAAAAAAAAAATTAACAAACATTAAACTTATTCCCGGTTTACATTTTGAAAAGTGACAAGTGCGAGTGGCAAATTCAATTGACAAATAACAAGTGTTTAGTGCGTGTGAACAGGCAGTGATAAGCTGGAATGAAATTCGCACTAAGCACTTGTCAGTTATCACTCGCACTTCTCACTTTTCAAAATGTAAATGGGGCCTTAATTGTTGAACTCTGATTAGTTAAAAAATATTTGTTCAAAAAACACAAAGTCACAAATACACGGACTGCTTTTAATGATATCTTGATCTATTTATTTCAAACTTACTGACGAACATTACAATTGAGGCATTTTTATCAGCGATATTCACTACGGATGAAGCAGAGGTGAAGACTTTAATTTTGCTTACCGATTGTAGCTAATTAATTTTTGCATCATTAATATTAATGAATTTCCGCAAAGTAACGCTTAAATCTACTACGCATTCGACATAGCTATAACATTTACACGCCAAGAACCTAGCCTATTTCCATTTGTAAAGAATGTACAAAAAATACATTTGAAGTTTAAAAAAAATAACTCCAGTCTAGACAAACAATTATATGTTAGTTCATGAGTACAGAAATAAAAATCGCTCGGCTCGAATCTGAAACCTTGCATTTTGACCGAGTATTAAGGTCAATACAATATTTACTACGGCAGCTGTCACGGGTATCCGCAATTGATATTCAAGGATTGTCCGTGTTTTAAAACGTATCAAGGAATCTGATATAATATAATTACTTACTTATAAACCTTATGCCGGTCCTGAGTGTCGTGAGGCGAATATGAGAAACTCCAAAAAAATGATGAATTTCGATTAATGTCGGTGTAACCAACTCGTTTACGCCTGGTTTACGCCCATCGAGAATGATGACGGAGAGTAAGCGCCAATCTTTACAGAAGTAAAGCGCGGCTTATAATGCAAATTCTCTCAACGGGAAAGGCACATACATATCCAGCAATATAATAATTTAAAATATAATTTAAATTATTATTATTCTCTCACTGCAATATCGAAATAACGAGCTTCTATTAAGCTTTGAGGTTTATTTTCACCATTAATAACTTTTTTAATTTTGTCTGTCTGTCTGTACAGGCTAACCTTCGGAATGAATGAACCGATTGCGATGCGACTCCAGGAACAGATAGAGAGAGGGCAATGCCAGGAGGGATATATATTTTTTACGATAAATATGTAATTTTTTTTTTGTTAAATCGCAAATCTGATAAATTAAATAATTTTTGATGATTATCTCATAAAGTGTAAAAGATATATAGTTCCGATAAAACTTTTATGGCTACACGAAAAAGGGTTCTACAACGATCTTCCACTTTTGATGCAAAAATCGATTCCACCATTTTACAAAACAGTTTTTTGTAAAATGGTGGAATATTTATGAATGAAACTACATCTTTTTTGCATGAAATTAATAATAGATCTTCAATTTTTACTTTGACCACTATCTCACATCGCAGATTAGTTTTCGAGATAAAAGAAAAAAAACTGCTGTTAAAAGTGGTTTTTTTATAATTATAACTGGTTGCCTTAAGACCACTATTATAGATCTGAATGCAAGTGTTCTACGCAGACGAAGTCGCAATTAAATGATGGTAAAAATAATATAAAAAGTGTTATGTCGAACTTGGGTCATTTGACTATCAAAAGTACACCAGTAAGTACCCAGCACCTACTACTACTCCATTACTATCGTTAATCCACGAACCCAAGTTCGACAAAACCCGCAGCACTTGCGTCATTAAATCATATAACGATATGCTTGGCAGCAAAAAAAGTCTAAGTAATTAAGAAAAACGCGAACATGTGAAGTCCCCGAAAGTTATCAGATCACAACCCAAACCTCATATCACCAAAAGAGTCTAGAAAATTGATATTTTGCTCTACATAAAAGCTTTTTTTACTTTTAAATTTACGGCAAAAAAATATAAAGAATGCTTGAAGAATATTATCAACATAGCAAAATCAAACAGCTTATTTCTAGGAATTGGCACAATCTCACGATATCCAACTGTCCACATCTACTTCGAACTCGACCATAAAGCTGAAATACTATCGGCATCAGCAATTATAAACTGCGCAGGATATATTTTAATGCCACAAGTACAATCACTACATTTACGTAAGCATATCAATCTCTTGTGATTCGAAACCTAAGGTGACTAAAGTTTGGGTTATTATAAAAAGTTGGTTTCGGCTACGATTCAAAAACCGGAAACAGCCACATTTTGCCCACTTCATAAAAAAAGGAGGTTTACAATTCGTTACGTTGGTTTTTTTTCTGTTATTAAGTACTCTTATGTTACGCGACATACATATTCGTAAATTGTGAATCTATATTGACGATTATTTTTTGTTAAATTGGTTATACTTCAGGAGCCTATTATATAAGCCTTGTACACTATACTCAAAAATAGGGAAACACATTTAAACGGTTGTCAACTGTACAATTATTTTATAATGGCTTTGTTTGCTGGTAAAGCACAGGAAATTACACTTGAAATTGCAACACACAACAAAGAGCCGTTATGGCGGTAAGCTGCCATGTTTATTGATTACTGACGTTTCTGACATCTTTATTTCACGTATTTTTGACACTGTTGTGACAACTGACAGTCGTTTTTCTATGATCATTGGTTACGTAATTTGTGGTTTACTGTCATTGTTTATAAGCACAGAGTAACTAAATAGGTAAGACGCAATGTCGAAAGTCGATAAAAATAATTGATAAACATCAATCCTTTACCACAACAGGATACATTATGAATTATCTGTATTTTTCCCGAATTCTACAGATTTTTCTCTTTTTTTTTGAGGTAGTGCACATTGGCCTCGCCCATTTGAAACATCTGCTTTGTAGAAAAAATAATCCTCCTTAGTGATAACAAAATAGGGAATGAAATACTTAACTCTTTAGACGACATTGAGATTGTGATACTCCTTAGTCCACTCAAAATAACTTATAATAACCACCAAGAAATAAAATAATGCCACATTCTGAAGTCTGTGATAAGACGGTGTACATAGAAGAATTGAAGCGCCGACTTCACAAACTGAAATAATTTTATTCTTTTTAGCGCCGACTTTTACTTTTGTTGTTATTTTTTTGGTTCTTGTAAAGTACCGTATAGTATAGTACGTATAGTGCCTATCAAAGTGATTAACGTCTTTGATAGGCACTATATGAGTATCACTATGTTGAGAAGAAGAGAAAAGTTATATGACTATTTGTTTTTCTACAATATAAATTATTTAAGTATCTCTTATATCGTTACGCTTGCAATAAACCAGGCTTAAAATACCGATAAAATGTAATGTTGCTAATAACCAACCGGGAAGCGTTTCATTACATGTAACGTTATATGATTTAACGTTAAATACCTAGTCGACGTGTTAACCATAAACCTAAATAACATTACATGTTATTTTATGGATAAATTTAACGTTAATCGTTGACGTTCTGAAGCCGTTGTGAATAAACTTTATTTGCGTGCGAAACGTAGTACTTAAAATTACAACAACGATGTGCAAGTTAAAAAGGTATTAAAATCATCTTTTTAAAATTGTAGCTCACAAAAATGCTGTGGTTTATTCAATAATTAGAAATTTCATTGAGTAAGGATATAAGGATAGTTCGCAATGTTGTTTTTTTATAGAATAAGTGTAACAAACGAGTCCACCTCACTGTAGGTTTATGCTTGTAACCCTATACGATATACATGTACATCTATCCTCGTTTAGGAATCAATACGCAGAAGCGTTGCCACTCCTGAGGATTGAGATGGATTGCCCAGTTTCCAGTAGTTTCTACACTCCCCATACGAAACGCAGCAATATATCTATATTCAAATATATTCCAAAGCTACTGTACTATTATGTATTTTGTGCTACAACTAGAATATAACAGCAGCATGGTTTTGCTACAGCCTAAGAAGAACATACAGTCAGTCCTTGCGTTTGATGTTATGGGAAAAGCCGACATATACAATAAATTGCTATTGTTGCCAGAATGGGAAGTAATAATAAAAAAAAATAAACAACTTATTTTATTTTATTTTACAGTTACTTTTTTTTGTTTGTGTGATAGGATATCCCTAGCGAATAGTTCCCGAGTTACTAACAGCCACTCAGGAACTTTTCGCCCGTCTCGTCTCACACCTCACGATTGCCCCGTCTCTAGGCGCCGTCGAAGACCAACTGCTTAGTTAGACTGTGGCTTTGCCACGTATAAAGTAGTATGTTATGTTTAAGTATTAAAAGTTTAGACATTTAGTTGAATGTTGGAGTTTAATTAACGGTCTCGGCATCCGATTAACCGGTCGATTAAACCACCTAACCATTAAGTCAAGTAGGCTTGGGTAAATAATATCGATACATATATCGTCGATATTTTTAATCGCGATACATATATCGATTTTTTAGAGCATCAAATCCGTATCGATTTCGATATATTTTAACATGTTGTAGTAATCAATAATACAATAAGGAACAAAAGCAGCTACAAAAGCATTTATGGGTTGTTGTCGTTTTTTTCGTCTTCCAACCGTCCAGTTTTAAAATTTTGGGCCTTATCCTACTACATCATACAAAACATGACGATATATTGATATTTATTTTGCGATAGATATCGATACCGGTTAAAACTATATCGATACGATGTATGCGTGTCGTATGAAATATATATGTCGATATATATTTTTCACTTGCCCATCACTAAAGTCAAGTGCACGTCATAATAATATAGAATAATGTAACGGATCGTAACACAAAGCGGAACGTTTCCGGTTTTAAAAAATTATGATCTTTTAGTTTTGAAGTTAAGGATATATTACACCGCCACCACATGATAGAAAAAAAAATGGTAACACAGGTCAAAGTGAGATCAAGTTGACGCACTAAACCGCATAGAAATCCGAGCACTGATCAGGGTTATTAACGCTGTGCTCTTAGTTTTTTCGATTAAAGATGTTTTCCTGGCGCATGTACACCTGGCACAGGCCTATTAGCTTTGTTGATATTTGAGTGACTGAATACGCAAACATTGGGTAACTGGATGTCATCAGTCCATAGATACACATTTTATTACATTTAGTTATTATTTCGTTTTATTTTTAAACAATTAAAAGCCATTTATTAGTTCAGCTATTTATTTTGAAAACTAGGTTGTGATACAAGATTAGATATCCACAAAACGTCAATACTTTGGCATGTCACAATCCCAAAAACGCGCATTCAAGTGGCTGTATATTAAGTATTACCATTAATATAGGAATATTTATTACTTCATTACAATCTGTAATGTACTTAATAATGTCTAACACCACTTTTATCATGTAATGTTCTAAGTGCTATTTTTTGATATCTATATATAAGGATATCTGTGTTCAGTTTATCATTTGTCAGTCTGTTTTGCGTTGTTTAAATTTCAAATCTCGCAAAAATCCTTGCTAAATGTTGCAGTGTTCTTAGATAACTTTTTTTTTAAATAAATAAAATGGCGAATTTTTAGAGAAAAACAGTAATACGCTAATAAAAAAAATGAACCAAGCCTATTGAATTTCCAATATAAGTTGTATGTTCAAATTTAATTAGGAATAATAAATTGGTTTATAAAGTTTTTGATAACTGGTTTATAAAATGGACAATGTTTGTGTCGGACCTTGAACTTAGTACATTTGTAAAACGAAACAAATAAATTGTTTTCAATAAATTTTGAACCGTACACTTTAAAATTTTGAAGAAAAATGTAGTAAATAAACACCGCTTTTATAATAATATGGAATTCTGGCCTAATAATTGAGGTACCATTCAAGTGCCTTGTCAAATATACAATACATATATATATATATATATATATATATATATATATATATATATATATATATATATATATATTACAAGTAATAGTATTACCAAGTCATCACTTCATACAGTTAGGGACTGTTGCTGCCACTCCAAAAATTTTTTCTGCTCAATCGGTTATCGGTTCGTCGCACTATATAGCCGGCCCACTGTCACACCATCATCTGAGATCATTAAGAATTAAGATCCGTTAGGCCATGTCGGTTACTCTAGTTTTACTAGGGATACCTCATTACGATATCTATCATGTAGAAAAACTCCGAGCATCGTCTCCATAGCTATCTGAGCGATCTTGAGCTTACTCGTAGGTATAACTATAAATAACCATACTTAACATTGGCCATAAACATTACGAAACAAAAAATTAAAACTAGTTTTAATTTTTTAATAAAGATTTTTTTCAACTATAGTATCAGGAATTGAAAAAAACTAGCGTAATAAAGGCCTTGGTGGTGGTGGTGTAACAATATCCACTAGCCTATATCATCCCGTGGGTTTAGGAAGTGTTGGGTGCTGTCGCCGGCAGAGGGTAACAAATATGGAGATGGGCAGCAGCGTGTTTATAATAACGCGTAAAAATAAATAACTACGGTTGCCAAGCTTGTGTGGCAACTATGGCAAATATCACCCCAATGAGCAGGGGCATATTTGCCATAGTTGGTCTGTGGGGGAGGCCTACCCTGACATTCCGGGAGCACATCATGAATATATGTAAGAAAACTTATAAACGACTAGGGTTTATCATTCGCAGAGCAGTAAAATTTACCAACATTAAAGCAATCTCAGTGCTGTATGATGCTCTAGTAAGGAGTCAGCTGGAGTGTAACTCAGCAATATGGGCTCCACATGAAAATAAATACAATCTTATGCTGGAGCGCATTCAGAATAAATTCACGCGATTTATATATCATAAGCTTTATGGGGTTTATCCATCCTACCCGTTGATGTATCCAACCCTGTTTGTTTTAGGTATGGTTGGATACAACAAGTTGGAAACTAGAAGAGATCTAGCGCTGGTAATCTACATTTTAAGGGTGTTCCGTGGTTACATCAGCAACCCGGGTGTGCTGCAGTGGATAGGCTTATGCGTGCCTGATAGGTAATGTACAGCGGCGACGACGGCCGAGCTTGCTCGCGATGCCACGCGGCAGGACTAAACTGGTTCGCAATACCCCCCCTCACGCGAACGATACACATACTAAATTTGGTAGCTGAGAAGTTGGACTTATTTTCGTGTTCACGGAGTGGGTTCGCAAAAGTGACATTATTTACAATATGTTATTCTTAAATTGTATTATACAATTGATTGTAATGTATTGTCATTGAAATTAATTATTATGTATTGTTATTTAAATTAATTATTGTGTTGTAATTAGTAATCTTTTACCATTTGAATTGTTACTTTTTGAATTGAGATGCTACATTTATCGATTTAGGTTTTCCCTGTAATGGTAGATGTTAGTAGGAAATATAAATAAATAAATATGTTCAGCAGTGACTTTAATAGGCTGTAACATGTAGACTGTACGGTAATGAGAAGTATTTATTGTGTTTTTATTTAGATATCATACCACTCGAAAGAACTTAATTCTTAGTATTTTTAGTACTTTATTGACGTAATACTTCACGTATTGTGTAAACAACTTAAATAAATAGCATCAAAACAAAATTAACTTTCTAACTTTAAAACCCAAAAAGATTGCAATACCAGTTCATCTGCGCCAACAAAGTCTTGACACAAAATATTATAATTATTATTATATACAGTATTATTAAACCCACTGACGTGTAGTACCGGCGATGAGAATCCACTACCCAATATATTAGTCATGTGCTCATGTGACAATCGTAAATGATACGTTCATTTGTCCCGGGTCACATCAAAGTATTGATGAATGCAATTACATTTTTTGAACGTTCCGAATCAAACGATTGACAGGACCTACGTACCAGAGTATACTTAATGTCCGACAACCTACATCATCGAGTGCGTCTCACAGATCACAAAGTACTGACACTCAAAAATGATCCGTTTAAACGATTGACCCGAATAACCCAGTTCGTAAGAATAATCAATACTTGAATGAACAGGTTATTAGAAATGAATGAATGACACATACCCCTATATTATCCGTGGGTGTCGTAAGAGGAGACTGATGGGGAAAACAGGAGAGTGAGAACAGCATCTTTCTGGTAACAAAATAAAAACAACCGCATTTACCAACCCACCGGCCAAGCGTGGTAACAATGGCAAATATTCTCATATAAGGCAAATTATGGTGCCGGTCTTAGTTCAACAGTTGACTTTTGGAAGAAATTAAGTTGGGCGGGTCTTCTAGTCTAAGTTGGATAGTGCTGAGTTTATATGTTTTATAATAAATATTTAAGATAAGGTGTGATTTAGTAAATATAATCATATTTGATTAACAGTTTTACTTATAACAAGAATATTTCTCTCTCTTTATTTATTTAGGATCTGTGTCCGACTTGAACATTCATCATCACCGCGCATTCGCTCACGTATAACGCGCGTAAAAGCAGTTATTTCGATATTTTTCTAAATATTATGAACAGAAAAATAATTAAAAGTAATATATTTTTTGAGTAAACAACTTTTTTTATTAGTATTTCAGCTAAATTAAAAAGAGGATGTTCCCAGTTTGACTGTATGTTGTTAAATGTTTTGTTATGCATTTATTTTTCAATATTGTGACCCAATCTTAATTCTTATCTTATTAAACATGTATATATGGAGTTAGGTTCCATATACATCTGGAAAAAAACATCCACTCCTAAGAGTAGCAAAATAGCGGGTGAAAAGGTGAGGACATTAATATTTGTGATATCGCTTATTGCACTCAAGTTCGAAAAATAACATTACAGGAAAATAACATTTTAATTTAAAATAAAAGATTACTTCAAGTAACTAAAAAAACAAGTGGTAAATTAAAAAAAAATTGTACAACCGACTTCAATAGAAATAAAATGAGAACATCATTAATGTATTCAAAGTCAATTAAAATACGCATTATTAAGGATAACTTGAAAACTATAGATCAGATCCAAGAGACCAACTTTCAAATAAAAAAAAATCATCAAATCGGTTCACCTAGAAAAAAGTTTTGAGGTAATTAAAAAGAAAATACTGTCGAATTGTGAACCTCTTCTTTCGTTTTGTAGTGGGGTGAAAATAATTTTACATAGTCTTGAAGTCAAGGCTTAATTCTTCTTTAGTCTATATGCCTTAGCATCAACTTAAAAACTAATCACTTGAATCTCCCTCTACACAGCTGGACCAATTTTAATTGAAATTTATTGTGTTTAAGTGGGTCACCGGATCCTAAATTCAAAATTGGACCAGATAGGTGGCGCTCTTGTCGAGATTCAGAAATCACCCATGCGAAATCAGAGCGGATCGCTATATTTATAATTTTTTAATTTCTTTGCAATACATTGTTTTGATTTATGTCAAAAAACAATAGCCAATAAAACAGCTGAGCGGCTACTTTTCTCCAACTCGATCTTCACTAGCATACCGATTTCATCCATTATCATTTCATTAAAGCCTGCAAAAGTACACTGCTCAAAATAGAGTGCCTCATAGGCAGATTAAGTTGTTATCAAGGTGATGATACTACCCAGCTTCTATTTCAGTTTCGTCCTGTCACAATATCCACAGGATGATGTGGAATAGCAGATCATCTTACACAGCCACTACACAGCAAAATAAGTTACCAAATAATACAAATATTACATTGTCTGTCATCAAATCACAAAGAGTTTAATGAAAGCCATTGTTTTTAGTAATACGTAAAAGGAAAAATTAGAAAGAATACCTTTATTTTGTTAAGGATAATAAATAAGGTTTTACTCCTTGAAGTGCTGTATGCTAAAATAGCTATGGGTCAGTCCATATGGCACAAATATCTAATAATCTATAAAGTAGACTGCGTCCAGTCAAGTCTCATTTTGGCAAGTGCAACAAAAAAGTGAATGACTCCCATTGCATCAAGCGATAACTTATTGACACTTAAAAAGATATTATTATTAAGGATGTTGTATTAATGGATGCAGGTGGCTAAAAATCGTATTTTGAAGCGACCTATATGATCTGTTAACAACCTCTGAATATCTCAGACAGCAAAATTATAAAATACTTGCAATCCGCCTTGGCTTTTTTTATAGGATAGGGTGACAATCGAGCACACAGTCCACCTGATGGTAAGTTGTCGCTCTCTTCTTCTGTTATGAATCAAAATGTAGATGCGTTGTCACCCATGAGGACTAAGATAGAATGCCTCGTTTACAGTAAAAAGGGGTGTCTGGTTCTCTACAGTCACCATACGAAATACAGCAGAATTAAGCTACTATTTGACGCTGGTATACTGTGAGAGCGTGGTACTTCCTCGGTCGAGCCGACCCATTCGTGCTACAACTATACCTCTAATATAACTGCAGCATGGCTCTACCACATACCACATATAACTTTGCACAGGTGATTCTGTTAATGTCGGCAGCAGTGTCTACTACCGGGCCCAATTGTGAATCTAAACCATCCAAAGACCCACTCAAATGATATACAAATTAGTTTAAGCCGTTTTAGAGTTTTAGCAAGGCTAATGGACAGCAATTGATTTTTATATATACATTACATACCTTATATGTGGTATGCCAACGCCCCCCTGGAGCATTTTGTATACTCTGCTCTCATAGAGCAGCTGTGGGTGTCTGGCCTTTATGGATTCTACTTTCACTGCTACCTCCTGAAACAAGCCAATGTTTAATTGAAAAAAGGTTTCTTGACTACTAAGATTTTATATAGTCTATAAAAAGCCATCAAAAGTTCACTGGTGAACATAGGTTTAATGGGAGAATATTTGCCATAGGAAAGATGCTGCTGTTCATCTCCTGGTTCAGCTTCTTGTGTCACCTCATACGACAGCCATGAGGTGATATGGGATAGCGTATATTCTTACGCTGCCACTACATGCATATATAGGGTACAGCTTTAGTAGAATGAACCTCAATATAACAATTGCCTCGATTTTACAAATGTTTAGAAATCCCCTAGAATTGGCTGTAAGTACAAAATATACCTTTCATTATAAATTTTGGAAGACCGGAGACCCTTATTTACTGGAAACGAGGCATTCCATCTTAGTCTTCAGGCACAGCGCATCTGCATTTTGATTCTTAATTGAGGATAAATGTATATGTATATAGGCCACAGCATCCACTTACCATCAGGTGGACTGTATGCTCGTTTGTCACCCTTATTCTATAAAAAAAAACTATAATTGTATAGAATACTTCTTTTTGTCACCAAATAGTAGTATTGCACTGCTATTTTCCAATCTTGAAGAGTAAAGAGAGCCAGTATAATTACAAGCGTTAGACATTACATCCTAGTCACCAGAGGCAACTGCGCATTTCTGACCTTCTTTGTTTAAAGTTGGTTGCAGGTGTTCTTGGACTTGGCAATAGCCACTTGTCAGCAGACAGACTGTAAGTTCATTTATTAATAAGTTTTATATATAAATTACAAAAAATGTATATATTGACTGTGTGCTAGCAGTGAAAGAAAATCTATCAAAGTATTTATATATTCATTACATTATTATTATACTCATTTCATTTCATGGGTCTAATAAGTGACAACTATGGCTTTAAATGAACAGGGAGCAGCGCCATGGGTACAAGACATCTGGCACTACCCTCCTCAACTAGCCTGGAATGCATAACAATCGAAGCAAATTAAACCTACAACAGAAGAAGCTCATGATCAGCATTGACTTATACAGGCTAATGAAGTATGTTTTTTGTAGTATACAGTGGGTTGATTGGTATAAACTGCCGAAAAACATTAAGTACGCCCTTTTAAAATACGCCATTTAACATACATCTATAATGATAGAATATGTTTGGCTCCGAGGCTGCAGGAAATATTTAAATTTTATAAATAATAATCTAAATACTATGTTCGACTCCTGCACCACAGTTTATTCTCTCTAATGCAAGACAAAAATATATGAGTTGGCAGGTATAAGCTAAAATTTAACCATTTTTATAAATATTCTTTGTATTATTTGATTCTTAAGTGGTTTAAAAGAGTTAAGTGAATGCTCAGCACCTAACCCTTTACCAGTTAAACAAGTATGTCAGTTTAAATATTTTTTAAGTTATTGTAAACATTAGTGAGTATATAATGCATAATTCTTTTCACAACATAAAAAATAAATACTCTGTTATAAGTATCAGAAAACCAAATTATATTAAGATAATTTAGAACTAGACATATGGCCAAATACTCAAATGCAAATGAATTTTTAAATGTTAAGTCTCATGGTGTCACACCTATTTTGACTTTAAGTGATAGAGATAACACAAGACTTATCAGGATCTTAAAATTAAGCAGTGTTTTTGTGTATGTGGGCAATAATATAATAAAAAAGGTTATGATTACAGAAAAGTTTATTCATGAAGCAATGTTCTGCCTTGATTCCTCAAACAACATGAATGTTGTAAAAGTAATGTTAAAATACATTAATACTATATAAATCAGGTATAAAGTACTACTATATATAATGTTAAAATCATGTGTAATTAAACATAGAAAAGGCCAAAAATCACCATTAGCAGTACAGACTATTTAAGTCCACTGCTGAACATAGGGCATATTAATGAGATTAAATATAGAAAAAAAAAACAACAGATGCCAACCCATTTTTTTTTTATTACACAACTGTGGAAATAGTTGATTCGTTTCCCAAATGTCTAATTGAGTAGAGATCTATAGATAAATTACGATTGGCACTATTATGACAAGTATATATAATAAATTTTCCTAAAAAAGTTATTCCAGTGACAATTATAGCCTCTGGACAAAAATGCAGGTATCGAATTACAAGACATATAAGTTATTAATAAAATCATTGGCGGGGGTAATTACTGCAGATGTTTTATTTACTTATGAAAAGTAAATAATTTGTATATAGTAGTAAAAATTATCATTAAAAATACGCTATTTTTGATATTTTTCGTTTAGATCAGAAATACTCGCCCGGCTTGCACGGGGCAAAACTCTTCATATTTGCATTTTATAACCTAATTAGTAAATACCTTTTGATCATCTGTAGTTAATGCTAAAAAAATGTCGCCGAAACTTCCGCCGCCTATTCTGCGAATAACTTTGTATTTATCACCTAAAATTATATTTTTCTTTAGGGTAGCCATTTTCTTTTGTCTTCATTACATACTTGTTATAATAAAACTTGCATAAAGTCCATATTATTTATAAAATTTATGCTACAATTTATTGTTTTATGTACAATTTTTACGAAAATGTTTTTTGTAGATGCTATAAAAATGAATACAAAGTCATTTTATCACGTCACTCGTTTACTGTGACGTCACAATGACAAAGTTGCCAGCGCTTAGGATTAAAATTTACTAAAATCTGATTCTGACTCAGTGTTACCAACTCGAAGTTTGTCTCGGAGTTGGATATGATTTCGGAAATTGGTAGTTTCCCACCAACCCTACTTTGAAAAGTTATTTACCTATATATATTTTTTTTAAGTTTTCTAGAGACCTTCCAATAATAATACTTATAATTAATGTTTATTATATATAATAGGAACCACACGTGAAAGCATGATTATTAATCATCAATTCCCAGAACAAAACCCGAAAAAATCAAAAATTAAAATATAAAATCATGATAAGTTTGGTATATCCCGATTTAATTGTTTAAATTATAAATATTCAATTACTTTAATCTATAGATATAATAATACAGATTTATTTACAGAAAAGTCGAGTCTGTAATTCTAATATACTCGTATGTTTGAAAAAACAAGTCCAGGGGTCTAAAAGACACTGAGGCCAATTTTTTAATAGGACAACACACAAGGGTGACAAACGAGTACACATTCCACCTGATGGTAAGTGGTTGCTGCGGCACATAGACATCTACATCTATCTTCAGTTACAAATCAAAATGAAAATGCGTTGTCACCCGTGACGACTAAGATGGATTACCTCGTTTCCAGTAAAAAGCATCTCCGGTTCTCTACAATCACCATACGAAACAGCAGCGTAAGGGCCAATCGTCATTTGCCGTTCACAGTTCGTTCTTGGTCCGATGTCTGTCTGATTTATTATTATTATTAGAATGGGATTCGAACGAAACTTGACTGTACGGATAGTATGAATGCACACACATATTCTTTACTTGATAATATTTTATCAGACGGAGATCGGACCGAGAACGAACTATGAACGCAATTATAATGAAGATCGGCCCTAAAGCTAGTATTTTACGCAGGTATTCTGTGAGAGCGTGGTCCTTCCCCGGTCGAGCCAACCCATTCGTGCTACAACTATACTACTAATATAAATGCAGCATGGCTCTACCACGTATACTACAGCATGGCTCTAGCACGTATAAAAAATCGTGGTTGTTAGAATTTTTATTTGTATGTCTGTGTATTCAAGATTCACGCAAAAACTACTGGACCGATTTCCATGAAATTTTCTATGTAGGTAGTTAGTAACCCGGGACAACTTATAGGCTTATTTATATCCGATTACGAAACTTCAAAAAAAAAAAGGTTTAGTATTTTCCTTCCTTAAGATGTTAATTTTCTATTACATATGATTTTGTTAGTTACAAGTATGCAGGATGACTGGTGTTTTTTCAAATAAATGCCATATTTTTAAATAAAGTTTTAAAATATTTTTAACCTTTGTTTAATAATTTGAAATTACGCTGACGATCTACATTTTAGATTTCTAAACACTGCCATTTATTATCAAATATATAGTGACGTCTATGAAAAATATGAAAATTGATGTTAAAATCATCAATTACTTTGCTGTTTCATGATGTTACGACCAGGGGAATTCTGTCAACCATATTTTCGAATAGTTTTTTTACCGTAAGGTAACATAAACACAGTTTTTAACAGAATAAACGAAATTTTACGCTTTATTTATTATAATAAATAAATAAATGTGCACGGCTTTCCAGTCGCACACAAATCTTCTATCACTGATATTACTAGATAGCAAAGTTTTGGCTTTCATTATTTCATCTAATAATAAAGCCATCCACCCCCATTCTGTTTTCGCCGTCCACTACCATCTCGAGACGGCGAAGTCTGCTCAGCTCTTTCTGTCCGAGACTCAGGTGTCCTCTCCGGTTGATGTCTCGTATCTCTCCTACCCGGGGTACAACCTGGAACACTCCTTTGTGCCTCGGGTTGGAGTTTGCGTTTACGTCAGAGAGGACATCTGTTCTCGACGCCTCGGCGCAGTCTTGAAGGTTCGGACCTGTCCATCCTTTGGCTACGCGTAGACAGCGACGACCATCCGCGTGTCTACGGGTGCCTCTATAGGTCCCATAGCGGTAATGCCGAAATAGACCGACTCTTCGACCACGTCCAAATGGCTACAGATTCGTTGCTACAGCAGATTCCCTCCGCAGAGATCGTGATCCTCGGCGATTTTAACGCCCGTCACGCCGAATGGCTTGGTTCACGTTTAACCGATCATGCGGGTAGATCTGTTCATGATTTTGCCTTGGCACATGGTCTGACACAATTGTTACTTCGCCTACGCGGATTCCAGTGCACCTTCCCTGTTGGACCTTCTGCTGAGCTCTCACCCGGACAGATATCAAATTTCCGTCGACGCCCCTTTAGGCTCCTCGAACCATTGTCTTGTCCGGAGTGGGGTGCCACTCACGCTGAAATCGCAGTTGCATTATGAAGGCTACCGCCGTGTTTGGCATTACAGGTCAGCCGATTGGGATAGGATGCGGTCTTTCTTTGCATCCTACCCTTGGGGTCGGGTTTACTTTTCGCCGGACGATCCCAACGTTGTTGCGGATTCTGTCGCTGATGTGGTACTTCAGGGTACGGAGCTTTTTATTCCTTCCTCTGTGGTGCCCATCGGAGGCAAATCGCAGCCATGGTTTGGTCGCTCCTGTAAAATAGCATCGTGCTATAAGCAGGAGTGCTACCAAGCCTGGGCTGACGCATCAACGTCCCGGGATGTAAACACCAGCGCTCTAAAAGAAGTATAATTCCGCCATAGGTCCTTCAAAAGAGTCATTGCCAAGGCAAAGTCAGAGCACATAGGCAGAATTGGCGAGAAACTAGTTCGCCTTCCTTCTGGAACCCGTGCAATCTGGTCTCTCGCCAAGGCTGTCCAGGGGAATTTCTGTCAGCCATCTTTTCCATCTCTGCACAGGAAGGACGACTCACTGGCCCATACCTCAAAGGAGAAAGCCGATCTGCTAGGCTCTTTCTTTGCGTCCAACTCGACTCTCGATGACGAGGGGAGTACGCCGCCGACCATCCCGCGGTGTGAGTGTTCCATGACGGAAGTGCAGTTCACACAGCATTCGGTTCGCAAAGCACTCCTCTCCCTGGACAATTACAAATCGAGTGGGCCTGACGGAATCCCCCCAATTGTACTGAGGACGTGTGCTTCAGAGTTGGCACCGGTTTTAACGCGTCTTTTCCGGTACTACTACTTCCTAGGCGTAGTCCCAAAATCATGGAAGACGGCTTTCGTCCACCCGATCCCTTAAAATGGCGACCGCTTAGACCCGTCCAACTACCGGCCTATCATCATCTCCTTGTTCTCCAATACAATGGAGTCCATTGTAAACTGCCAGCTCATGAGGTACCTTGAGGATCACCAACTGATTAGTGATCTCCGCCAATACGGTTTTCGCCGTGGTCGATCAGCTGGTGATCTTCTGGTCTACCTAACTCATAGATGAGCGGAGGCAGTTGAGTTCAAGGGGGAGGCATTGGCCGTTAGTTTGGACAATGTGAAGGCCTTCGATCGGTTTTTGGCACAAAGCGCTTCTTTCGAAGCTCCCTTCCTATGGGCTTCCCGAGAAATTGTGCAA
Source organism: Parnassius apollo (assembly GCA_907164705.1). Lineage (NCBI taxonomy): Eukaryota > Metazoa > Arthropoda > Insecta > Lepidoptera > Papilionidae > Parnassius > Parnassius apollo. The sequence continues at coordinate 9,219,550 of CAJQZP010001060.1, read as the reverse complement.
TTGGATCACCAGCTTTCTTGCAGATCGGAGTATTGCAAGGTCGTTGTAGACGATGGTGTTCCACAAGGCTGTGTGATATCGCCACCGCTGATTCTTCTGCATATCAATGATATGTTGAAAACCCGTAACATCCATTGCTATGCAGATGACAGCACTGGTCATGCTCTGTACACCGGCCGTGCCAATATTTGTCGGGAAAACGTCTCTGAGTCCCGGGACAAACTTGTGTCTGAAGTCGAGTCTTTGCTGAACAGTCTCGGATTGGGGGCGACTAAATCTAGTCCAGTTTAACCCTCAGAAGACACAAGTTTGCGCGTTTACCGCTAAAAAAACCTCTTTGTCGTATCTCCTCAGTTTCAAGGCACTCCTTGTTGCCTCAGCCAGTATCGGAATCCTCGGCGTCGACATATCGAGTGACGTGCAGTTTCGTGGTCACTTGGAAGAGACGGCCAAATTGGCCTCTAAAAAGCTTGGCGTGCTCAGCAGAGCGGGACAGTATTTCATGCCGGCACACCGCCTGCAACTTTACAAGGCGCAGGTTCGGCCGCACATGGAATAATGTTCCCATCTCTGGGCTGGAACCCCCCAGGTACCAGCTCCTTCCACTTGACTGCATCCAACGCACAGCGGCTCGAAACGTCGACGACCGAATGCTTTCCGATCGGCTCGATTCACTGGCGCTGCGAAGAGATGTTGCATCTCTTTGCATTTTCTTTCGCATATACTATGGGGAGTGCTCTGAGGAATTGTTCGGATTAATTCCAGCCCTCAAATTTCGTGAACGCACTACGCGGCAAACGTCCCGATACCATCCGCACCATCTGGAGGCTTGGCGGTCCACCACTGTACGATTCACAAGGAGTTTTCTTGCGCGTACGACCTCTCTGTGGAATAGTTTACTACCGGCGATTTTTCCGGACCGATACGACCTGGAGACCTTCAAGAAAAAGCTTACTCCTTTCTAAAGGGCCAGCAACGCACCTGCAATTCCCCTGGTGTTGCGGTTGATCATGGGCATGGGCGGCGGTAGTCACTTAACATCAGGTGAGCCGCATGCTCGTTTGCCCCCCCCCCCCCCCTTCTATAAAAAATCTACTTATTGCTAAATAAACTAATGATAAGTCACTGATAAAATTAAATAATAGAGACTTCTGAATACTTTAGAATCAGTAGCCTCAGTCTTCTAAAAATTAGTGTTCTCGCAAAATTTACAGCCAAACAAATATTTTTTATAGTATTTAAAAAAGAAAAAGTGAAACATATTTTACATTTATTTAAAGTGTAGGATTTGATATTTTCTTAATTCTTCTGTTTTTTAATTTTATTTTGGTTTTTAAATTAATAGCTCTATTAGGTGTTAAACATGCCTATGTTTAGGTTACATGCGTAAAAGGTCTTATAGCCTAGCCTCTGCCATGTACAAACTATAACAATATCAAGAAAATTATCAGAACACATTTATTTACATATTGTCTACAATAATCTGATCTGGTCAGTTTTTTATAAATGCTTTAATTTTCTTATTTGAAGGTCTTAAAAAGATGTAATTTCATAATGTTTTTTTACTGCAAATATCTATTTTTTTCTATTAGAAGTATAAATGTAGAAAAGTCGTACTTAAAACCACTTACAATAGAACTATTTTTTAAGTTAATTAGAAATAAATAAAATTAAAAAATATATATATTTTCGTACTTTTTACCTATATGCCATTTATAAACCAGAAACGCCTAAAAATTCTCTCAGTTCCGCTGGGATTTCTCCAGGGGGGGGGGTACACTTCCATACTTTAGGTTGGGGTTCAATAATTTGCAAAGACACTAGTGCCAACTTGTACTATATCCGCATAAACTTTCGAACATTAAATTTTAAAAGGTGCGCTAGATGGCGACTACACCAATTCTGGTTATTCTCGAACTGGCAAGTAGCAACTTTATATTATGACATAATGGCTAGTTGTCTTATTATAGTTTATAAGTGATTTTCGGTTGTTGCTACAATAAGTTTGGTTGAGTTGGATTAGCCCTCTGTTTTTTGTTGTCTGTTTAGATTTTCATGCTGGAACCGCATTGTATGTTTGTGTAGTGTTGTGCGAAATAGACGCTTTCATTTATCATTCCGGTAACCCGGTGGACATATTTAATTTGGTTTGGTGTTTTATTTTGCGGAATAGACGCTTTTACATCGTGTATGTTAAATATATATAACAAAAATAAATGTTAATATTACTGACATCTATAATACGTCTTTAATTGAACCCTAATCCCTTAAAATATAAATATAAGCGCCTATAGTATAGATAGCTGTATATACATAACTACATACAGCTATCTATTGTCAACACGATATTGGGATTAGTTCAAGGGATATGATACCAGATGGCGACACTATTTATATTGGGCGACAAAAAATCCTAGGAGATGGCTCTCTATTTCTGTATATATTACTCTACTCTATGGATTTCTAGGCGTTCAGACGTGTGCACTGTTGCTCAACGTTACTTTACCTCTCGCTCGCACTGTTGATCTCTTTCCCTCGTGTAGCTCTTATGGACTGAGCGCAGCATATCGTGAAAATTGCTCTACTTAAATATATATTATTTTTATTTGTCATATTAGTCCTAGTTTTTAGTGTTTATATTAGTATTAGATTAATTGACTTGTACTTTTATATTTGGCATGTTTTATATATTTTAAGTTTTATATACATATAATACATTACCAAAAAAACGGAAAAAGATGGATAGAAAAAAGAAGAAAAATCCTTTTGTCAGTAAAAATAGTAGTAAAGTACAAAATGTACAAGGTAGAGGCGAAATTTGTATGAAGATGCAGTTTTTATTTTCCTTCGGTTGTATATACCCTTTTCAAACCTACACCCCGTATAAACATTACTAAAATGACGTTTATGAAATATAAAAGGGTAAAAAATTATACTACCACGACAAAAGTAAAATGAATATTTTTGGCAAAAAAAATAATAAGTTATATATTTAATAAAGTAGAACACCTTCACCTACGATTTCGAACGTATTTATGTACAGGGGAGAGCACCCCCTCTAATGGCTGGAAATGTAAAACAGCAAAGCTAGACGGAATCCTTAAATAGAAACCCAGACCGATGGCCATTATCGGCATAATTTAGCGCAATTACTACGTTTGGCGAAATTACTAACTAAAAACCTGTGATTATGTGAGAAGCTCTTTAGTTGAATAAATTGGGTGTCTATCGGCATAGCTTTAATTTCACCAATTTCATTTGTTATCAAGTTGTATGACGTAAATAATTGAAAATTAAGTGCACTGTGAGATTTTTAACTCTATTTGATGAAATAGTTCGTGGCATCGTTAGCACCAATCAAGCAAAAGCTTTGTGTCAGTTTTCATGAATTTTATTTAAACATATACGAGAGCCACGTAGTAGGCCGTGAGATTTCATCATTCCAAATGAATCTGTTATAGGAAACTTTACGTGCTGACTTATCACGTGTCCGGTGAAGTGGTGAACAATAATTTCGTGGGAAAACCTAGATGTTTGAGTAGTAAAAAGATATTTTTAATTGCAATTTTAAGTGTCGATTTACTACGTTTTCGAAGGTAAGGAAAACAACATCGCGAGAAAACCTGCGTATCTGGCTCCCCAGTTCAGGTCATTCCGTGCGCAGCGAAAACTTTTTTGACCAAAATTGTCTGCGGCCTGTGCCCAATAATGACGGTGACGATGGCTGCTACTTTTTTACTTTTAATGGGGAAATAATGTGTAGAACTTCATCATCATCATTACAGCATACCAAAAGTTCACATAGGCTTCCCCCATAAATTGTCAAATAAGCTGGATATTTGCTATGGCGATATGATGTGGTGAATTCCCTTTCGCCGCCACAAGCTCGCGAACATTTTTCTACTTCTGTTCATGAGTGTGGTTCTTCCCACTCTTTCACTGTGAATAGTGGAATTTCATCAAATTATTTAGAATGAATCTAATTTAAAAAAAAAATAATTTTAACTTTTTTAATACTTTACAGCACCCATGGTCACCCATGGGAAGTGGCAATTTGCCGGCCATATAGCTAGAAGAACCGATAACCGATGGGGAAGAAAGGTTCTCGAGTGGCAGTCTCGTACCGGTAGGCGTAGTGTAGGGCGACCTCCCACTAGATGGAGTGACGACCTGGTAAGACATGCAGGAAGTCGATGGAAGCAGGTGGCTCAGGACCGTGCTTTGTGGCATTACTTGGGGGAGTCCTTTGTTCAGCAGTGGACTTGTGAAGGGCTGCAATGATGATGATGATGATGATGACGACCCATGGTCACGGGGGGACTGGGGTGTTTGACATCCTGATGTTATAGTTAACGAAGAAGAGTCTTGCAGTAGTATACCTGGGTTTAAATTTAATTTTAGTAATTACGGGATCCCAAGCAGATGGTAACACACAGACATGTTCTCTATTGAAATTAGGATGTTTTTTTTTTAAATTTCAATAGCCTCGAAAATCGTCCTTGGTATGAATCGCGGTTCTTTTGCGATAATTTATGGTCTAATGGCTGGGATGATACTGAACATGTTGACATACTTCAGACTTCTTGGAGATTCAGTGCTTCACATCAGCGTTATGTTCTTTTACGCGGGTTTTAGGGATTTTTCATCCAAAAATGCGTATAAAAACCCAGTTAAAAAATTTAAAATGTAATGCGATAAAATTCGTAAATTTAATTTTATTCCATCTGCAGTATTCGCGTAAATATAAGAAATCATTATAGATTTTCATTTATACAATTTTGGAGTCTACTCAAACGTAAAAATAAAATTATTTATTTTATGGTGCCAATCAATATTAAATGGGACCAATAATATGAATCAGATATCGCAAATAAACATCATACCGTAAATTAGTAGACGACAGTGAAATACATCATTGTTTTGTTAAGACTAAACTAACTTTCACGATAAAAGAATGTTAATATAAATAACGCAATTTTTTTCAAATGTAAAAATGTAAATTTCAAATTTAAAAATTGGTTCTAAGACAATTTGGTAATTGATAATTACGTTTCTTATGAATACATCAGAAGATACGCCTGATATAAAAATAGCAGTCGATTATAGACATAAGGTATTAATGCAAATTACGAAAAACTTATTTATTCATGTGTTCCTATAACATATTATATCTATGCATAATATCAATCAACACTCAATAGCTTTTGAAAATTAAAAAAAAATTTTGACTAATAGACATAAAGAAAGACACAGACACCGAGGTGACTCTAATAGTGATCGAATTTTCCAATTTGAGAATGGAACAACAGCATTATTGATGTTGTTAAATTAAACCTCATGCGAGTGAAGCCGCAGGTAAAAAGCTAGTCGTATAATAAACTTGCTTGAACCTGATGACAATTTATATATAGTGGTAATTGTGAATTCACTTGAAGATTCTATGGTATGTTATTATTAGAATCAACTAATGTAAAAACATCAATACAATAAACTTCAGAGCAAAAAATTTAAGAAGAATTGATAGATTTTTTCTCCTCCTTCCTTTTTCGCTTCCTTTGGTTTAATACTCAAATGAAACCAAATGAGGCGGCATCGCAAGGCATACCTCTCTGTCAAAAGCACAAGAGTTTGAATCATTAGTACCTATATAAAACTAGTTGCTACACGTCGTGCGCCATTCCGCAAGTGGTCGTGCCAGTCAATTGAGCTCCGACAAAATTGCCGAATTAACAAAAGCATAAAATCTACATAAGGACAATTTGACTTTTCATCTGTGAATATTTTTAACATAATATCCTTAAAGCTGGTATTTTCTGAATATTTTCATCCAATACTGTGTTGCCATCATAGTTCTTGAAGTGAAAAATAAGCTATTTTTAAATGAATATAATTTACTACACAAATTAAATATATTAACCAAAATTTATTTCCTATGAACTAAATCAGTATGTGATGAATAATAATTATTACATAAAGATTTGTAGTGGATTTTGTCAAATGGTTTAAATATTCAAACCAATCTCAACATGATTCTGAATGTTATATTAATTTAATATAATCGATAACTAGTATTTATCAAAATATTATACGAAATAAAGGTCAAATAAGACCAGTTAATTTTACAAAAATTACATTTGCTATGAAGTAACAAGCTTCGATTCGACTTATTTGGCCTTTATTTAGTACAATATTTTAGTATATTCTGTATATTTAGTATATTCTGTATAATATTTACTGGTAGTAACAATGACAAGGATGACAAATATTCCTATCTGCACCTGGAGAGTCGGACTGGATGTGAGTATTTAGGACCCTCAGTGTAGTATTCCAGCAAATTCCCATAAGAAAACATCAGCTATATTCCCCATATGGGGTCAATATTGCGATTGCTGCAATAGTGTGCGAAGTGTTTCTTTAGTTCTAGCAAAAATAAAATTCAAGTATCTATGATATCAAGACCACTCAAAAGAGTAAAACAATTAAACTTTTAGTAAAAACTATACACTCACTCGAAAGACTAATAAAAAACTAAATTATTTCACTGAATAATACTACTTTTACAGATTTTAGCACATTTAATTTACTCACATTTAATTCCCAACATTTTGATTGCTTTCCAGCACCCATGGTCACGGGGGACTGAGATGATTGATATCCCGTGGTCAGTTTTAACCCAGAGTAACTTCAGCTTTTTAATTATTACCTATGATCCGATCTATGCAGAATGAAATTACTGTGTCTTGAAATCTTCCTTAGATCTAGCTTTAATTTTATTAATTACAGGATCCCAAGCGGTAGTAGTACCCAACTCCTCCTTGTCTATTGAAATTAGGATGTTTTTTAATTCCAATAGCCTCACATACCATACTTGGTAGGTGTTATTCTTTCGCACGGATTTGTTGTCTATCAAAACTGTTGTAATGGCAGGTACCATCTAATATATGATCACAAACTGCAGACTTCAGAGAAAGTTGGTAGTTCATGTCAGCTGTATGTTCTTTTACGCGGGTTCTAATTTATCTTTTTGTTTGCCTTATATATGAGAGACATTCACAATCAAGCTTGTACACTGCTGCATCTTATGACAATTTATTTTTATTTAAAAGAACTAACAAATTTTCTTCGATGGCTTATAGAATGTTCTAATAGAAGCTTGTTTCAAGATACAGCCAATCTTGTCGTTGACATCTCTGACATGCGGTAGTACAGCAGGTACATGTAAATTTTTAATAAGTAATCTAAAAGTCCATTTCATTTAGAATTCTTTGATTTAGCACTAACTTCAAGAGTGAGCAAAATATAAATTTTTATTTAGTATATAAACTTGGTTTATACTTTGTTTAAAGTTTAATTATTTGTTATCTATTACCCATATGGTTCATTACATTATATCATTACTCAATACATGATAGTTTCTAATGTTATCAGAAGTATTTGACATGATCAAAAATCAGCCAGGACTACATCATAAAACACAATACACTTGTGCTAATTATATGTTACATTTTAAGTACAAAAGTATTTTGAATTTAAGTTCATAACAAAACACACACACACACACAAATACAAAAACACTCCTGTAAAAAGCAATACAAACCAAATATAGGTCAAGACTTTCTTAACTGCCTAATAGATTATTTCTGTACTTTAGAAGTACAATATTGTGGGGGAAAAAAGCAGTTATTATCAGTCTTACTATTTTCTTTTTCGTTCTGGTAATTGGTGTAACACAATAATCTAAAGTAATTCTATTTTTGTGACCTTGTGAGCAAATAATTAAAACGCGAATAATGTTTGATGAGAAATTCAAATGCGCCCTGCAAGAGTTTTAAGCGAAGGTAGGTATAGTTTACTAAGTTTAGCAATAATTATACGAAATTTCATACAAGATACGCAAATAGTAATGTTTCGAACACTGGCATAGGGGATGAGTGACAAGAACACATACATATAATCAATTATGAATTGGAGACATACAGGACGGAACTAAACTAGCCAGAAATACATAATAGCGTGACATACTTTTTAAATATTTAAAGTTTTGTTGAATTTACCTCTCCAGTAGATATATTGATCGCCAAATAAATGTCACCAAAAGATCCACCACCTATTCTTCTGACCATCTTATATTTCCCCGTAATCAATACCTCCTTCCGGGATGACACAAATATCGACATGATGAATTATTTTATTATTTAACACTAACAATAAAAATATAATGGAACGATAAAATACACTACACACCACAAAAGTAAACACTTCTCAATAAAAACATAGGTAAGATTTTAAGTTACATTTTCCACGACTAAAAAGCTAAAAACAGATTATAAACGAATCACGTCATTCGCAAGTTCGCAACCAGTGTTGCCACCTTATAAAATTTTTTTATGGGAGTGGTCTCGGGTAGATAATGATTTCAAAAGTTGGTACCTAGTTTCCTACCAATCCTCCTTCGAAAAGTTAGTACATTTACCACCCGTATCTTTTTAAGTTTTCTTCTAGAGACCTCCCAATAATAATAATGTGATATTCACAAAGATTTCAAAAGGAAGGATAGGCCCATCTAAATATTTTAGTCACAAATTTTTCATAAAAGAAAAAGTAGCGCATCTGTCATAATACAAACGTCATATCAATACACGACGTAACCAGGGTCGGATTTCGTAGTATAATTATCTTAATTGTACCATTATTTCATAGTTTGTAGTACATAGTATCGTAATAATACTAAGCGAAAATACCATAATTTTACCTAAAGGTCTACTTGTATTATTATTCGGTCCTTTTAAAGATACATAAACACTCTTGCAAACCACACTCTTCTTATATTTTACATTTTCATATTAACCCTACGATATCGATAACGCGTTTTTTTTTAATAAAATTAGAATTAGCTCCCTTTCTGGTCAATCGATGCTCGATCGATGCATTTAAGTTGCATCCTTGATACAACTATAATTAGGGGCTACGACGATAAAAACTCTATGCTCCAGAAGCAATCGGTTTGAAAACAGAATATCAAAATATTTTATGTATCAGATTTTCAGATTGAAGTAAGCAGATATGGTTTCTTTTGTACTCTTTTCGTTTTACCCTTATTGAATATAAAATATATTAAGTACCAATATTCAAGATTTAACTTACACTAAGTTCTTTACACAAAAATTAAACAGAAATAAAAATAAAACCGTCAAAAACGAAACGTATAGATAAGACGCGAGACGCCAAAATCCCCGCACATGGGAAAAAAGAAACATGGAACGTCAAACGTGATATAATTTTTTTTAAGTAGGATAATTTATTTTCTATGTGCATTATTTTAAGGGTCTGAATCCAACCCTGGCCTAATCTTGGTAACGTAACTAAACTAACTGTAAAATAAAACTTTAAAATGCGTTTATATAGTAATTTAATTGTAACAAAATTAATATAAGGTTATTTACCGATGATACGATATCCCGTTTTTTTTAAATCTCTGTATCGTAATTTTTGCATTCTTTTACCACGCAACTAGACATATTTGTGACAGGCAAGTCTGTCCTGCGCGCGCACCATTGTCGACCGATTCGCGTTGGCCTTAAACTGTAATTTTAGTGCCAGCGCACTGGTCCGTTTTAGTTGTTCGGTCGGCCTGGTGGTTACGCTAGTAATATATAAGTCAATGGATATTCGTAATTAATGTTTCCACTGGGTAACAAATATTATAATTTATAACGCTTTTTACAAGTAACCCCATATGTAAGCCGGCTAATAAGACCGGATCAATAAGATCATCAATTCCAAATATAAAACCCGAAAAAAAATCAAATATTGAAAAACCACAATCATTTTAAGTTTATTATATTGATTTAATAGTTTTTAATTATAAAAATTCAATTTTTCGCATAAATAAACTTACTTGAACGTGAAGACAATTTATAGCAGTAATAATTGAGAATTCAATTGAGATTCTATCGTATATTATTATGAGGATCAATTCATGTAAAATCTTCAATACTAACCTTGACAGCAATTTATTTTTATTTTTCTATAATAAAAGTATGTAGTTTGACTTGCGATATATTCATACATTTACTTTTACTAAGTCCTGCCTCTTAAATGTAGTGATTATAATTACCGTACAATGTGGCAACTTGACCTTTACTGGTCAACCTGACCTTAGGTTCCGCGTTGTGACAAAGTATTGAATTTCATAGAATTAAAAACAAATTGGCAAAAGGTTTCAACGGTGGTAAGTTTTTAAAATTATCACTAGCAACATATTGTAATATTAAAGTGGTAGTACTGTTGGTTTACTCATTACGACGTTTTGAAGTGCAATCGACAGAAAATAGTTTTTGCCGGTGTTGACATTATTGCGTTTATAAAGCTTAAAATATACATCTTCGGTGAGTACAATTTTGATATATCGTGTAATAAACCTCAAAGATTAATTTTAAGTTATGATATATCCGTTTTTAGAGCAATCTGCCAAAATATTTACATCGGCATTGTTGGCTAATGTTAGGTCAAGTTGCCTTTGACAGCTGACAACCTATATAGCTCTATTTATTTTAGGATAAAACGCCACCAAGAAAATGAGATCGTAGGAAACTCGGGGCAAGACTATATAGAAACTACGCCGACGAAATGTTGTCACTAGCAGTGAATAAGGTCCAAAATAAAAATGTATATAATATAGGTATTCCTCGAAGAACGTCTGAAAAATTGGAACTAAGAAAATGAAAATTGATGAATTTACTGGACTGCAAAGTAAAATCCCCGTCAGTCTGTGGAAATTTAAGTGACATCGAAAATCCAGATGACAGAAATAAAGAACAATACGAAGCTACTTCTAGTGGATAGAATAAAAAAGCGTAATAAAAAGGTACATAGCAAGAAAGAAAAGAAGGAACCTATTAAAATATCAAGAAACGTAGAGAGCGGGTGAACTACAACTACAGAAGATATAGAAATTAGTTTACATAGTGACAGTGCATTATAGATCTTGATTTTGAAGAAGAAGATTACTTGAACAAACAAGTTGATAGTAAATTACCAGATCTACCGATTGACTCGGAAGAAGATGTAGCAAGAAATGTGGATATTATTGAAAAGGAATATTTGAAACGATAGCAAAGATAGATCAGGGAGATACAGAACTGAAAGGCTGTGATATGTGTGACTCACAAATAAATAAAATTTCAGAGGTGGCGATAAGTATATGAATAATAATATTAAATTTTTAAAACCCCAACGTGTAGATAAAGATTCGTCACTGCCTGAAAATTGTATTGTAAAATCTATAAATATACTGCAAATATCAGAAAATCCGGACGATTTGTTTATTGTTCGTTGTAAAGAATATTCTTGACAGAATATTCTTTACAACGACGACGACGAAGTTTATTTAAAATTTAAATGATGAAGTAATGTTTTCTTAACTATTAGATGTAAGTAAAATATTCATTTTTTAATTAAGTTTATAAAATAAATAAATAGTTTATTATCACTAGTGTCTTGTTTATTGTGACACCCCTATCCAATATGCATGTTTTGTATGAAAATCGTTACCGATCCTGTGGCAACTTGACCTAGTATCCAGGTTTACCAAATTTTATTATAAATCCAATTGGGTTAACATGCTTCAAAATCCGAAGACGTAAAAATATTGGTGATTTGACCTACAGAAGGAAATGAAATGCATGCACCCATGAAAATTGGTAAGTAGGTCAAGATGCCACAATTGTGTCAACTTGACCTCTGTTACTTTTTTTTAAATAGAATGTGAGGTTAAATGAATTTCAAAGAAACAACTACTGAAAATGGATGCTCAAGTCATTGTTTCTATAAACAAATCATAAAATGTTAAAGAAGTCCGTCTGGGTTATAAGTATATCAAAAACTTTAAAAAAATGTGGTAAAGTTGCCACATTTCACGGTATATTACCTTTGGTCAGAGCATAAAGTAATGTCCTCTTTCTATTCTTTATTATACCAACGATTTTAAAAAGGAAGGATAGGCCCTTCTAAATATTTTACTCATAACTTTTTCATACAAGAAAAAGTAGCGCATCTGTCATAATACAAACGTCATATCAAAACACGACTTAACCAGGGTCGGATTCTATACTATAATTATCCTAATTGTATCATTATTTCATAGTTTGTAGTATATAGTCTCGTAATAATACAAAGCGAAAATACCATAATTCTACCTAAATGTCGACTTGTATTATTATTGGGTCCTTTTAAATTTTAATATTAACCCTACGATATCGAGAATTTTTGTATTGTATATGAGTACCACGTTTTTTTTAATAAAATTAGAATTAGCTCCCTTTCTGGTCAATCGATGCTCGATCAATGCATTTATGTTGCATCCTTGATACAACTTTAATGAGGGGCTACCAAGATAAAAACTCTAGGCTCCAGAATCAATCGGTTTCAAAACAGAATCTCAAAATATTTTATGAATCAGTTTTTCAAGAGCACAATGTTTTTTAAAGGATTCTCGCCACAATTTAATGTCTCTCATAGGGTTTGGATGAATGTTTTTATTTTACAATTGAGTTTCCCTAATGAGAAAATATATATTTTGTGGTAACATTTGACGCATGTGAAACAGCTAACTGCAATGAGTAGTAAACACATTTGACTTAGATTTTAATATGACAGGAACAGTGGAAATATTCCATTCCCGATACTTTTACTGCAGCCTGTGTACGCGTACGATCCCGAAACAAAAAACAAGTCACGAGTTTGGGTGTTCGAAAATGAGTTAAAGCCAACAAAAATTGTTCGTTCACGGAGTGTTGCAAAAAAAATGGTGGCCACATTTGTCTCCAAAACCGGCCATGTTACGACTATTCCTATTGAGGGACAAAGAACGGTTAATGCAGAATGGTATGCTAGCATTTGTTTGCCACAGGTCGTTTCTGAACTGCACGTAAAGAGAACTGCAACCACCGCATCATCCTCCATCACGACAATGTGAGTCCTCACACCGCACATAGAACAAAAGAGTTTTTAGAGTAAGAAAACATAGAATTATTAGACCATCCGCCGTACAGCCCCGACCTAAGCCCTAATGATTTCTATACTTTCCCTAAAATAAAGAATAAATTGCGTGGACAGAGATTTTCATCACCTGAAGAAGCTATAGATGCCTACATAACGGCCGTTTTGGAGACCCCAACTTCCGAATGGAATGGTTGCTTCAATGATTGGTTCCATCGTATGGAAAAATGTGTCAAATTTCGCGGAAAAGCAATAAATACATTTTTAAATAGTAATGTCGTGTCACTTCCTTGATTCCCGAAATTTTCAGTGCCGCCCTCGTATATTCAGAATTCGTCACCTGATACGATGTTGTATACAGCATTTGAGGATCCTGCGTGGAATCTTTCGAGAGTTCTGACGCACCAAGTAACGCGAGCCGCTTTTTGCTCTTCACAGAGCGAATGCGGTATCCATAGGGAAAACAACTTTTTTACAAGATTCTTGCATGAACAATTAGGTGTGGCGAAGCTTCCATTAAAGCCGAAAAGCCGGGCTTGCCTTATTAAAACTGAATCAATCAATAATATCAACTAATAAAATCCTATATCTCCTCATTCTGTCCGGTCTCAATATTACAACATCCCCATTTACTTATCTTGCAATTTTTTTTGTATATATATATATATATGGTAAAATGCAAGTATATATTATAACTTTGCAATTTTCTATTCGTATGCTGAATGTATTTATTCCATTAAATTTAAATTTTAGCTCCTTTCTGCACTATGTACGATCCTCGCAGAATCCTATACCTTTAAAAGAGCAATTCTTGTATATATAAATATAAATATATATATATATATATATATATATATATGTATATATATATATATATATATATATATATATATATATATATATATATATAATCGGAATCTCGGAAACGGCTCAAACGATTTTAATAAAATTTTGTGTGAAGAGAATTTCGGGGGCAATAAATCGATCTAGCTAGGATTTATTTTTAGAAAATGTCTTTTTGTCCATGTTTTTAGGCAATGAAAAACTGCTACAATATCGTTAGGATAAGAAGGTAAATTTTGACAGTTTATTAATGATTACAAATAGCTTAATTGGTCTATAGGGCGGTCACAAAATCATAATACCATGGTTTGAGCCCAGACCGACCTACCGACTTTTTTTAATTTTTTTTTCAAGATCCTTTCTTTTTTTGAGAAAATCTATTTTTTCGTGCCCTTTTTTTAGTATTTTTTAAAAACACGAAAATTTAAATTAAACTAATTGCACTCATGATTTTTTATTCAAATTACCAGTTCAGTTTTTTCTATTATGTCGCTACGATCAAAAAATATTATTCGTATTTCATCAGTATGTAATTTGTATCTAAATATAATTTCCAAAACACACGAATTAAAAAAAAACCGAGCGAAAAATACCGAGCAAAGCTCGGTCAACCGGGTACTAACTCCTAAACTGTTTCAAATTATTTCAATTTTCCCGCGCACTCCACTGTTCGATACATGTCGACCGATGACCTCGTATTGCCTTAGCGATACGTTTATACAAAGGTACTCTGTGGCGATACTGCTGCTGTCATAAAGTGAGTTTTGATAAAGCGATTAGTTGTCTCCCTCACTCACGTGGGCTTTTTACGGGGCTTTCGAGAAGACGATCGCTCTCTTTCTAACCTATGGCAAAATATTCTATAATGAAATATAACTACGAAATGTTTATATAGCAATTACTATTGAGCCAACAAGCCTGGCTTTGCCATGAAGTTGTTTAGGAGTGCGTTAGCGACTATCAAAGTGGTTGCGGGCCCCTCTTATGCAAGTTCACTTCACATTTCAATGTTTATGTTTGTTTTTGTTGTGTTTGTTAAAAATTTATGCTTTTTCGAAGATTTTCAGTGAAAATGGGAGGATAATAGTGTTCATTGTGATGAATATAAGTGTGTTGAATTGCTAATCGGCGAAGAAAAGGTAAAAATCTTTAAAAATGAAATTTAATATTCAATAAACATTTCTTCATACTTTAAATATAGGTACAGGACTCTTTAGTATTAAAGTTTAATTAAGTTAGGCGTATTTAAAGGTTTAATAACTCAATATTAATATTACCATACGAATTAAAAATATCAATTTGAACAGCAGCAAAGTATGACACCTAGGTTTAATTTTAGAGGAAATAAGTGTTACAATCTTGTTTTAACGTGAAGCCCAAATTTTAATTAAATAAATCAAAAGAATACAGAAGAATGTATTGAGGTTTTTAAAGAATAGTACTCCTTTAGTTATTTCCAGTTAGGTTTCTCTATCTACTGTTATAGTATATAAAATTTTAATGGCGCCATCTACTTAATTCTATACGTAAAGTCATTTTATCGAACGAAAATTGGTTGATTCTCACGATGGTACCTAAAGATTACGCTAGATGGCACAAATACGCTATCGGCTAATTTATAGTGATATATGAGTTTAAAAATATCATTTTGTACGGTTTATTATGAATTGAAAATGAATAATTATAATTATAATAAATAGTCAATATTTTATGGTAAAAAAATAGCAAAGCTTTATCTTCTCATTATAACTATCTAATTCCTGTCGTAAGCTGTTCTTTTATGCATATAACTTAAACAAAAGATAATTTCGAGGTTTCACATCTGCCAGGAGTCCCTTTTTTAACTTTGTACATAGTTTGTTTGTACTTTGTTCATGTATTGTATTGTTTGTAAATATCTCAAGCAAATCCAAACGGCTCTTTTCAAAACCACCGAAGGTGTGCAATTGCATATTATGTCATACAATCTATCTAGCGGTAGTATGGTTTCTGTGTGCTTTGTTAAACACGTCCTTGTCAGCACTGAATATGAAACTAAAGAGTGGAGACAGCTCAAGATTGGTGTATTTTTATTAAACTGCTAAAAACAACAAAACCATATCTTGGGCTTGCCCTAGTTTGGAGCCCTAGCTTCGCCATAGTTTGGAGCCCTAGCTTCGCCAGTGTGCAAGATTATTTGTATTTGACTCAAGCCAATGTCTAAAGTTGCCTGAATTTCGCGGTATGTCACATGTCGATCTTCCTTAATCAGCTTACGCACAGCATCAACGTTTTCTTGGGTGACTGCAGTTTTTGGACGACCTTGACGGGGATCATCACTGAGCTTGACACGTCCACGTTGAAATTCAGCAAACCAGCGATAAATTGTGGTTTTGGATGGGGCTTCATCACCAAATACAGAAATCATCCGGTCAACACACTGTTTTTGTGTTAAAACACTTCGAAAGTCATAATAAATCGACGCTCTTGAATTTTCTCGAGTCAATTCCATTTTCTCAACGACTAAACAAGTTTGACAAAACCTTGTGACAAGACCGAGAATCTTTTTTTAAATAAATAAATGGTATTCGATTTTTAAAACCAAGGATTTTTCAATTTAAAAGATTTTAATATGACAGGAACAGTGGAAATATTCCATTCCCCGAAACAAAAAACCAGTCACGAGTTTGGGTGTTCGAAAATGAGTTAAAGCCAACAAAAATTGTACGTTCACGGAGTGTTGCAAAAAAAATGGTGGCCACGTTTGTCTCCAAAACCGGCCATGTTACGACTATTCCTCTTGACGGACAAAGAACGGTTAATGCAGAATGGTATGCTAGCATTTGTTTGCCACAGGTCGTTTCTGAACTCTGTAAAGAGAACTGCAACCGCCGCATCATCCTCCATCACGACAATGCGAGTTCTACACCGCGACATGTTTAGAGCAAGAAAACATAGAATTATTAGACCATCCGCCGTACAGCCCCGACCTAAGCCCTAATGATTTCTATACTTTCCCTAAAATAAAGAATAAATTGCGTGGACAGAGATTTTCATCACCTGAAGATTCTGTGGACGCCTACAAAACGGCCATTTTGGAGACCCCCAACTTCCGAATGGAATGGTTGCTTCAATGTGTCAAATTTCGCGGAGAATACTTCGAAAAGCAATAATTACATTTTTAAATAGTAATGTTGTGTCACTTCCTTGATTCCCGAAATTTTCAGTGCCGCCCTCTTAGTAACGCAAAATAAATTATTGACTTCACAAAAACATTAGAACTTGAATGATTTCAATACAATCACCTACTTTTGTGAATGAAAACTAGCAAGTAGGTAACTATAGTCAACCAAATTTAACGTTTCACATTAATCATTCCGCAATAACTTTGCACAAGCGTACTCACACGAGTTAAAATAACCTTTTACATAGATCCGAATAATTATGAAGTTATATCTATATTTCATTACAACGTGTATAGTTTTTTATCACTAATTTAAATTCAAACAAAGAAAAATATTTAAAAAATAACCAGTATCAACTTTTTGACTTGACGTCGTTTCAATGATATGTTCATGGTGTTTAGATGATTAAAATTCATTGTTATGCGATTAATCGGCAAAAATATTCAAATAATTCAAATAAATAGTAATTTTTTTAATGTTTTATTTGTATAATTAAATTTTTATTTTTAACATTTCTTAAATTACATGAATCATGAATAAAACAAGTAATTTTTTTTACTTTGTCAACGTAAATTTGTGTAGACAAAAAACTAGAATAGAAGGCCGCGCTGAAAAAACAACTACGTAATTTCGATCTCCCGCCATTTCGGAAACTTACTGTGCGTAATTTTGTGCTTGTCTCCTTATTTTGTGACTCGGCTTTAACTTTTTGGACTGTTCCTTCTATATTCCTTGAAGCATGTGCTCATGTCACAAAGGATGATAGGGCAAGTGGTAGAAAAGACAAAAAAATTGATTATGGATGACTTTGAAAGAGACATTAATTTTGCCTGCATTATTAAAAACCAAATAATAATTAATCTAAATAATGACAGCTCAACTAGTTGTACTGAAAGCGATTGAATAATTTTATTTTTAATCTGGTTTCAACCTTAAATTTTTATAACCTTGCCTCTAGAAATAAGCAGTAACAACAAATACGAAGAACCTTATTAATTTTGTGCTTTAAATTATCCTTTTTTAATTTATTTTGGTGTTATTCAAACCAAACTGTAAATGATTACCAACTCTAAAAACCTATATCGATTTTTTTAAGAATCGAATATTGCACGTTCCCATTTTTTGGTTGGCATGCTTGGCGCAGTATGTCTGACAGCTGTTAAAATATATTTCTTAGATTTGACACTGAAACAAACTCTACATATTGTGCGTTCTCGCCCCCCTTTTTTTTTTTTTTTTTTTTTGTTTTATAATATAATGTAAATGTTGATTTTATATACTTACTTTTGGTTAGGTTCCGACGGTCGTCTACGAAGCTTACCGCTTCGATCGCCATTTTGCTTAGCTTGCTGCGTTTTTCTGCAAACGCACCTTTTATTTTTTAGGTTTATATTAGTCGGAAAATCCCCAAGATAGATAATGCATAACGTAAAACATTATGCGAGAAGAGGATAGTACTATTTCAACATAAACGGGAATTCACAGACAAGTAACGACGGATATCAATATGTATTTTCTAAATTCTTCAAGATTTGATAAATATCACTAAGCCATCAAATAATTTTTTCTAACTCCAAAACGTCACAAAATCAGTTAAGTAGCAACGCTCTTCACAACACTGAACGCCAGTAGAGCAAACTTATTTTTTTACCACTGGGTCCTTAAAATTATTCAATATCAAATCTCATTTAATCAACCATACTCTTGAGAAATGTTTTGTAACAAATAAGTTTTTACAAAAGAAAAAAAAACGAAAAACGGTTAAAATTAATGGTCTATAATTATCTTAATTCTAAATGACGCCACAATAAATCCTAGCCAGGTGAAACCAAGACGAGTCGCTCGCTAGTGTTAGATAAAAATAAAGTCGGTTCAGTCCTTTAATAATTTTACTACTTTCAGGAAACTCTCCTCAAAGCACTTATGCTATTATTATGTCCACTTTTCGTCATAATTTTTTTTAAATGGGTCAGTGTTGCTAATTTCTTGTTCACCTTACCCCGTGTTCGATCTCAATTTAACCTAAATTGTGCAGTTTTGGAAAAGTAACTTGATTTCCTCAGCGATTCAAAGATCTTTAAAGCGGTTATTACTATCGCTATAGCAATTGTTCTACTTTTTTTGAGTTGTTCTACTTGCAGTCTTCAATCATTCAAATCCTTTTGAGCAGGCATTTTTTCAAAGAAATGCCCATACTAACCAAGGCGTGCAGACAGTAAACTGCTGAACATAGGCTTCCACCATAGATTGTCTCATAGGGGGGATATTTGCCATAGTTGCCACGCTTGTCAACCGCAGTTTGTTTTTATTTTTAGTCTTTATGAAGAAGACGCTGCTTTCTTTTCCTTTGTTTCCCTCTGTCGCCTCTTACGCACCATAGGATGATATCGCGTAGTGGACATTCTTACACCGCCTCTACACGGTATACGGTTGTATTGTATGTCAGCAAATAATTGCATAATTGCATCTTTACAAAATCAGAATATTTCAAGAGAAATACGTGAACACCGCTCGAGGTCTCGCTGTAAACAGAAGCTCGAGAAGTGTACCTAATCGCATGAACTTTGTCGCGGTAAAACCCTTTGATGTACGTTAATTTACTGATGCCGGCTCTACACGCTCGTCGAGGCACCACGAGACAGGCCTAGAGGTGAGCGTTATTTATTTTAACATTGATCTTAAAAATTTTTTGCCTTTTTTTTAAATATTATAACATGTATAGTTTTCTTTGTGAATAAACATTTAAAGTGTAAATAAATATTTAGTGTACATACATATAGGACATATAATTAGTGTAAATAAATAATTAATATTTTTTGTATTAAGTTTTTGTGTATCATGTTGATCATAAAAGTTATGTGATGTGATGGACAATAATACTTAGGTATTTACATATTTTGTGACTGAATAAAATTGTACAAAGGTACTAATATTGATAATGTCGCGCACATATTATAATACCTATAAACTGTTATATATTCGCAAGCATAACATAACACAAACGTAAAACTAACCTACGTCTTATATAATACTGCCTGCATACAGATGTAACTAATTACAAAAATAAGCAGTTTTGAAACTAGTTATTTATACCCACGAAACTACGTACAACCGATTACGTCCAAAAGACGTTACGACCCATGTCTAGACAGGACGAGTACGTGTGTACATGGGAGCTCTCGTCGCGTCGCGTCGCGTCTCGTGGCTCTCGTGCGCTCTCGGAAGCGTGTCGGTTTTTTGCGCTCGAGTCAAAGGGTCTCGTGAGTATCGCGATGAAAACGAGAGCGTACACTATTCTATTCACCGTACATGGTACTGTTACGGTAACTATCCACCATCTCCTTCTTCGCAATGGCTTATTAATTTTATTTTTAGTAAATGTGTAAAAAAATATAATAGCTCAAAGGCAAAACGCAGCAACAGTTTTATCTAGGTCCATCTCAGCGGGTATACGGAGTTCAAATGATACAACGAGTGTGTACATGGTGTCTTTTCGTGTCGAGCCTTTACGCGACAAGAGGCACACGAGGCGACGAGACGAGCATGTACAGCCGCCATGAGCTACATACATCTAGGATTGCCAAGTCTTTAAACCGAAAAAAAGCCGGACAGACCATCCAGCTTAGCCGGACATTTTGGTAAAACGGCCGGACACCCTTAATTATTCAGTAACACGATAATATATTTTTTAAAGTCAAAAATGCTTATATCATTTACCATTAAATCTCAAATTAAAATTGAATGAATCAGTGTTCTTTATTATTAATCATTCAATATTCATTACAATATTAATTTCAATAATTGCAAGGCACGTATGGCAATTCACAATGCTGTGTTGGTCCCTACTTTAACGTATGGTAGTGAAAGTTGGGTGTGGCAGAAGAAGCACGAGAGTAGAATCAACGCAGTAAAAATGCGGTCGTTAAGGAGTATGTTAGGGCTGAATCTGAACGACAGGGTAAGAAATTGTGTAATAAGAGAGAAGATTGTGGTTTGCAAGATGATGTTGTGACCAGGATTAAGAAAGGAATGCTTCGGTGGTTTGGTCATGTGGAAAGAATAAATGAGGAAAGAGTGACAAAGAAAATTTATGTTGCAGAAGTGAATGGCACAGTCGGAAAGGGACGTCCTAGGCGAAAATTTATCGACCAAATTGGCGATTTATTGAAAACGGGCCAAATTAGGAGTACCCTTAACCGACGAGCATGTATGCGTAGGTGTATGGATGTGAAGGAGGCGAGAGAGGTGTGTCAGGATCGTGCCAAATGGAAGTCTGTAGTCTCTGCCTACCCCTCTGGGTGACAGGCGTGAGTGTTTATGTAATTGCAATAGTATGGATTTAAGTACATGAAAAATGTAAAAAATGGTCAAATATAAAAAGCCTAACAAAAGCCGGACAGGCCGGACACCGTCTAATTTGGCCGGACACGCAATCAAAATGCCAGACTGTTCGGCTTTATCCGGACACCTGGCAACGCTACAATTTTATTCAGTCACAAAATATGTTAGTACCTAAGTATTATTGTCCATCATATCACATAACTTTTATGATCCACATAATACACAAAAATTAACTTAATACAAAAAAAATATTAATTATTTATTTACAATAATTATATGTCTATTTATGTACACTAAATATTTATTTACACTTTAAATGTTTATTCACAGAGAAAACTATACATGTTATAATATTTTAAAAAAAGGCAAAAAGTTTTTAAGAATATAGTTCACAGACACGAGACAATAACATTCGTCAATCATCCCTTGCATTTGTTAACTGCCTAAAATTCTGGAAGTAAGCCATGGTCAAGGTCGCAATTTCTTAAAAAAAAACATTATCATAATGAACTTTAAGTATTCCCAATTGCATATAAATTCACATGGACAATTGATTTACACACGCTCCGATTACTTTTTTTGCTGTTACGCCTCCTGCTTTCTGAAAACACTACGGGTAGGGCAGGTAAATACTATGAGTCGGAGTTGGCTTAGTCTATTCTGTAAGTTTTTGAACCTAACCTTAGAAATCATTACGCCAAGAAATAAGATAAAGCCGAGTCAAAAAAGAAGATCGCTGAGTGAAGTACGTTTCTATAAGAGTGAAGAACGAAGAAGGAAAGGAACGTCTGTCTATTTCGCACAATATATATCGAGTTTCTGATAATCTGTCATAGAAAGTCAAAAGAACATTCACTGCACGTTACGCCAAACGATACCAAAAAGTAGATTGGTAATGTCTTTTGGCGGGAACGGCGAATAACAAGCGTATTTTTTGAACTCGATCGGAAGTACCATGCAAAAAACAAGAAGCATAACGAAGAACGGCGACGATCATGCCCGTGGAAATGTGTACCTTCGAAGAATCCCGCTCAGCCTCAGACAATCTGTCAACACACACGCCCGCGCCTCCATTCCCGCAGCGCCTCTTCAGACAGCCGCGTCTAATCCGCTTCATCAACTGATCGCAGAACGAGAACAAACACATGTGCGCGCACACAGACACCCGTTGCATAATTAGATCTTCTGAGCACTGAAATGAGTTCCAACGCTCAGTTCGTCGGAACCCGTAATTAAAAATTGACGTTGTTCGAATGTCCGCGCCACGCACCTCGTCTATCCGTTCAGCCCGGTCGACAGCTAGCGCAATTGCACTAATTATGCAAATAGAGTATAATAGGGCTGAAGAATTCGAAGCAACTAAGCAATAAAGGACCTAATCCAGAAAAAGTTTGCTAGAGACATCGCTCAACTACCAAGAGGAAATTGACATAGAAAGTCTCGACTCTCAACTCATTGGAAAAAGTCGAGACCAGTCGTGTAAGCCTGTGTTTGCAGAGTATGGAGACAATGCGTGGGTAGCCACCATAGAATACTATAATACATACATAATAGGACGGGGGAGTGGTCGGAGCCCGTGTAGCCACTAAAATGTCACTAACATGTCGATTCACACGTATAAACGTCAAAACGAGATGCGTTTTGACGTACAATCGTTTACAAATTTCGCATGCAAATTATTTAGAAAATACCAAATTGCACACTATTTACATATAAATATGTATTAAAATTTAAACTATTTTTTTAATGATGATTTTGAACATCGGAGGCAAATCTCAGCCATGGTTTGGTCGCTCCTGTAAAATAGCATCATGCTATAAGCAGGAGTGCTACCAAGCCTGGACTGACGCATCAACGTCCCGGGATGTAAACACCAGCGCTCTAAAACAGAAATATAATTCCGCCTCCAGGTCCTTCAAAAAAGTCATTGCCAAGGCAAAGTCAGAGCACATAAGCGGAATTGGCGAGAAACTAGTTCGCCTTCCTTCTGGAACCCGTGCATTCTGGTCTTTCGCCATGGCTGCCCAGGGGAATTTCTGTCAGCCATCTCTTCCATCTCTGCACAGGGAGGACGACTCACTGGCCCATACCGCAAAGGAGAAAGCCGATATGCTAGGCTCTTTCTTTGCGTCCAACTCGACTCTCGATGACGGGGGGAGTACGCCGCCGACCATCCCGCGGTGTAAGGCTTCATACAGGAAGTGCAGTTCACACAGCTTCACAGCCTCTCCCTGGATATCCACAAGTCGAGTGGGCCTGACGGAATCTCCTCAATTGTGCTGAGGACGTGTGCTCCTGAGTTGGCACCGGTTTTAACGCGTCTTTTCCGGTAATCCTACTAAATCATGGAAGACTGCTTTCGTCCACCCGATCCCTAAAAAAGGCGACCGCTCAGACCCGTCCAACTACCGGCCTATCGCCATCACCTCCTTGTTCTCCAAAACAATGGAGTCCACTGTAAACTACTAGCTCATGAGGTCCCTTGAGGATCACCAACTGATTAGTTATCGCCGCCAATACGGTTTTCGCCGTGGTCGATCAGCTGGTGAACTTCTGGTCTACCTAACTCATAGATGGGCGGAGGCAATAGAGTCCAAGGGAAAGGGCATTGGCCGTTAGTTTGGACATTGCGAAGGCCTTCGATCGGGTTTGGTACAAAGCGCTTCTTTCGAAGCTCGCCCTTCCTATGGGCTTGCCAGCTTTCTTGCAGATCGGAGCATCAAGGTAGACGGTGCAAGCTCCGATTGCAAGACTATTAATGCTGGTGTTCCACAAGGCTGCGTGCTATCGCCAACGCTGTTTCTTCTGCATATCAATGATATGTTGCAAGCCCGTAACATTCATTGCTATGCGGATGACAGCACTCGGGAAAACTTCTCCGAGTACCAAGACAAACTTGTGTCTGAAGTCGAGTCTTTGCTGAACAGAGTCTCGGATTGGGGGCGACTAAATCTAGTCCATTTTAACCCTCAGAAGACACAAGTTTGCGCGTTAACCGCTAAAAAAACCTCTTTGTCGTATCTCCTCAGTTTCAAGGCACTCTCCTTGTTGCTTCAGCCAGTATCGGAATCCTCGGCGTCGACATATCGAGTGACGTGCAGTTTCGTGGTCACTTGTAAGAGAAGGCCAAATTGGCCTCTAAAAAGCTTGGCGTGCTCAGCAGAGCGGGACAGTATTTCATGCCGGCCGCCTGCAACTTTACAAGGCGCAGATTCGGCCGCACATGGAATACTGTTCCATCTCTGGGCTGGAGTTCCCCAGTACCAGCTCCTTCCACTTGACCGCATCCAGCGCAGAGCGGCTCGAATCGTCGATGACCGAGCGCTTTCCGATCGGCTCGATTCTATGGCGCTGCGAAGAGATGTTGCATCTTTTTGCGTATTTTATTGCATCTATCACGGGGAGTGCTCTGAGGAATTGTTCGGATTAATCCCAGCCGCCAAGTTACGTGAACGTACTGCGCGGCAAACGTCCCGATACCACCCACACCATCTGGATGCTTGGCGGTCCACCACTGTACGTTTCACAAGGCGATTTTTCTGGACCGATACGACCTGGGAACCTTCAATAAAAGAGCTTACTCCTTTCTAAAGGGCCGGCAACGCACCTGCAATTCCCCTGGTGTTGCGGTTGATCATGGGCGGCGGTAGTCACTTAACATCAGGTGAGCCGCATGCTCGTTTGCCCACTCTTCTATAAAAAAAGAACATTAATCAAAAGTCTAAAACGTGTAAATTTACTCAGTATGTCTAAACAGCAAATCGGGTTTGCAGTAGTTATAATACGACATAATTGCTTGTATGCGTGATCCCGGCGACGCCGAATCTCGTACAAAATAAGTTTGACAGCCATTCTATTGTGTATTATAGTATTCTATGGTAGCCACCCTACCACCCGTCACAGGCAGCAAAGATAGAGAAAGGATAATCGAACAAGAGGCGGTGGGTTTGAAAAGCACGGTGAGACTTAGACCGGCGGCCGCGAAGTTTTAGTGTTATCGTTTAGAGCCACGATGAAAGAATCACCTCGATTATAGGGATGAAAATATGACTAGATTATGTAATTGTTAGTGTGGCAAACCATGTCCCCATTTCTATTTACGTTAGAGTCGTTAGAGTTACGTTACGTTAGAGTCTTAAGTTAGTGCAGTGTTTCGGCCGCCCGGAAGTAATTATAGATAAAGCATTAGAGGATTTGAGACGCCTTCCGCACCAGGGTCAAACAACTTAGGAGTTGAATACGTTCACGATTAAGTTGTAAAATATCGTTTTATGCCGTCGATATTCCGTAAAATCGATGGGTAGGGTTATTTGTAGAACCCAATGCTAATTAGGTAAGTGACAGGGAAAGTGAGCCCACGTTTACGTTCACGATAGTGTGGTTACGCGGTACAATGCGAAACTTTAGAAGAGCCCGACATCGTAATATTGTCGGGTTCATGATGGGGAGTCTGACCATTTGCTATGTTATGCTAACACTCAATAAACACTACGACTCGTATATGTTACGAAAATTCTATAACTAGTGTTGCTTGGTTTGGATAATTGGCATTTAATTAATACACGCGGATTACGTATCGGGCGTCGTACACAACCCATCGCCTCCAGGACATTATGGGTCATTCAGGGAACCGCGCCACAAGAGCTTGCGCAGGTAAGATGGCTTGTCCTAAGTAACGGTATCATATGTATATCATAAAACTGTGTAACTTTGTAGCCTTTTTACGTTAATTGTAGTATTATTTTATCGGAAAAAACTACACAGTAATTTACAAGACATGAGAATGATAAAAGATGTGGTTTTTCTTGAAATGTATTTTAATATATAGAACTGAAAAAGAGTGAAAGTAGACAGTGGTAGTTCAGATGGTTAACGATCGCTGTATATTTCACAGTACTCGAGCAACCCAGGTTCGATCCCCACCGGCACCAATGAAATTGTTAATTGCAATTTTAAGTGCTGGTATACCACGTGCTCGGCGGTGAAGGAAAATATCGTGAGAAAACACATGTCTATGAAATAAAAAAATACTTCGAAGACATGTGAAGTTCGCCAACACGCATTGGGGCAGCGCGGCGAACACGCCCTCTAATGAGAGACGGATGTAACTTTAACTTTTAACTAAAAAAAAAAATCTTAATGCACCCCTACTTTTACAGTTGCAACAACTATATTACTACTACAATTATTTTAATCAAAACTGTGAATTTTTATACTTCTTTGCAATAAAATAAAAAATACTATGTGGTAGAGCTATGCTGCAGCTATATTATGGTTGTAGCACAACTAGGTCAGCTCTACCGGGAAAAGACAATTCTCTGTCTGTGTTAGTGTAGAGATCAGGAGACCATCTTTTACTAGAAATGAGGCATTCCATCTGTCCTCAGGGGTGACAACACATCTGCATTTTGATTCTTAGTTGAGGATAAAAATGCCGCTGTTTCATATGGTGAGTGCAGAGCACCAGACCATTTTCAGTGGAAATGAAGCATTCCATCGTAGTCTTTACGGGTGATAACGCTTCTGTATTTTGATTCGTAATCGAGGATACATGTATATGCACTTAACATCAGGTGGACTGTGTGTTAGTTAGTCATCCTCATTCTATAAAAAAATGATTAGATTTTCTTACTTTTTAGAAAATTCTTTATATCTTATTTGTAATAAACGAACAAAGCATTTTATTCAAGGCTAAGTTTCTATCATGCCCCACCCCTGTACAAAACATCGGTTAATCAGAATTTTTCACCTTGACTACAAAATAATACTATTTCTAAGCACATACTGTAAGCTGGTGTCATAGAGTAATAACGATAAAGAGAGATATCAAAGTTTTAGTTATAATAGCTTAATAAAGGCATTATTGTAGCAAAAGTTGTAATTCTATCTGCATAACATATTTTATTTATTGTATTATTAATATATAATGAAACAATAGTTTTTATGTAACTTCGTTAGTGCAACATGTGTGATACAGGACAATGAGTAATTTGGTTTGGAGCCTGTCCCTAAAAAAAATTAAAAATGTCATTATGATGGTTGGTTGCAGGATTCACAGAGTGCTTTAATTTATTTTTGGACAACATGTTTAAATTCATTTGGAGAAAAAAGATACAGTTAAAGTTTGATTTTGTTAGTCATGTTTTGTTGCGTTGGCTTATTCAGAGATATTATGGATTTAGTTTTTGCGACATTGTTTGAGCGTCTAACTTATCTAAAATTTGCCATATCTAGAAGCAACTAAACATACCTAATCCATCACATAGTTATGACCAAGCGTCATTATCACATTTGGTCCACTTAGCCTGCTTCTAAGGTTCTAACGAGACTAAACAAACCACAGAATAAGATATCAATTAGGAAAGGACATGGTTCTTTTAACAAACACTTATCTCTGCATAGGGAACTGTTTTTAAGACCTGTGAGCAAAGTATGTATGAGGGACAAAGAAACGGCAGCATGGCTCTACCACATATGAAATGCTGCTTGTGTGTCCAAAGGTTGCAACATATGGGACTAAACATCTTGACACAACAAGGTCACTTCCTGAGATTGTCAAAAACATCAAAGGGAACTGCTGAAGTTCTTCAAGTAGATTTCACGGATTGAATAATTCTATTATTCTGACCCCCCGTAAAACTTGCGCTTTAAATGTGAAGTTGCAAAAAACAATCCTTAGCAAACTAAAATAACATAGATATAATGTATGCCATATCTATTTCAAACAATATAATATTCTCTCAACTTGGGACGTCTATTTCTGAGACGAAAAATATCTCCTGCTGCGGGTGTCTTAGAAATGGATGATTTCTTACTCGCTTTTTAAATGAAGAAGAAAGCATTAATATCTATGTGTAACTCTTTCTACTCTGTCGATGTGTACAGGATAAAAAAGGTGTATTATAAAAACCCCACAGCTGCATGGCTCAAATAACCACATATTCCTGCCCACACGCAAAATACGCGCTTAGATGTTGCAGAAAACAGCCCATCGTAAACTAACTAACTAACTAACTCCACAGCTTGCACATTTTATTAGGATTTTTTATCTACATCATCAGTTGATTTTGTCTGTCCCTTGAGTCAGCCATCAGTGTGATTGACGTGCGCTAACATTGTAGTTGTAGGGTAATTGTAAGCTGCATTTTATGATGAAAATTTTTATTGTAGCCTATAATTTTGTACATAAAATATTGTAAATAATAGATTTAAGCTTAAAATTAAACAAAATTTAACTATAGCTTTGTTTCATTGAGAAATATGACAATTTTGACTTTACTCAACATTTACTTACATTATTTACTGCGAGACTTTATTAAATTTATATACCATGATAAAGGAAATTTTATAGAGAATTAACATTACATGTTATAGTATTTGATATACCAGAATCAAGAAATTTGCGTTAAGATGGACTGCGCCCAATCAGCCGCCCATTTTATTAAACAGCTCCACAGTCAACAGAGTAGGGGTGTTAGTCTCCGCAGCCGAAAGGATATAGGCTCAATGGTAGAAAACCAATAATTTGAATATTGAAGGTTCAAACTTTTGTGAAGGATTGACCTTATTTTTGTGTAACATTTTAACCTTATTGAAGCAACTAAAGAATAGACAGCATATGTGTAGGTTTTTTCACAGTAAAGTAAAAGTAAAGTTACAGCCTATATACGTCCCACTGCTGGGCACAGGCCTCCCCTCATTTCTGAGAGGGTTTTAGGGTAAGGAAGTATCCGCCGCGCTGCCCCATTGCGTGTTGGCGAACTTCACATGTCTTCGAAATATTTTTTTCTTATTCCTCAGACATGCAGGTTTCCTCACGATGTTTTCCTTCACCGCCGAGCACGTGGTAAATCAGCACTTAAAATTGCATTTAACAATTTCATTGGTGCCGGCGAGGATCGAACCCGGGTTACTCGCATTCTATTATATTTACAGCGAGCGTTAACCATCTGAGCTACCACGGCTCTTACACAAAAAAATATTTTGGTTTTTTCACAGGATATACAATAATGCATTTAGACTTGGCACCATTGCACATGGTTACTTCTATACTGGTAACAATTTGGTGCTTATATTTCTGAGTGTCCTGTCAATGTCACAATAGGTGTAATAGAAACACTTCTTTTGTTTGCTGTGCTTATTATATATACCAATGCAGGATAATAATTATCAGTTTTTGCAGGAAAATTAGACAAATCAATCAGTCAAAGATTTTGTGTCCAGTGGTTTCATCATTTTAAATACATTGTTTTCTCAAAAATCAAAAAAACTATCTAATCAAAGATTTGTGTTGTGATTTCGTCATTTTGAATACATCCTCTTTAAACCAAACAAAAAAAAAATAATTTCTAGTTGCTTAAACCGTATATTTTACAGTGCAAGCAACCAAGTTCAACCCATGTTGGCAACAATGACAAGTTTGAGAAAGTCTGATTTATAACATTGTCACCGTTCCTTAAAATTTCTTAATGTAGTTTCTTAAAGTAATTACACACATACATATGCATAGACAGAACCTACAATTCTAGATAAATTGAGTCAGTATACTTGCTCTTTCAAAATTAATTTTCAAAGAAGGCAAAAAGAAACAAATCTATTGAAAGATGTTACATGTAATTCATGTGTGGACATAGAAATGGCAAGTGGTCATCTTTGGTCTCCTTATACTATGCCAAATATGAGAGTAAGTATACTCATATGTTCTGATTTACTAGAAAAATTACATCCCTATTGTAGCAGTATTATGTATGACGTTACTTTACAAGATGTTATGTCTGTAATCTGTAGTGATTTTGTTTGCAATGTTAACAACAATCGACATTGATATACTCATTTTGTTCAGTTATTTAATATTATTACTTTATATGCCTAAAAATATTTTAATAAATAGGACCAAACTTATTATTATTCGAACAATTAAGTAAATTGTTTTCTAAATCAAGTGATAATGATTATTATATTTCATTTCAAGTATTTATTTCGCAAACTTTAAAAACTAATAATTATAATAAACTAGTAATATCAATACTAAGTGTTGACAAACGCAAGTAACATGGGCGAGTTGGATCCCATTTGTAATCATAACTTTATATGATGACTGATGGGTTTCGCATAGTGAGTGGAGAGAACAGGTGACCTTTTGTACTGGAAATGAAGCATTCTATCTTCATTCTGAGGGGTGACAATGCATCTGCATTTTGATTTTTAATCAAGGATAAATGAAGATGTCTATGGGACACAGCATCCACTTACCATCAGGTGGCCTGTGTGCTCGTTTGGCACCCTAATTGTATAAAAAAAAACTATTGTAGAAGTGCCTTGTGTACATTGTGTGACACAAACCCAGTGTCGATTAAACGAACACAGTTATTATTCCTTCTGAAACCATACTAAGTTTAATTTGGCAGAAATATACCAGCTGAATCGAAGATTTCATAGTGAATTTTTCACGCTATATTTTAAATTATACAATGATAGTACGAAATTCTGCATTGTTCAACTATGTTTTGTTGTAAGATGTCAGATGAAGCTTCCATAAACTTTTGTTAATATAAATAAGTATTACGAAACATATTAATAAAAATCCTTAATTTTACTAAGTCATAGACTAAATGAATTTATCGACAACATTCTTGTTTCGCTAATTGCACATCAATAGATGTGTCTATAGAATGGAAAAATGGAAACCGCCTTGTAAAAGAAAGAAGGTGAGAATAATATATGTAGACAGAGAAACCTATAGACAAATTGACGCCTTCTTTCGCATTCGCACACAAAAAAGATAGATATATGTATACATCTTGCATAGAAATGAGATGGAGCGGTGTGATTGTTTGTCCCTTTCTCCATGCCGGTTTTTTGTTTAGCAAACTACACTTTGCTAAACAACTTTGACAGTTCTTAGCAATCTAAGGAGTTTACAAGTTGGTTTAAGTGAGCAAAAAGTGTTTTGTGAGCTTGAGATTGGTGAATCTTGTTCAGTTTAGTTCTTAGAACAATTAAAATTTTTATCTAAATATGTTTAAAAGTCATAAAGGTTATTGTATAACCTAAAACTACATTATCATCCTTTCTCACTCAAGGCCACGCTAATCATTAGTCTATAGGTTTCTCTGTCTACGATAATATAGCTGTCTTATTTTGTACAATATTAAATGTCATATGTGTAAAGACTTAAGCTATAAGAATTTTGTTCTTATTTTAAGACTCTCTATGCTAGTAATTACTATGATATTCTTACAACCAGCAACACAATCAGTATCAAAGATAAAGGTTGCAAATGCTATAAACAATTATAATACAAATTTTACGCTTACATTTTGTTGCCATATATTGACATATTTTTTACTAAAGTAACAATCATAGAACAGCTGATAACAAGATCTAAACGTGTGCCAAGTTTTATTTATTTTTAAAAAGGTGATTGACTGTAAATAAAAACATTTAGAATTGAAAATAGTTCCAAACATAAATATTAGTCATTATTTGTCTGATTTGTCCTAAAATAAGGTCATGAAAAACAAAACCTAAAACCCCATTTCTTACTTTTTACTTCAAAATATAATTACAAAGTATAGTATATTATGGCCTTGAGTCTTACCCTAAAGCAACTCAGATGCGTACGTAATTTCACAACCCTAGGCGACCTCCTTTTAAACGAAAAATCTTTTTGAAAAACTATTTGACGGTTTTATCAGTCACTTACCTCGCCATTAGCGGTGTTTATACCCAGATAAATATCACCAAACGATCCGCCACCGATTCTTCTAATGATCCTATATTTTCCTGTGATAAGCAACTCCTTTTTGTAAGCCAGCATACTTTGAAAGGACATGATGGTTGATTGATTGTTCTCTTATTTGAATAGAATACACGAATTTTGTTAAGAAACTACACAAATGTCTTCAAACACTACATCAACAAGTTTTGACACGCTACCATTTCTATTTCGTGATGTCGTGAACAATAAGCAAAACGGAAAGATGAAAGATGTAAATTGTAAAAAAAGTAGTAACTGGCTGGTAGCAGCACGTTCCGTTTCACATCACTATAAAAAAATTAATTAAGATATTTGGCTTGGATGCTTGTCTTTTAAGTAATTGATGCGGCTAAGAGTGTAATAGGTGAGAAAAACATTAAAAAAGACGAAGATTGGTTTGACGAATAATGTAGAGAAGCTATAAAGAAAAAGAACGAAACGCGGCTAAAATATCTTCTAAATAACACAGACCAAAATAAGGAGACCTACAGAACACAAAGAACTAAATGTAAGAAAATGGCTAGGAGAAAAAAAAGATACACTGATAACCACATCATAAAAATATTGTAAAGATGCGAGAAAAGAATTATAGTATGATGTATAGATATTTTTATAAAGAGATCAACAACCTCCGTAAAGGTTACCAGCCCAGAACTAGCCCTTGTCGAGAAAAGTCCAGAACCCTCCTTGCAGAAAAAACTGACGTCATCAAGCGATGGCGTCAATATTTTGAGGAACTATATAATATTAACAACCATGTCGTAACCACAGATGCTCCAACGTATTTTGACGTAAAAGAAAATCTACCGGCTCCTACAGTTATAGATGTACAGGAAGTTCTCCGCAGTTTAAAAAATAATGAATCTCCAGGTCTAGATTCCATTACTGCAGAACTACTGAAGAGAGGTGGTAATGAATTGACGGATCGTATGTATATGTTCGTGTTGCAAGTCTGGAATAAAGAAAAGATGCCCGTAGAATGGAATATGGGTATTACAGTACCTGTCTTCTGTCTGTAGCAACTACAGGGGCATCTCAGTCCTCCCCGCTGCCTATAAGGTGTTTTCAGGGGTACTGTTTAAGCGCCTGAGTGTATATGCTGAGGAGATACTCGGGGAATACCAATGTGGCTTTAGACCAAACCGATCAACTACCGACCATATCCACCTAATGCGTCATCTACTAGAGAAAACTTATGAATATAATATTAATTTGCATTACACATTTGTTGATTGAAGTCTTGCTTGGGTTGGGTTTTAATTTTATTAATTATAGGATCCCAAGCAGATACTAGCACCCAGCCATCTTCTCTATTGAAATTAGGATGTTTTTTGATTTCAATAGCCACGCGAATCGTCCTTAGAAGCAATCAGTGTTCTTTAGCGAGTTCTTTCAAATTTGATGTAGTGATGGGGGTGATCCTGTACGTGTTCACAGACTGCAGACTTCCCGGAGCGTCGATTCTTCACATCAGCTGTATGTTTTATTTTTATACTTCGTATAGAAAAAGATTGTGCACTCTGAAGAAGTTGCATACGTAAAATGTATTCTATGCTATTGTAACAAAGTCTACTTTCATATAATATTAGGCTCAATGGAAAAACGAGCTGAGCCAGATGCCTCTATTAAGGAATGCGTCCTTGTCTATCGAGTTGTAATAGTGAAATATTTTTTCACATAGTAGAATTTTATGATATTTTTTATATCTGTTCTTGTAAAATTTTTTCATAATTATTAAATAAAATTAAAGAGAAGGCTTCATAAGAAAATATTTATACTTATGTATAATTTTCAACCGTGTTTAACTACTTGCTTTGTTCAGTGTCGTAGTTTTGGCAATTTTTAAAAACTATGAGCAACACTAAGTGTCATACAATCTTCAATATGGCGTAGACTTTGTGTGAATCGATGAAAGATATTTTATTTTACGTTAAAATTTCATGTTTTATCGTGTCCAAATAATTAAAAATGGTTCTCACTTGTTGCGTGAAAGGATGCAAAAGTGAAGCATACAAGAGAAGTGGTGTATCTTTTCATAGGTAAATAATTTTGTAATGCTTTAAGTAGGGTGTCCAAATTTATTTCAGTAAAGATATTTTTTTATATAAAATGAAGGATATTATAATGTATTTCTATACGAAGTACATTATAATATCTTTGATTTTAGTCTACTAAAATCTTCTAGCTTTCCATATTACTAAAGCAATTTATGTTATGTTATGAGTTAATGTTTTGTTTGAGAGAATGGGATTTTACCTAGGAGTGTTGGTGTGCACATTTATATTTCGTATGCAACCGTAGACAGAGAAACCTATAGACTAATTTATTGACTAATAATTGATTAGCGTGGCCTCGAGTAAGAAAGGACGATAACGTAGTTTTAGGTTATACAATAATCTTTATTACTTTTAAACATATTTAAATAAAAATTTTAATTGTTCTAAGAACTGAACTGAACAAGATTTACCAATCTTAAGCTCATAAAACACCCTTTTTTCTCACTTAAACCAACTTGTAAACTCCTTAGATCGCTACGAACTGTCAAAGTTGTTTAGCAAAGTGTAGTTTGCTAAACAAAAAAACCAGCACGGAGAAAGGGACAAATAATCACACCGCTCTCATTTCTATGCAAGACGTATACATAAATCTATCTTTTACGAGTGCGAATGCGAAAGGAGGCTTCAATTTGTCTATAGGTTTCTCTGTCTACGTATGCAACGCATAATGAGATATTTTCAAAGCGATACCTACTGTCCGTCAAACATTATCATATCTTACAGATACTCTAGGCTATTTACTTGCTTCAGTTGCCTCTAATGCCACCCCTTCTTTAGACGAGGTACCCCTGAGATGGAAGGCTGTCAAAGTGTTCGCAAGTAGTATCACACACTAAAGATTTATCTCTCTCCCTCAAGCAACCAAACCCATACCGTCGTGTCTCCTGGTATCGTCTCTAAATATTCTACAAAGATCTTAAACCGAGAAAACATTTATAGAGATACGAGCTGCACTACGGACTCCCCGAGCCCGATATGTTAATTGAGCCAGGGAAAAACGAGCACTTGGAAGCATCAAGTGGTGCAGCCTCACCAAAGTCGCGAAAGATAGTCAAGTGGTGCATCGCCAATCGCCATACCAATACTCTTCTTCCCTTACGATTCCACCTCGACTACAGCGGTCCAGGGAGAGGAATTTCCTCTAGCCGCAGCCCACTAACACACATCCAACGTGGCTCGACATCATCAGGCGATCTTTCGACAATTGGCTATGGCCCTTGAGTTTGGTGGAAAATGAGGAAAGAAGAAATAAAAAAAACATTCAAAATAATAATCTATTTGTTCCAAACATGATCATTTTGTTTCGGACGCCAATTCACAATATTTATGCTTTTAAGACATAATTTTAGTCTAGGTTCAGTTGGAAACCTGTTAATTAATAAACATTTGATATTCATCCGTTGTTGGCGACTTTTTTGTTAACACATATGCGTAGGAAATAACATCGATAAGTATTATAGACAAGGAATTCGACAACCCTATTGAATTTTATTGTTTATCAAAACTCAGTAATATACACAAAAACATGTTGGGTATATATGATATTAAGATTATAGTTCGGCCGTTCAGAGAATGCGTTCCTGACACCTATCAGTTAGTCATGACTAGTGATGGGCACAACATAACACTGAGTTCGTTACCGTTCCTCCAAAATGAACCGCCGCGTTATTGTTAAGATTATTATCGTTTTAAATTGGCGGAATTATTTAAAATTTATATTTTAGTAATTTAAGTGGAAACCAAAAAAGGTAATATTAATATAATAAAATTGTTTTATTTATTCTTTGTTACAAAGTTACAATCTGTATTTCTATGCAATAAAGTACATTGAATTGAATGTGCGTACAGAATATTAATCAGACTCCGATTCGCTTGAGGAGGTGGTGTCTTCATCATCATCTTCGCCTACATGTATAATTATATTATTATCAATAACAGAATCAATCCTGATATCTCGGTCAAAATGTTCCACAATCAGGTTTTTAGTCTTCTCAACAACCTTTGCCCAGTCATCTCTTGTGACTTCCCCGCAGGCTTCTTTTAATAGGGTCATCATCTTTTTCGTGCTGAATGGCGGGGAAGTATTGTGGTGGGCGGCGTAATGCGGCGATTCTGCCATAAGGACTATATTGTCGGCAAATCGAAGGTAAGTGACGTACACGCCATTGACGTTAATACCGTATCCTTTCCAGTCCAGTAGGTTGAAAACGTCTTCCAATGCAGCGGTAAAGTATTTCGGGGATATTACGTCACCCTGTCTTACACATCTCTACAGTTGGATTAGTTTTGTACTCTGGTTCTGTACTCGGATAGCCATCGTAGTAAAATATTTTCTACTTTATAAAAATTTATGTTTGTTCGTTTTGAGTTTGGTGGAAAATGAGGAAAGAAGGAATAAAAAATACATTCGAAATAATAATCTAATACTTTTATACTTACTGGTACTGGTACTACAAGAAAATATTGTCGGTATACTGCACTTTTTCAAAGTGGTGCAGTTCTCATGTCTAATAAAACAGTCGTCTGTGAAACGTTTGGAACAAATATGATCATTTTGTTTCGAACGCCAATTCACAATAATTATGCTTTTAAGCCATAATTTTAGTCTAGGTTCAGTTGGAAAACTGTTAATTAATAAACATTTGATAATCATCTGTCGTTGGCGACTTTGTTTGTTAACAGATATGGGTAAGAAAGAACATCGATAAGTATTATAGACAAGGAACTCGACAACCCTATTGAATTTTATTGTTTATCAAAACTCAGTAATATGCAGCCAAAGGTGTTGGTACATATGATATTAAGATTAGTAACAAATTTTTAAGTACTTATATTATCAAATAATTTTAATTTGTTTAATATTTGCTGCAAATTCACTTACTTGTAAAATGTTATACCACTTCCCTTTTGGTAACGAATTTTACGTACGTGTGCGTATCATCTCTCATTATTAATAAAAATAATTCTTATTATGTAACTAATATTATACACAATCAAACAACAAAATAGTTTCGTTTTTTAGTTTAAAAGTTCAAAATATAGATTTATGAAATAAGAAAATATAAATAAGACAACAGACTTTGGCATATTACGTCAATTTTATTTTTCAAGACATCCTTTAGCGGCGCTTCAAATTGGCACAGTTATTTTGTATGGTATAGCCAGTCCAGCGTACTTGTATATTATAGAGGTCAGTGATGGATGGGTACCAGTACCACCCACTTACGATAGTGACGTGTTACGATAAACTGTGCCATGCCATAACGATAAAAAACGGTTTTGGAATAAATCGAATATACATATATAAAAATCACGTAAATGTGAATTAGAATTGAAACTAATCGTTCAAAAAATTCTGATTTACGGAAAAAAACGCACATAGACGCATATGCAGTGTTTCCGATGCATGGACGATAAATTATTCGTTGGTCTACTCAGGCGAAAAAAATTATTATAAAGCAAATTGCGCATTGTATCCAAAAATACTTTATCATAACTCATGGCGGCCAAAATGGCTACAAAAAAGCCTATTTTTTTATTTTATTACATCTTTATACCAAATTCTCGATTATTTTTACCTTCGTTTCCGATATTTGGCCCACTGGATCTGGCAACATTATTACACATATAGCGAAAGGCTAATACACCTATGGCCATGAAGGCTAGAGAACAGGAGAACAATCGCCGTGGAAAATAGTGTCCCAGAAATATGGACACCATAAGTGAGGCGCTGCGATCGCTAAGTTCACTTAATAAAAGTTATTTTCAGTCTATTTTTCCAATCAGATGCTTGCACATCCATGCACAATAAAATATTTCTCTTTTTTAATGTTTCTTTTTGTCAAAAATTAAAAAATTACGGAGCATGAAAATTTTCTCACCAATGCCGCGAAGAAAATTTGTACATTATTCAACTAACTTCATCTATAGCCCGTTCACCGTAAGATGTCCCCTGCCTTGGGAAATGGCAGCATTGTCTACGGTGCTGCCAACAATATATGGAGCATTTACCCCACTTGGTGGTTGCTGGCAAAATTATCTAAACTTGAAAACCCATGATTAATATGTTTTACTTGCTTATTTAAATAATATACAGTTAGTTATAAGACTAGTAAGGTTGAGAATGATAACACAATTTAATTTTTAAATTATTTATTGATTTATTTTTTCCGACAATAATTATGGTCGAAAGGAACAATTCCAAACATACTCGTATCACTGTCACTTTCATAAACGTCGTCATCATCATCTGTCGTATACGAATCTGTGCTGCTGTCATTTCCTAATTCAATTATGAATTTATCAGTAATATCATTCATACAGCCATCAAGTACATAAAACTTGTCTTCTAAATTTTTTACGTGTTCACACTGCTTTTGCCAATCCTGAAGGGTTATAGATGAAAAAGCTTCTTCAGATAACTTCACGATATTCCCAGCTTCTTGGCCGACATTATTGCTGGCTACTCGTCTCTTTAAAAGACTCCACATAAACTCAATCGCATTTAAATCGCAGTGGTAAGGGGGCAACCTAACCACTTTATGGCCATGAGAAAGCAATAATTGGTCAGCCTCATAAATCGGCACTTCTTTGTGCTCTTTTATAATTTCATAAAGTTCTGCTTTTAGCATTGTTGGTATATAAGACAATCCCTTATTTATTATCCAATTTTGCATTTGAAGTTTTGAGGAACTCATAGTAGGTGCTTTATTTACTTGTACGGTATGATAGGGAGCGTTATCCATCGCGACTAAGGAGTTCGGAGGCAAATTGGGTATAAGTTTCTCTGAAAGCCATTTTATAAAATTGTTTCTGTTCATGTCGTCATGGTTTGCTTATCTTCACGCACAATCCCTAACGGGGTAGCCAGAGAGAACAGATCACCAAGTGTCACGATCCTTACATACCTCTTTCTTTGTGTTTTTTCCACCATTTCATCATTCGCTCCGTGCCCAAACCATTGGAGTACGCCCCTGTCAATTTTTGTGATAAGGTCGTCTTTCAATCCTGCCATATTGCGAATCTCTTCGTTTCGCTTTCGATCGGCTATGGTAACGCCATACATTTTACGAAGAGATCGCATTTCCACTGCATTCAACTTGCTTTTATGCTTCTTCTGGCATACCCAGGTTTCGCTGCCATATAACAAAGTCGGTACCAACACTGCGTTATATATTGCAAGGCGTGCACTCTTCACTACGCCTTGCCTTCTGACTAACGCATTCGGGGCACCATTGACTTTGTTCCCAGCAGCGACACGCCTGTCCACATCTAAATCACATCTTCCATCCCGGCTGAAAGCACTCCTCAAGTATACAATTTCATTTACCTGTACTAGACATTTCTGATTTACCCATATTTCACATTTCGTTCTCTCTTCGTCCTTTTCAAATACCAGAACCTTAGTTTTATTAGCATGCAAACGGAGACCTTTAATTTCACATTCCTCTTTCATACACGTGATTAATGCCTGCAGTTCTGCTTATGATGGTGCAATAAGCACTGCATCAACTGCATACAGCAGACAATTTACTTTAATGTCACCCAATTTCACACCCAAACAGCTATTTTTCAGCTTCTGTAAACAGCTGTCGAGATACAGTATGAACAGCCAGGAAGACATGACACAACCCTGTTTTACGCCCGCTTGGACGCTAAACATGGGTGACAGGTCATGCCCTACCCGCACACAGGCTTTACAGTCATAGTAAAGTGACTGCACAGCCCTTAACAATCGACCATCCACACCATTCAGTTCCCACATTTTCTTCCTTATAACCTTATCAAATGCTTTCTCCAGATCCACAAAAGCACAGAAAATCCTCTGGTTAACACTCAGAAGCTTTTCCGTGATCATGCGGAGAGAAAACATTTGATCCGTGCATCCTCTTCCAGGTCTAAATCCGCATTGTGCCTCCCATAAGAATCTTTCCGATTTCTCTTGCATCCTACGTGTAAAACCTTCGAGTAAACTTTACTTGCTAAACTGGTCAAGCTGATCGCCCGATAGCACCCGAAGTCAAAATGTGAACCTTTACTTTTATATAAAGGAACAATGACCGCGGACCGCCAATCATCCGGAACATCTCCCGTCCGCCAGCACAAGTTGCACAGCAGACGAAAGCTGTCCCAGACGTCGTCATGGTAGTACCCTGATTTACTCTGTGATTTAAAAATCAATTGAGCATTAGGAATAAACCCTATTTCTCCACCTGCATTAATAATTATCCACCGCGTTCCAACAGAATCACTTATTAGTACTCCGTCCTCGTCATCTTTTTGCCAACATTTTTTCACTGCATACGATGCGTGAATGTATGTTTCATCTAAGAAAACTATTGGTCGACCATCTGCTCGATTTTGCCTCATAGTAACGATATACTTGCGTCTCCATGCAACTATGCCGTGCCTTTCCATTAAAATTTTCCGTTTCGAACCACACTTTTTATACTGAAATCCAATTTGTTTTAAAATTTTCCACAAAGTCGTTCGACCTCCACCAAAGTTTATGTCATTCTTTAATTCTAAAAGTAATTTATTTAAAGTAGGAACAACTTTTCTTACAGTATACATTTCATGGATTTTGTTTCTTATTGCGCATAAATCGAAATCGTCAAGATCCACCGTTTTACGTCTTTGACGGTGTTTGCCAGGAGACTTGAGTTTTTGAGATGTAGAGGCAGCAGCTTCAGCTTCTTTAGATATTCTACTCACGGTTTTCTCCGACATGCCTGAAATAGACACCAAATTTGTATCATTTTATAAAATTAAATATTTATAAAATACAAATACAGACATTATCATAAAAAAATAAATTAAATTAACTGAGATACGTACTTTTTTATTTTAATTCGTAATGTTACTAATTTCTTATTATTACATACTAAAGGCATATTAAGGCATTTTGCATGAAGCTGGCATTCCTATTTTACTAACCTGTCATGGCGGCGACGCGAGTTCGCACTTGATTGAGTGGAATTAACGGGGCTTGGTTTGCCTTTTCTCTCTCACAAAAGGCACGCACCTTCAACACAACCTCTCTTGCACTGCTTCTAAATGGTTTCGGCATAATTAATTCGGAATATTTTAAATAATAACACAAAAACGAGCGTTATAATCACAAACTGATAACAGATTGACAAGCAATAGTGCCAACATCACAGCAGGGGACATCTTACGGTGAACGGGCTATAATTCTACTCATAAACAGCTAACTTCGCAGCCACTACTCACCGACGGCAGCGCCGTTATAAATTCTACAATTTTCAAGGACAGGCGGGCTATGCTTTAGTACGTAGCGATCGTTCTCCTGTTCTCTAACCTCCATGCATATGGCGAAAAAGCTACAGATCATGAAGGTTAGAGAACAGGAGTACGATCGCCGTAGAAAATAGTGTCCCAGAAATATGGACTTACCATAAATGAGGCGCTGCGATCGCTAAGTTTGGTCAATAAAAGTTATTTTCTATTTTTCCGATCAGATGCTAAACCACTTGCACATCCACGCATAGTAAAATATTTCTCAATATTTTAATGTTTCTTTTTGTCCAAAATCACAAAATTACGGAGCATGAACATTTTCTCACCAATGCCGCGGAGAAAATTTGTACATTATTCTACTAACTTCATCTACTTGTACTCATAAAGAGCTAACTTCGTAGTCACTACTCACCGACGCCAGCGCCGCTATGTATATAAATTCTACAATTTTCAAGGACAGGCGGGCTATGCTTTAGTACGTAGTGATCGTTCTCCTGTTCTCTAACCTCCATGTTACAGATGTTGGCAGCCATTTTATTTGTTTAAAATGTCAATATGAATGTTGCAATCAACATAAAATAATAGATGATTTTAATTTACACATTAAAACACAGTATAATCTATACATTGAAGTGTCTGTTTGTAATATCAAAATAATAGCCTTTTATTAAATTCATATGAAAGTATATGTGGTATTTATAACAAAAAGACAAAAACAATGTTTAAAATGTTTCTCTGTCCGTATGTTTGTTCCGGCTAATAGCTGGAACAAACACTGGCAAATAGCTGATGTCGTAAGGAGTAACACAGGCTACATTTATTTTAGAAAAAAATTAGTAATCCGCGCAAAAAATTAAAACCCATGAAATCCAATTGTAATATCCGGTTCAAGAGGTACCTTGAGGATCACCAGCTGATTAGTGACCGCCAATACGGTTTTCGCCGTGGTCGATCAGCTGGTAATCTTCTGGTCTATCTAACTCATAGATGGGCGTAGGCAGTAGAGTCTAAGGGGGAGGCATTGGCCGTTAATTTAGACATTGCGAAGGCCTTCGATCGGGTTTGGCACAAAGCGCTTCTTTCGAAGCTCCCTTCCTATGGGCTTCCCGAGAAATTGTGCGATGGAATCACCAGCTCTCTTGCAGATCGGAGCATCAAGGTCGTTGTAGACGGTGCAAGCTCTGATTACAAGCCTATTAATGCTGGTGTTCCGCAAGGCTGCGTGCTATCGCCAACGCTGTTTCTTCTGCATATCAATGATACACAGTCTATTCAAAAAGTAACGCGAATTTTGTATTTTTTCAAAAAGTATTTATTTATTCATGAATATCTATTTTGTCTCCTTCAAAGTAATC
The DNA here is from genome assembly GCA_907164705.1 of Parnassius apollo. NCBI lineage: Eukaryota > Metazoa > Arthropoda > Insecta > Lepidoptera > Papilionidae > Parnassius > Parnassius apollo. The sequence goes on along the minus strand of CAJQZP010001060.1, from coordinate 9,176,772 downwards.
CCCCCTCGGATATAACGCACTTGTTTCAACGTTTTTTCCAATCCTCGAAGTGCTTAAAAAAAATTTCGTGAACTTCTTCAGCTTCTCCTTCGATGCCGTCTTTATCTCCACAATCGTGGCGTAGCGTCGTCCTTTCATGGGCCTCTTCAGTTTTGAGAACAGGAAAAGTCACAGGGGCCAGTTCTGGGGAATACGGTGACTGTGGAACCATTACCATGTTGTTTTTGGATAAATATTCGTACACAAGCAACGATGTGTAAGCAGGGGCGTTATCATGGTGTAAAAGCCAGTTTTTGTTCTTCCACAAATCAGGGCGTTTCTGGCGTATTGCTTCGCGCAAATTGCGCATAACATGAAGGTAGTGTTCCTTATTGACCGCACTAACCTGTGGAAAGAACTCATGATGCATCACGCCCCTGCAATTGAAGAAAACTGTGAGCAAAACCTTCACGTTTGACCGAACTTGGCGCGCTATTTTCGGTCTTGGCTCATGCGGCAGCTTCCGTTGGGATAATTGACATTTGATTTTCACTTCATAACCATAAACCCATGATTCATCACCAGTTATGACCATCTGGAGCACATATGGGTCGTCATGGACCGAGTCCAACATCTCCTGAGCAATGTTAACGCGATGCTGTTTTTGGTCGAAATTGAGCAATTTTGGCACGAATTTCGCGGCGACTCGACTCATGCCCAAATCATTACTTACAATCGAATGGCACGAGCCAATCGATTGTATGAGTAATGATTTGGGCTTCTGGGAATCTTGTATTAAAAAAATCCTCTGAGGTGACAACGCATTTGCATTTTGATTCTTAATTGAGGATAAATATGTATGTTTATGGGCCATAGCATCCACTTACCATCAGGTGGACTGTGTGATCGTTTGTCACCCAATGCTATAAAAAATATATTCGTTGAAGCGTGTGCCCATATCACAAAGGATGATTGGGCAAAAGTGGTAGAAAAACAAAAAAAATTGATTATGGATGACTTTGAAGGAGAAATTAATTTTGACTGCATTATTGAAAATCAAATAATACTTATTATAAACAACGACATCTCTACTAATTGTACTGAAAGTGATTTTTAATCTAGTTTCAATCTTAAATTTCTATAACTGTTTCTATAGAAATAAGCAGTAACGACAAATACGAAGAAACTGATAAATCTTGTGTTTTAAATTATCCGTTTTTAATTTATTCTGGTATTATTCAAACCAAACTGTAAATGATTCATCATCATCATCATCATCATTACAGCCCTTCACAAGTCCACTGCTGAACATAGGCTTCCCCCAAGTAATGCCACAAAGCACGGTCCTGAGCCACCTGCCTCCATCGACTTCCTGCATATCTTACCAGGTCGTCACTCCATCTAGTGGGGGGTCGCCCTACACTACGCCTACCGGTACGAGGCTGCCACTCGAGAACCTTTCTTCCCCATCGGTTATCGGTTCTTCGAGCTATATGACCGGCCCATTGCCACTTCAGCTTACTAATTCGTTGGGCTATGTCGGTCACTCTGGTTGTACTGCGGATATCCTCATTTCTGAGTCTATCACGCAGATAAACTCTGAGCATAGCCCTCTCCATAGCTCGCTGAGCGACCTTTGAGGGTCCTCATACGGTCAGCACCACGTCTCAGATCCATAGGTCATCACTGGCAACACGCACTGGTTGTACACGCACTGGTTATACTTTTCAGAGATTGAGGTGTAACTGACGAGAAAATATGCCGTAATTTCCCGAACGCTGCCCAGCCGAGTTGAATCCGTCGATTGACCTCTCGGTCGAAGTTGGACTTACCTAGTCGGACTATTTGTCCCAGGTAAACGTACTCGTCAACAACTTCGGACATGGACATTAAACATGATCTTTGTTTTGTCCATGTTCATCTTAAGACCTATCCGTTGGGAGACACCATTGAGGTCATTGAGCATAGTGCTTAGGTCCTCCAGCGACTCTGCCATAAGGACTATATCGTCGGCAAATCGAAGGTGAGTAATGTACTCGCCATTGATGTTAATACCGTGTCCTTTCCAGTCCAGTAGCTTGAAAACGTCTTCCAACGCAGCGGTGAAGAGTTTCGGGGATATAACGTCACCCTGTCTTACACCTCTCTGCAGTTGGATAGGTTTCGTACTCTCGTTATGTACTCGGATAGCCATCGTAGCCCTACTGTACAAACACTTCAGTACTTCGATATACCGACAGTCAACTTGGCACCGCTGAGGGGACTGTAGCACCACCCAAATTTCGACGGAATCAAAGGCTTTCTCATAGTCCACATACGCCAGGCAAGGTGGCAGATTGTACTCTTCGGTCTTTTGTACAATCTGCCGCAGAGTATGTATGTGGTCTATGGTACTGAAGCCTTTTCGGAAACCGGCTTGTTCGGGAGGCTGGAAGTCGTCGAGTCTGCGTGCGAGACGATTCGTAATGACTCTCGAAAATAGCACGTAGACGCGGCTCAGAAGGGAAATCGGTCTGTAATTCTTCAAGAGAGCATTGTCGCCTTTCTTAAAGAACAAGACCACCACACTTCTGCTCCACGCCTCCGGAGTAGTGCCACCATGGAGGACAGAATTGAAGAGCTTTTGAAGGACTACAAGTACCGGTAATTCCATTCGCCTGGGGCCCTGCCGTTTTTAAGGTGCTGGAGAGCCATTCTAATCTCACTCAAACCTGACGTCCGGGATATCATCGGAATAGTGTCGGATAAGACTTGCTCTGGGATCGTTACTCACACTTGCGTGTGGCTCCAACGATGATGTGTACAGCTGCCCATAGAACCTCTCAATCTCACTCAAAATCTCAGGTGTCCCGGAAACGATGCTGCCACACTCAGTCTTCAGCTTTGACAGTTGGCTCTTTCTGGCAGACAGATCTCTGGCAAAGACTTTGGAGCCCTGGTTCCGCTCGATCGCTTCTTTAATACGAGCAGTATTATAGTTGCGTAAGTCTCGCCGCATGTATTTGGAGATCTGTCTGTTCAGTTGCCTGTATGCTGTCCAATCTGTTGACGATTGCAGTCATCTCCCGTCTAACAGCCATGAGATTAAGAGTGTGATCGGAGAGTTTTTGTGTTCTTCTGCGGCGGCTCTTGCAGAATTTAGCTCGGACCGCATGGACAGTCTCCACGAGCTTGTCATTCATATCGTCCACGGCATTGCAATCTTCTAGGCACTGAAAGCGGTTACATAACTCGAGCTTAAAGGTTTCGGGATTCTGGATCAGAGCACGAGGGGGTCGGAGCGTTGACTTCATTAGACGAGACCTCTCCAACTTAACGTTTAGGTTCAGTGTGCCTCTAACCATTATAAGTGATCGAAGGGTGACTGGCGGTGATCGCTGCCAGTTTTCACCCTTGCGATCACTGAGATATCACTGAACAGTTGGCGTCTGGTCGTCATAATGAAGTCAATCTCATTTTTTGTCGAACCGTCGGGGCTCGAGTTGGTCCACTTTCTGTGGGGCCGCTTCTGGAAGAAAGAGTTCATCATAAAAAGTCCCTCTTTCTCCATGAAGTCGGCCAGCTGCTGGCCCCTTGGGTTACGTTGCCCTATCCCAAATTTCCCTACCTTCAGCTCACCGTTATTTCTTGTGCCCAGTTTTGCGTCGATTAACACCGTATAGTGAGTTTTGGAGGAATGCATGGCTCTAGAAATATCCTCATATATTTCCTCCACCTCCTCATCGGGATGTCCCAACGTTGGTGCGTAAACCTGTATGACCTTCAGCGAATACTACGCAACCCTCGTCGATACACTCCCAATATTTAAAACGTTGTTAACGAGAGACTTGTGGACGATAAATCCAACATCTCCTTGGGACAGGTGGTCGCCCAAGGTGCTCTTCAAACTAGGTAAGACAAATCATTTTATTTAATTGAGCGGATGGTTGCAAATTAACTATTAAGATCTTTATTATAATGGATTTCCGCAAAGTAACGCCTGATTTTATCAATTACATAATAATTATTGATTGGATAAATCGTGCACGCAAGCTAAATATAACTTTATCGCTGCGCGCAAGTGTCCGTATTACTTTGCATCTTTTCCCCTTCCTACGTCACGGCGGACTTTCAGTGGTTACTAAAGGCTGTCAATAACGAGTAAAAAACACATTGTGAAATGTTAATTAAGTTACTTTGGTAATAAGTACTTATTCTGACTATAATTGACTGACTATATTTTCGCACCTATGTGAGTTCTGCGATGCCCAACGCATGAAACTTGCAAGGCCATTCGTCGGGGATCGTGTTAATTGTCTCAGAATAAATAGGTAGAGAGTGTAAATAACTAATAAACCTGAAATACGATTCTTAACAGAAATATGATCGTATTCTACTTAGTTGGAAATTTTATTAGTAAATAAAGTTTTGTATGTAGATACTTGGATATATAGATGTACTTGGATAGTGAAGTAAATTTCAACTAAGTCTTGTAATAAAGTACCTAGTATTACTTCTGTAGATAAATTATTACTTAATTCTTTTTGGTATAAGTGTCTATCTAAAAAAATATGAAATAAATTCACCTTTCATAACTTCCTACTAAAATCCTTCGGTGACTTAAAGAATAATATATCTGAAACCTTTTGTTGGTCTTTTAGCGTCCATCCACCTAAGAATTACAGTAGGAGTGATGTTTTGCCATTATAATTTATCAAATAGGTAACACACATAATATATACAATTTTTAAATCACATTAAAACTTTTTCAACTATTTTATTCTACTATTAAATATACTAAACATTTCAATAAGTACTGTTACGAGCTTAGTGTTCGTGACAATAAAAACTGCCGATTGAATTACCAAAATAGACTCTTTAATTACTGATCACCAATTAAAACTTAAATCACACTAATTATTATTTACACTTAACAGTTTAATTCACTTTATTTCACTCCGAAAGCTTTGCTCGAATTGCCAATTCAATACTGCCCCAATCGCGGCTTGCAGCGGCTTTAAAGACACCTTTTCCACCGAAACACCCAGAATGTTCCAGTAAATACTGGTCCCGACCGACTAAGTGCGGAAAGTTCGAGCGTGGACTTTTCTAGGAAGCTTAATTCTTCTATTCGTTACTAGATGGCGCTGTTGGGAGAGTTCCAGAAAGATCTTGATACTCCTATTTCTGATACTTGATACCAGATGGCGCTAGTGTCATCCACTGTGGCGCGCAACAGTATTAACAAAAAACTATTTATGTAATCAGCGTAAAACACTTATATAGTGTTTGAAGCCCGGGGCGCCTCGCGGTTGTAGGTAATTATTTCACACAGATAGCAAGAAGGCCTGCTATAAGTAATTGAACAGTTATTTTTATAATGTTTATAATTTAGTATGCACGTTTAAACATTAAATACGTAGGTTAATATTTTATTATTATTATTTCCGATTACAAGAGTGGTTAAAAGCTGCCGAACGAGAAGATCTCCTTTCAAAACATGTAGATTATAAAAAAGGCAACTATATAGAATCTCTGAGGATTACTTCACAAATTCTGTATTGAATAAATCTAAAAAATTCTCTTTAAAATATTTATTTGTAAATGTCTTTGTTCACTCAACTTGTTAATAAATAACGGTGGTTGTTTGAGTTCTAGCCAATGTGAGAATGTATTTGATTAGAATGTATTAAAACGTGTGCAAAATTGTATATTTGTTATGCAATGTGAGTGTTTTACAATGGATTATTTAAAAAAAACTACATTAGATTTAGAATTTACCATTTAATTAAAAGACACAACAAATTAATGAAAATAAGTAAAAAATATTTTATCTTAATTTTGTTTATTTAATTTTATCCTTCTGTGGCAACCCTACTTAAATATGTAAAAATTTTGACAGTTCCTTAGAGCTTTGCCTCTGTACAGTTTCTTTACTTATGTGTCTCCACAAGGAATAAATGTGTCCTGTGCTCATGTAGCTACGGGCCTGCGATATTAGTCCGTGCGATACTATTTGTCTGTGCGGGCTTCCTGTATAGGATAGTTACATATACTCTTTGGTGCGGGCCTGGTATCCTGTGTGGGAAAAATGCACCGTTCAAGTTCAAAATTTATATATAAGGTAAGTATGTAGGATAATCCCTCCTACTCTGAGATAATTGTACATTTTTTACTTCCCACGTTTTTTTGTGAAGTGTGAACAATATAAAGTGCTCGTAAGTTGCGTGCACTTATTATATTGTTCACACTTTACAAAAAAAACGTGGGAAGTAAAAAATATACAATTATCTTATAGTAGGAGGGCATCCACGACTGTCCCCCACAGGTGAAATATTTGACAGTATATCATAGCGGGGAAGTTAAATTGCCACAGTGAATTTTAAATAAGAGTATGTTTAAGCATATCTACTTAAAAATGAGGATAATATTTTAATGGTATTGTTTTTTTACCTTTAAGGTTTATTAAGGTTTAAATTAAAAAATATAGATAGATAGATAGATAGATAACGCCGTGTAGTGGCGGTTAAGAATATCCACTACCCCATATCTTCCCGTGGGTGTCGTAAGAGGCGACAGAGGGAGACAGGCAGGAGATGGGCAGCAGCGTCTTCCTGATGACAACTGTGACGTAATAAAAAACTGCGGTTGCCAACCCGCTCGCCAAGCGTGGCAACTATGGCAAATACCCCCCAATGAATAAATACACAAACAGACGGCCCCCAGTCCCCGGCGGCCCCGCTATTTCTGGCTACGGTGGCGACCATGGTAACGGCGGGGCAGGGGGTGCTAAGAATCTCCGGTGGAGGTTCGGTTGCCACCTACGACGACTCGACCTGGCAACATATAACGCACGCACCCTGAGGACTGACGAGAAGATACTGGAGCTGGAAGAAGAGGTAGACAAGTTGCGCTGGCATATTATTGGATTATCCGAGGTCCGAAGAGAGGGGGAGGACACGGCAATCCTCGAGTCCGGCAACTTGTTCTATCACCGGGAGGGCGACCATCTGTCCCAAGAAGGTGTCGGATTTATCGTCCACAAATCTCTCGTCAACAACGTTGTAAAGATTGGGAGTGTGTCGACGAGGGTCGCGTACCTGATACTCAGAATCACCAAACGGTATTCGCTGAAGGTCATTCAGGTTTACGCACCAACCTTGGCACATCCCGATGAGGAGGTGGAGGAAATGTATGAGGATATTTCCAGAGCCATACATTCCTCCAAAACCTACTACACGGTGTTGATGGGAGACTTCAATGCAAAACTGGGCACAAGAGAAAGCGGTGAGCTAAAGGTAGGGAAATTTGGAGTAGGGCAACAAAACTGAAGGGGCCAGCAGCTGGCCGACTTTATGGAGAAAGAGGGACTCTTTATGATGAACTCTTTCTTCCAGAAGCGGCCCCACAGGAAGTGGACCTGGTCGAGCCCCGACGGTTCGACAAAAAATGAGATTGACTTCATTATGACGACCAGACGCCAATTGTTCAGTGATGTCTCAGTGATCGCAAGGGTGAAAACTGGCAGCGATCACCGAATGGTTAGAGGCACACTGAACCTAAACGTTAAGTTGGAGAGGTCTCGTCTAATGAAGTCAACGCTCCGTCCCCCTCGTGCTCTAATCCAGAATCCCGAAACCTTTCAGCTCGAGTTACGTAACCGCTTCCAGTGCCTAGAAGATTGCAATGCAGTGGACGATATGAACGACAAGCTCGTGGAAACTGTCCATGCGGTCGGAGCTAAGTTCTGCAAGACCCGCCGCAGAAGAACACAAAAACTCTCCGATCACACTCTTAATCTCATGGCTGTTAGACGGGAGATGAGGCTGCAATCGTCAACAGATTTGACAGCATACAGGCAACTGAACAGACAGATCTCCAAATGCATACGGCGAGACTTACGCAACTTTAATACTTCTCGTGTTAAAGAAGCGATCGAGCGAAACCAGGGCTCCAAAGTCTTTGCCAGAGATCTGTCTGCCAGAAAGAGCCAACTGTCAAGGCTGAAGATTGAGTGTGGCAACATCGTTTCCGGGACACCTGAGATTTTGAGTGAGATTGAGAGGTTCTATGGGCAGCTGTACACATCATCGTTGGAGCCACACGCAAGTGTGAGTAACGATCCAAGAGCAAGTCTTATCCGACACTATTCCGATGATATCCCGGACGTCAGTCTAAGCGAGATTAGAATGGCTCTCCAGCACCTTAAAAACGGCAGGGCCCCAGGCGAGGATGGAATTACAGCGGAGCTTCTGAAAGCGGGTGGAACACCGGTACTTGAAGTCCTTCAGAAGCTCTTCAATTCCGTCCTCCATGGTGGCACTACTCCAGAGGCGTGGAGCAGAAGTGCGGTGGTCTTGTTCTTTAAGAAAGGCGACAACGCTCTCTTAAAGAACTACAGACCGATTTCCCTTCTGAGCCGCGTCTACGTGCTGTTTTCGAGAGTCATTACGAATCGTCTCGCACGCAGACTTGACGACTTCCAGCCTCCCGAACAAGCCGGTTTCCGAAAAGGCTTCAGTACCATAGACCACATACATACCCTGCGGCAGATTGTACAGAAGACTGAAGAGTACAATCTGCCACTTTGCCTGGCGTATGTGGACTATGAGAAAGCCTTTGATTCCGTCGAAATTTGGGCGGTGCTACAGTCCCTTCAGCGGTGCCAAGTTGACTGTCGGTATATCGAAGTGCTGAAGTGTTTGTACAGTAGGGCTACGATGGCTATCCGAGTACAGAACCAGAGCTCGAAACCTATCCAACTGCAGAGAGGTGTAAGACAGGGTGACGTTATATCCCCGAAACTCTTCACCGCTGCATTGGAAGACGTTTTCAAGCTACTGGACTGGAAAGGATACGGTATTGACATCAATGACGAGTACATCACTCACCTTCGATTTGCCGACGATATAGTCCTTATGGCAGAATCGCTGGAGGACTTAAGCACTATGCTCAATGACCTCAATAGTGCCTCCCAACGGATAGGTCTTAAGATGAACATGGACAAAACAAAGATCATGTTCAATGTCCATGTCACACCTATGCCGGTAGTTGTTGGGAGCACTATGCTCGAAGTTGTTGACGAATACGTTTACCTGGGACAAATAGTCCGACTAGGTAAGTCCAACTTCGACCGAGAGGTCAATCGACGGATTCAACTCGGCTGGGCAGCGTTCGGGAAATTACGGCATATCTTTTCGTCAGGTATACCTCAATCTCTAAAAACTAGATTGTACAACCAGTGCGTGTTGCCAGTGATGACTTACGGATCTGAGACGTGGTCCTTCACTGCTGGCCGTATGAGGACGCTTAAGGTCGCTCAGCGAGCTATGGAGAAGGCTATGCTCGGAGTTTCTCTGCGTGATAGACTCAGAAATGAGGATATCCGCAGTAAAACCAGAGTGACCGACATAGCCCAACGGATTAGTAAGCTGAAGTGGCAATGGGCCGGCCATATAGCTCGAAGAACCGATAACCGATGGGGAAGAAAGGTTCTCGAGTGGCAGCCTCGTACCGGTAGGCGTAGTGTAGGGCGACCCCCCACTAGATGGAGTGACGACCTGGTAAGACATGCAGGAAGTCGATGGATGCAGGTGGCTCAGGACCGTGCTTTGTGGCATTACTTGGGGGAGGCCTATGTTCAGCAGTGGACTTGTGAAGGGCTGTAATGATGATGATGATGATGAGATAGATAGAAAATTCTTTATTGCATCCAAACAAAACAATTTGGTACAAAGGCGAACTTAATGCCGAAAAGTCATTCTCTGCCAGCTAACCTTTTGTACACTACAAAAGTGTAGTAGAGCAGGTGGTAGAGCCGCGAGAGAGAAAAAAAAACTAACTTATTTATTCATATCTGGAATATAGATCTGAAACGATAATGTATGGTATGTCTAACCGCAGGTATATGGCAACACCACCACCACCGCTTATTTTACCCCGGGTTATTATAACCCGGAAGACTAAACAAGGTAGATGGTAAGCTAGGTTTAAGAAATGGTTCTGATATGAGACAGGCATGAATAAGACTGTTTTCGAAAGTTGCAAGCAGATCTGAAAAGTGAGCTGGAACACTTTGTGCACACTTTGTGCTTTGTGCATTAATATTATGTTATATATTCAAATTCCTTCGGTAGGGCTCAAGGGCATTATTTAGTATGTCCCTAAGTTGAGGTTCTGGAGAACCCTGGCCCGGAGAAAACCATGATGATGAGGAACTTGTAGAGTTAAAGTAATCAGATTCTATGGAAATAACCATCGCAAGTTTAAAATTGAATTTGTAAGTTTATTCGTATACTACTAAATAATAATAATAATAATAAAAAGATAGTGCGCATAGGGCCTCTGCATGGATGTTGCCAGGGCGCGTCTGGAGCTGGCGCTGGACGTGACAGCATGCGGGCCGCCAGCCAAGCGCGGGGTGCTGCAAGACCACATAGCCGCCCCCCGCATCCATCATCCCACCAGAAGGCTTGGTGTCAGCTGGGTCTTCTCGGACTCAGCAAGCGGCACCCGCCGCTGGTGGAGCACGTCGCATGCGTTGGTCACCAACAATGAACGCAAACGCACTGCGTGCGTACTTTAGGGCAAAAGGGGAAGAAACTGGATGTTTGGCATATCGGGCTCGGATGCATCGCTTTTTTGCAGAGCTGGAGCTATCCGTCACTGAGCAAAACCTGACAGACCGAGTTCGGTAAATCCTACGCTACAACATATCTGGTGACGCCGAACTCGAACGACTACGACGTTTAGCTGTTCCCTCATCGGATGGAAATGCTACGGCTGGGAATGCGGCGCCACTAATTATTTATTATATTTTTTATTTTATTTTATTTAAAAGACCAACAGCTATCATAATTAGAATAGATAGTATTAATAACAATAGTAAGCCAATTAAAGATCCTCACTAATAGATCCAAAGGTGAATTTACAACAGTGATAAATACGATTTAACACTCGAAAGTATCCAATACAACATATTTATGCCCAATATAAACTTATATAAACTTGTATTATACATATAAAAGACAATCAACTCATACATATACAAGACCATCAACATGGTAGCGGAATTCAATGATAGACTACCCCAGGAGGGTACCAGCACCCCTGGAGAATCCCTCGCTGAGCATCCACGACCATGTTTTTCCACTTCTGAGCGTGGGTGCTCAGGCTGCCCCGCGTATTCTGGGGGGGCAAAATTCCGCTCAAGACTAAAACTGCTCGGGGCAAACGGAGCAACAAGACCAAGGCGACCCCTGCCACGCTGTCCGTGAATTTCTGCAATATCAGGGGACTTCACTCCAACCTAAACGCCGTCCACTACCATCTCGAGACGGCGAGGCCGGCTCTGCTCTTTCTGACCGAGCCGCAGGTGTCCTCTCCGGCTGATGTCTCGTATCTCTCCTACCCGGGGTACAAACTGGAACACTCCTTTGTGCCTCGGGCTGGAGTTTGCGTTTACGTCAGAGAGGACATCTGTTCTCGACGCCTCGGCAGACTTGAAGGTTCGGACCTGTCCATCCTTTGGCTACGCGTAGACAGCGACGACCATCCGCGCGTCTACGGGTGCCTCTATAGGTCCCACAGCGGTAATGCCGAAACAGACCGACTCTTCGACCAAGTCCAAATGGCTGCAGATTCGTTGCTACAGCAGATCCCCTCCGCAGAGATCGTGATCCTCGGCGACTTTAACGCCCATCACGCCGAATGGCTCGGTTCACGTTTAACCGATCATGCGGGGAGATCTGTTCATGATTTTGCCTTGGCATATGGTCTGAAACAACTGGTTACTTCGCCTACGCGGATTCCAGATGTGGAGGATCATGCACCTTCCCTGTTGGACCTTCTGCTGACCTCTCACCCGGACGGATATCAGATTTCCGTCGACGCCCCTTTAGGCTCCTCGGACCATTGTCTTGTCCGGAGTGTGGTGCCACTCACGCTGAAATCGCGGTTGAATTCTGCAGGGTGCCGCCGTGTTTGGCACTATAGGTCAGCCGATTGGGATGGGATGCGGTCTTTCTTTGCATCCTACCCTTGGGGGCGGGTTTGCTTCTCGCCGGACGATCCCAACGTTGTTGCGGATTCTGTCGCTGATGTGGTACTTCAGGGTATGGAACTTTTTATTCCTTCCTCTGTGGGGCCCAATGGAGGCAAATCTCAGCCATGGTTTGGTCGCTCCTGTAAAATAGCATCATGCTATAAGCAGGAGAGCTACCAGGCCTGGGCTGACGCATCAGCGTCCAGGGATGTAAACACCAGCGCTCTAAAAAAGAAGTATAATTCCGCCTCTAGGTCCTTCAAAAGAGTCATTGCCAAGGCAAAGTCAGAGCACATAGGCAGAATTGGCGAGAAACTAGTTCGTCTTCCTTCTGGAACCCGTACATTCTGGTCTCTCGCCAAGGCTGTCCAGGGGAATTTCTGTCAGCCATCTCTTCCATCTCTGCACAGGGAGGACGACTCACTGGCCCACACCGCAAAGGAGAAAGCCGATCTTCTAGGCTCTTTCTTTGCGTCTAACTCGACTCTCGATGACGGGGGGAGTACGCCGCCGACCATCCCGCGGTGTGAGTGCTCCATGCCGGAAGTGCAGTTCACTCAGCGCTCGGTTCGCAAAGCACTCCTCTCCCTGGACATCCACAAGTCGAGTGGGCCTGACGGAATCCCCCCAATTGTGCTGAGGACGTGTGCTCCAGAGTTGGCACCGGTTTTAACGCGTTTTTTCCGGTACTCCTACTCCCTAGGCGTAGTCCCAAAATCATGGAAGACGGCTTTCGTCCACCCGATTCCTAAAAAAAGGCGACCGCTCAGACCCGTCCAACTACCGGCCTATCGCCATCACCTCCTTGTTCTCCAAAACAATGGAGTCCATTGTAAACTGCCAGCTCATGAGGTACCTTGAGGATCACCAACTGATTAGTGACCGCCAATACGGTTTTCGCCGTGGTAGGTCAGCTGGTGATCTTCTGGTCTACCTAACTCACAGATGGGCGAAGGCAGTAGAGTCCAAGGGGGAGGCATTGGCCGTTAGTTTGGACATTGCGAAGGCCTTCGATCGGGTTTGGCACAAAGCGCTTCTTTCGAAGCTCCCTTCCTATGGGCTTCCCGAGAAATTGTGCGATTGGAGATCGGAGCATCAAGGTCGTTGTAGACGGTGCAAGCTCCGATTGCAAGCCTATTAATGCTGGTGTTCCACAGGGCTGCGTGCTATCGCCAACGCTTTTTTCTTCTGCATATCAATGATATGTTGCAGACCCGTAACATTCATTGCTATGCAGATGACAGCACTGGTGATGCTCTTTACACCGGCCGAGCCAATATTTCTCGGGAAAACGTCTCCGAGTGCCGGGACAAACTTGTGTCTGAAGTCGAGTCTCTGCTGGACAGAGTCTCGGATTGGGGGCGACTAAATCTAGTCCAGTTTAACCCCCAGAAGACACAAGTTTGCGCGTTAACCGCTAAAAAGAACCCCTTTGTCGTATCCCCTCAGTTTCAAGGCACTCCCCTTGTTGCCTCAGCCAGTATCGGAATCCTCGGCGTCGACATATCGAGTGACGTACAGTTTCGTGGTCACTTGGAAGGGAAGGCCAAATTGGCCTCTAAAAAGCTTGGCGTGCTCAGCAGAGCGGGACAGTATTTCATGCCGGCACACCGCCTGCAACTTTACAAGGCGCAGGTTCGGCCGCACATGGAATACTGTTCCCATCTCTGGGCTGGGGCTCCCCAGTACCAGCTCCTTCCACTTGACCTCATCTAGCGCAGAGCGGCTCGAATCGTCGACGACCGAGTGCTTTCCGATCGGCTCGATTCTCTGGCACTGCGAAGAGATGTTGTATCCCTTTGCATTTTCTTTCGCATATACCATGGAGAGTGCTCTGAGGAATTGTTCGGATTAATCCCAGCCGCCAAATTTCGTGAACGCACTACGCGGCAAACGTCGCGATACCATCCACACCATCTGGATGCTTGGCGGTCCACCACTGTACGTTTCAAAAGGAGTTTTCTTCCGCGTACAACCTCTCTGTGGAATAATTTACCACCAGCGATTTTTCCGGACCGATACGACCTGGGGACCTTCAAGAAAAGAGCTTACTCCTTTCTAAAGGGCCGGCAACGCATCTGCAATTCCCCTGGTGTTGCAGTTGATCATGGGCGGCGGTAGTCACTTAACATCAGGTGAGCCACATGCTCGTTTGCCCCCTCTTCTATAAAAAAAATACTTAGGACAGTCAATAACACTACAAGCTATTTTAAGAGAAACATACAAAAGTAAATCATAGTTGTGTAGCAACCCATCAATATCTCACTTAGAGCTACCAAAAATGCATTGTGAAGTATGCGCCTAGTTGACGCAGCACTAGTGTTAAACAAATCGAAGTTAAACTCATTGGCTAGCTTATTGAAATTATTGCTCGCTCGCCATATAAATGTATTTTGCCTATAATTTGTAGATGAAAACGGGAGACTTAAAATTTTGTTGTATCTAAGAGGTTTGGCAGGACAGCTAACATGTAGTTGAGATAAAAGCTCAGGACAGTCAATAGCACCACAAGCTATTTTTAACAGAAAAGTGAGGTCAGCGATCTCACGACGCATAGCAAGAGGAAGAAGGTGATGTTTTTTACAATAACTAATAAATTATCTGAGGTATAGCTATAGTCATTGGTTCTATAACAGAGGTAACGCATAAACTTACTTTGGATATTTTCAAGTCGGGTAATATATGTTGCATACCTGGGGTTCCAGATGCGTACTCCAAATTAATTCTTACAATAGAACAATATAGGATCTTAAGAGTTTTAGTTTTAGTGAAGTCCCTAGAGCTACGCATCAAAAATCCAAGAGCTTTCGTAGATTTGGTTATAATGCTTCCTAAGTTAACGTCAAATATCAATTTGGAATCATGAAGAACACCGAGATCTCTAACAATGGAATCCCTTTTAAGATTTTCACCTTTCAATTTATAGTTAAAGACAATCGGTTTATATTTGCGACTATAGGACATAAAGCTACATTTCGAAGGGTTCAAATCTAAGAAGTTGAATAACGCTCTAGATTTGTTAGATCTTCTTATAGAGCCTCAGCATCCTCGATTGATATTATTTTCAGAAATAGCTTCATATCATCGGCAAAACATAATAAGTGAGCTTTCTTCAGGTAATACGTAATGTCATTAATAAAAATAACAAATAATAACGGACCCAGCAGTGAGCCCTGTGGCACCCCACTTGGAATAGTTACCCATCCTGATATGTAGTTGCTAACGACAACAGCTTGTGATCGATTATTTATATAAGACGTAAACTACCGAAGCAGATCGCTGTTTATACCGATCTGGGACAGTTTCAGCAATTGCAAATTATGATGTATTCTGTCAAAGGCTTTACTATAATCGGTGTAAATGACATCTACCTGGTGGCGATTGTCCATTGCCTCAGTCAAATATGCATTATAGAGCGCAAGATTTGAAACAGTAGAGCGTCCTCTTAAAAAACCATGTTCAGTCGTATTGAATGAATGCTTTAGGGCCGCGTATAATTGATTATATATAATTCGTTCGAACACTTTAGATACAATACATAACTTGGAAATCGGTCGATAATTAGTAACTTCGGTCTTGGAACCCTTTTTTATGTACAGGTGTGATAAATGCACGCTTCCAGATGGTAGGAACAATATCTGTACTAAGGGACTTTTTAAACAAAATAGTTAAGGGAACACAAATTGTATGCGCACAGTTAATAAGAAAGTGAGCTGGAATGTTATCGGGACCAGCAGATTTCGTTGGATCCAACGTTTTAAGCTGGTTTTTGACTGTATTTTCGTTTATATCAATTGAGGTGATTCGACACTGACTGGGCAACACTAGAGAATCATTATAATTATTTTTAGACAGCTGAGTATTACTATCACCCGAAACCAAAAAATTTGAACGAAAGTAGTTTGAAAAAGCATTACAGATAAGTTCGCCAGAGTTAATTACAGAACGTTCAAATTTGAGACAACAAGGTATTGAATATGATTTTGATTTTTGTTTAATATACGACCAGAAGTGTTTCGGATTTGCACTAATCGAATTTTCCACAGAGTTTATGTAAGATTGGTTTGCTAACTTTTCTAATTCCCTTACACGCTCCCGCAATAGCTTAAAAGTTTCATTGTCATGCCTACAGCCATAGATCCTAAATTTACGTAAAAATTTATGTTTTTCTTTAATAGCTTTTTTAAGTGGCGTTGTATACCATTTCGGATAAGTGTCGGCAAGAATTAATTTTGAGGGGATGTATTTGTCTCTAGGACGTGAGTGTGCTATAAAAGTATTGAACAGATTCATCTAAGGATAACGGAGACATAACTTCACCCCATTGGATATTGGCAATCTCACCATTTAATGAATAATAGTCACCTTTATGATATAAGAACTTAAGGCGAGAATTGCTATTTTAATGAGTCACAATCAACGTTATCAAAAGATATTAAAAGGGCACCATGATAAGGATCAACAGGAATAAGAGAATCCCCACTTAAATCACGAACGGTTACAGCGTCGCTAGAAAAAACAAGGTCAAGGATCCTGCCATGGGCATTTTTTATACCATTAAATTGTCTCATATTTAGCGAGCTTAATTCATTTATTAATAAAATTTCATTTCCCGAACGAATATTTGTACCTAAAAATGAACCGTCGGCGGCGTCGATGTCCGGCACCCATATAATATCACTAATATTAAAGTCGCCAACTAATAAAAAGCTATCGTCCGAGTGACTCATGACAACTTACCGAGTGCAAATAATTTTGAAGTTGAGCAGTAAAACTGAGACCCCGATTTTCGTTACACAAATATAAGATACAAATATGCAAGTTCTTATGTTTTTTACGAGTAATATGGTGAATAGACAACGTTAACCATAGGTCCTCGGCACTTGAATGAAAGGAAGGCTGCGGGATAGCTTCTAGATCTTTACGCGTCGCAATCGAAACACCACCACCGTATTTCTGACCAGTAACTGTGTAATTCATATCACGCCGCCATACAACGTATCGATTATCAAATAATTCCGTATCACTAATTCTGTCCAGGAGCCATGTCTCCGTAATTAATATTATATCATAATCACATAAAAGAATATTACGATAAAATATGTCGGTTTTAGTGCGCAAGCCTCTTGCGTTCTGATAATATATTCTTAGGTTGTCACTGCCACACCCTACACGCACACTATTATTATGTAGCATAGCCATTTTTAAGCCTATCAATAACCAAGATAATTTTACAACAATAAAGGAATATACGTACATCTCCCGTCATATTTCAAAAACCCGTTAATAAAATTAGAAAACAATATACCAATATTTAAAAATTCACTAAGACTATAATAAGTTAGCGTATAATATTTACAAACGGGTAGAAAAAATAAAACTGTATCATCTAATGAGTGCAAAATATGATGCATACTTAAGCGACCGTCAACAGAAGCAAACAACTGATAACAGAGAGGCAATTTTAAACAAATAGCGATGCGTCAACGAAGCTGGTACGGCAGGGGTAACAAGCATTTTGTAACTTTTTAAAAACAGCTTCGTAATTCCATAAAAGCAAAAGTTAATTATACAGAGGTAAGAATTGTTAATAAAATTAAAAGAAGTAATGTAAATAGACATTAATAAACAATAGATTAAGCTATTTTGGTTAAATCAGCCTCTTTAGTAATAATTAAAACCGGCGAAGTATCATTTTTACGAACATGAATTTTTCCGTATTTGACCCAGATATAAGAATAACCTCGGTCTTTTGCTAAGGTCCTTGTTTTGGTAAGAAGTTTTTTGTGCTCTGGAGTCAAATGATCATTTACGAAAAAGCGTTGACGATTGCCTCCAAATCCAACATCCTTCGCCTCTAGAGTTTTGCAGGCGCGTGCAGCTGCTACAAATTCTTCTTTGACATAACGATTTATGAAATTGATAATGATGGCCTTCTCTTTGGTATTAAACATTGGTACTCGGGATATGTAATTGATTTGAGATTTTTGGAATTCATACCCAACTGCTTTACCCAAAGACTCCGCAATTACAAATAGGTTTTCATTGGGTTTTAGGTGGATGCCCTTTTATCTCAACATTACTCAGCCGTGACCATTGTTCCTTGGTCTCAATAACACTTTTAAGATTAGCTATTTCCTTGTTGGCCACAGCGAGAGAATTTTGAATCTTTTCAATCTGAGATACACCACGTTCCAAACTGGAGACTTGATCTTGAAAAGATTTAAGTGAACTACTGTTGTACTCACAAGACTCCTTCAGATGGATTAATTCAACTTTAATAGATTTGATGTCTTCGATAAGAGTTGGAACTGTTGTGACCAGCTTCTTCATCTCACGAATCTCCTTAAGAATAACATCCAAGGTCGCCGACTCCCCACCAGAATTGTCACCAGGGGTGGCTTCAGAACTTGGACGGGAGGGGCTGAAGGAAACCTTTTTGCACTGAAGACATTTCCATTGTGCTCTTCGATCTGCTCCTAAGTTCCGAAAACCTCGCTCCGTTATACCAGCACAACCAAAGTCGTAGTGTTTTTACAAACGTAACATTGCGCTCCATCATTGAACTCATTTGAACATGATTCACAAATATTCATCGTTGAAGTAACAGTATCAATGACTACAGTTACGAAAAAAAAGGTTTGTGATATATGTTGTATGTCGTATGACGTAGATAGTAGATACGTAAACAAGAGTGCAAACGTTTAGCTATACGCGTGCGTTTGTGTCGTGCGCTCACTGCTCACTGGTGCATATGCAAATTGTGCAGTAAACTGCATATGTGGATGCTGTCGTCAATATTCCATTTGTGGTTGATTCAGACGATGACGGAATAGTCCCCCACGAACTAGAGAAAATGAGGAGCATATTGGAAGAGTCGATGCTGGAAACGCGCAGCATGCCTCTCGACCGAAAATCGACCGAGACTTCCCCGCATACCCTTTAACAAGAGAAATCGGGCTGTCGTGCGGGCTCTTAACCCAATGCTGGTGACCTATTTGGAAGCCAGCCGGGACCTTTGCCAGACGGACTCAATTCTTTTGGCGCTGCACTGGCAGTATGCCGTATTATTGGCGCCAAACTTCCCATGGCTGGACGTGCTACTCGACAAAGTAGCGCCATCCCAGCCTGGAAAAAGAGAATTGAGGACCTTATCGCAAAGGCAAGGGCCCTTATCGGCAGACTGACAAGCTTCAGGTCGGGTAATAATAGACCGAGAGTTGTGCGCACCGTTAGAATGGCGTTTGCGGGGACAAATATTAGTTTGTCCCAGCCGGATATCACGCAGAAACTAACGGAGCGCATAGATGGCCTGAAGCAAAAAATCGCTGCTGGGGAAAAGGATTCGACGATTTAGCGAGAGGTGAAGGCGGTTCAACCCGAATCGTCTCTTCCAGAGTGATCAGAAGAGGCTCTATAAATCATTGGAGTGACTAGAGGTATGTGGAGCGGGCCCAGGACTGGATCAGGCTGACACTGTCGCATTTTGGCGTGGCCTGTGGTCAGAGCTCGTAAACCACAACGAGAGTCCTTGGATGGAAGTTGTGGCGAGCCAGAGTGCGAGTGTTACGCCTATGGACCCCGTCATCATAACGCATGAAGACGTGGCTGAGCCGGACCGTAGGGCCCCAAATTGGAAAAGTCCGGGGCTCCACGAGCTGCATCATTACAAGCTGAAGGGGTTCGTAGTGTGTCACGCTGTGCTCGCCCGACAGTTCCAAGAGGCTCTCAACCAGAAGTCGCTCCCGAGCCTCTTCACTACTGGGATCACTCTTCCTAAAGATCAGGATACCACAGATCCGAGCAAATACCGTCCCATTACGTGTCTACCCACCATATATAAGACACTGACATCCATTTTGAGCGCGAGGATCACTCCTCACCTGGAGCTAAATCAGGTGATGTCACGCGCTCAAAATGGGTATCAGGGCCGGGTCGTGGAACCATGGAACCATTCCTCATTGACGCGGTTATTACCAAGGTGGTTAAACGCAACCGTCAGCAATTCTCCGCCGCCTGGCTAGGCTACAGAAAGGCATTCGACTTGGTGCCCCATACATGGCTAAAGAGTGTCCTTGGGCTGTACAAGGTTGACTGTATAGTTAGATACTTCCTCTAGCAGTGTATGGGGCAGTGGAGTACGTTCCTTTTTTATCTGGGCGAACGGATGATGGCTGCAGAGAACCACATAAGGATAAGAAGGGGCATCTATCAGGGCGATTGTCTGAGTCCAATCTGGTTCTGCCTCTCTCTGAACCCTCTCAGTACCTTACTGGAGGGCTCCGGGAGAGGATTTCGGCTACGGTATGGAGGGACAAAAGTGACCCACCTTTTCTATATGGATGACCTCAAGTAATTCGCCACCAGCCGCTCCCATCTTATGACATTGCTAAACATCACTTGTGAATTTAGCAATTCTATTGGAATGGATCTGGGGACGGATAAGTGTGCGGTCCTCCATGTTGAGAGAGGAAAGGTTGCTAACTCTGAGGGCATAGACCCGTCAACTTAAGGAAAGAAGAAGAAGAAACATACCGATACCTGCGTATGTCACAGAACATCGGTATCGATGAGGCTGGTATGAAACAGTCAGTTTGCGACGTGTTTTATGCACGCTTGACCAAAGTGCTTAAGTACCTTTTGTCCGGTATGAATAAGACCCACGCATATAATGGTTGGGTCATGCCTGTCCTCATGTATACCTTTGGCATACGCAGGTAGACTCAGACTGAACTTAACGCCCTGGATAGAAAAGTCCGCACTACCATGACGTCCCATAGGATGCATCATCCGAGATCGTCGGTGATGAGGCTGTACTTGCCGTGAAAGCATGGTGGGCGTGGCTTTCTGAGCGCGCTCACCATGCATAATCGCTACGTGTGCAGCCTCCGTCATTACTTCCTAGGAAGATTGGATAATCCATTCTTTAATGACGTCATTTATAGTGATAAAAGGCTTACATCTCTATCCTTAGCCAACAAGCAATAGCAGGACCCAGCAGTGCTTAGCATTTCCGACCGGGAGACCGTATGGAAAGAGAAGGAGCTCCACGGGAGATACTACAGGGCTCTACATGAGCCCTTCGTAGATACAGTCGCCTCCCTCAGCTGGCTACGTTTCGGTGACCTCTTCGAGGAAACCGAAGGTTTTGTCTGTGAAATACAGGATCAGGTTATTAAGACCAACAAATATCGGAGATACATCCTAAAGGATGGCACCGTCGACGTCTGTCGAGCTTGTCGCTATCCCGGTAGGTCACTTAGGCATTTCATCTCCGGTTGTTCGGCGCTTTCTAACTCTGAGTAGTGCAAGTACTCAAGTAGGCACTACCTAGTAGCCAGAATTCTACACCAGGAGCTCGCTCTGAAATACAGTCTCGTGGACCGGAAATTGCCATATTACAAGTACCTGCCGGAAGCCGTGCTCGAAAACGACCGCGCCAGGCAGTAGTTACGTTGTACCAGTTCTGGCGCACTTGTAGAAAGGTTGTACCAGTTCTGGCGCACGACGTTCGTCGACTCACAATCCAAAAAAAAAAAAAAAAAAAAGGTTTTGGCATGCTCTGATCACGAATCTGCGGTCCATTTTTGCGTAGGATGCACGGTTCCGGAGATGTGCAGATCAATTAACTCTTATCTAATTGATATCCGCTGCGAGCCTCAACCGTCATTAGCGCTCCATTGTCCTTATCTACTTATCTATTGTTGAATAACTACCGTCATTATCTATTATTCGTCCAGCGTGTGGGTCGGCTTATGCTATTGTATTATACTCCTTTGTTCCTATCTACAACACTAATCTGAATCATCAATAAAACACATTACCTAATTTTGTTAAAATTTTTATTTATGAAATACAAAATCTTATTACTTATTATCTATAAAATAGGAGCGAAACATCTCATCCACTAAAATATCGTTGTACAATGTGTTCTCTGTGTATAAATATACTCGTAAAACTATGCATTGAACATCCCTGAAACTTATATAGCAAATACATTAAGCAATATTCGCCACAAACTGAAGTCCACTCATTCTGAATCCTATCAACATTCCAGTTCCATCTTTTACAATTTCTTTTAAAAAACTCTAGATGATATCGTACAGGTGCCCGTCCGAATGAATCAAAATATTGACCGACGTCATTCGTATCGATATATAAAGATACCCAATGTGACCCTGGTTTATCATCTGTATCCAAATTGCATATTATATACGTTGGTACGTGGGTGTACATGGGCAGTTTATTGGCAGCATAAACATTATTTTCTAGAGTGGGGTGAATCTTTTTCAGATGTTGTTGTACATCTAGTGTATCCATGATATTACTGCTATTAGTAGATTATTACAGTACCAATCTACTCAATGACTAATATAGGAATGATCAATTATAGTGATATCTAAATATTAAATTGCTTTCTTTGTGTTATACAAAACGTATTTGAGTCACCAATACACTGAACAAGACATGACAGGAAGGACGTAGGAATGTAGAGATAACCAACAGAATGTAAGGTAAGCTTGTTGACGCATAAAGATACTATCAATTCTACTGCAGAAATTCTTTAGATTAGAATTATTACTCACTGGTACTATATAAGACCAAGCAACTGCAGTCATGGAGTTAGTGTATGGTCGTTTGACCGCAGTGGATCTATCAATACTACGTTTGTGTTACTTCAACGCATCAAAGGCCATGGATGTAAGTGTTTATTCTATTGACAAACTTACTTTTCTTTCTGTTATTTTCTTACGTGTGTATGATTTAGTGTTAACAAATTATATTTAAATATTATGTGTGTGTATATGGTTAAGCCGTGGTAGCTCAGATGGTTAGCGCAAAATGTAAATTTCATAGTACACGTCCCGGGTTCGATCCCCGCCGGCACCAATTAAATTGTTAATTACAATTTTAAGTGCTGATTTACCACGTGCTCAGCGGTGAAGGAAAACATCGTGAGGAATGCATGTCTGAGAAAATTTCGAAGGCATGTGAAGTTTGCCAACACGCATTGAGGTATCGCAGCGAACATTTCCTAGCCCTAAAACCCTCTCAGAAATGAGAGGAGGCCTATGTTCAGCAGTGGACTTTAATAGGTTGTAACTTTAGCTTTTTTAACTTTTATGATTAAGTGTTAACAAATTGATATTAACATGATAACTGTGTTGTTGCAGAAATCATTGAGCTTCGATGAAAATACCTATAAACAGTATTACTACTCGCCACTCTCCCCTCAAGAAGAGAGTGATGACATCGTCATTAATAATAACACATGCGATGGTGGAAAAAGAAAATCGCAATCTATTGATCATTTTTTTGAAGCTGAATCAAAAATAAAAAAGAGGAAGCTGTTATCATCAACCGTAGCACGAGCCGCTAGAGATGGTGTATCATACATTTCTACTAATTCTGACGACGGAGACCAAGCGACGCATCTCATCAAAATTGAAATGTACGATATGAAGAAGCTATCCAAGATTCCAACTACTGATCATTGGAAACATGCTTCCACGAGGATTAAATATTACGTAAAGACTAATACGGATAGCATCTACGACAACACAAACGCCCTCGTATACAATATTACAAAGACAATAGCAGAAAGTGAAAAAGTTAAAAAATACTTTTTTAACAATGACAGTCAT
This sequence comes from Parnassius apollo, assembly GCA_907164705.1. NCBI lineage: Eukaryota > Metazoa > Arthropoda > Insecta > Lepidoptera > Papilionidae > Parnassius > Parnassius apollo. The sequence continues at coordinate 9,153,126 of CAJQZP010001060.1, read as the reverse complement.
TAGCTGATCATTAGTGAATGTGATTCTGTTTACTTAAATTACTTCCGTGTACTCATTATATTCTATTTCTAATCCTTTGTTAGACTTAAATATCGGACATTATTTGAAATTTGGGTATCAGTTGGTCTACCAACACTGAACTGTTACTTACTCTGCTACCTATTTTCTTCTTTACTATAAGGATGGCAAACTTCAGTGCAGTGTGCACCAGTGCTTTCTTCTCCACAACCATGGAAGAGAATACGGAACTATTCAACAGCGAATTAAATCAGGAGTTGTCTAAAGTTTGTGATGAAATGGAGAAGGATCAACTGTTCGATTCATCGTATGATGATGAGTTGTATAATCACTGTGCGATGGTTGAAACACAGTTTAAGTAAGTAAAATAAACATTCATTTCGATCATAATTTACACAATGTCTTGTACAGTTTTTAATAAATTTAAACATTTTAGTAGTCAACCACTACAACTTGGAAGAGGAACGAAGCGAACGAGCAGCAAAGAACCCAAGATCATCAAAAAACCAACAACGGAAGCAGAAGCGCCTACCTCTGCAGGGAACAGTATCAGTAACGATGATCAAGTGGAATGTCTAACGTGTCATATATTTATCAAGAAACGGTATTTAGCTAATCATTTTAAAAGTAATGTTCACAAAAATAATCTCTTAAATTCACATAATTCTTTATCAAACGTTAGTGTTATTGAATCTGCTTTTGGAAATAGGATTTTAACTTATAAAATCAAGAGTAGAGTAGATAGTTCGACATTGGTAAATTTTGAAACTCCTGAACTATTTTTAAATTATATTAAAGATGATATTTTATTTTTAATACAAGAGTGTATTCATCAACACATAATTTTTAAAGTAAACTTCATATTGCATGCTGATTTTGTTCAACAAACTAAAGATATTCATGATACGTTCGATTTTCAAACGCTTAACTATATTATTTGTCAAGGAGATGACTTAAATATTTTTTTTCATCTTTAAATGATACAATTACTACTAAAATTAGTGCATTTGAAAAAAAAAGATAGTGGATGGAGTCTAAAAAACATAAAATCTATAGACATGAATGTTAATAAATTTAACCCCCTACGCGGTACTTCATACATAGATCTTCCTCGTGACATAAAATTAAAAAAGGCTGTGTTATAAATGTAAAAAGCAAGGATTATTTTTGTTTTAAATGGGCGTTACTCTCGGCGTTATATCCCGTAAACAAAGACGCGGATCGTGTATCATCGTACGTTAAACATGCAAATAAACTTAAATTTGATGGTATTTCCTTTCCAGTTAAAATTTGTGACATAGCAAAATAGAGAAATTAAGATTAGTATTAATGTTTTTGGGTTAGAATATAATAAAGAAACACGATGTAATTCTATAGTAGGTCCATTATTTTTAACAAAGTGTCGTAAAGATAGACATATCAATTTATTATTTCTTTCCAAGGATACAAAAAATCATTATTGTTACATAAAAAATTTATCGCGGTTAGTGTGAGTAAACAAATTTCAAAAGACGGTCACATCATGTACATTTGCGAAGCATGTCTACTTCACTTTCCATCTAAAGTAAAGTAAAGTAAAGTTACAGCCTATATACGTCCCACTGCTGGGCTCAGGCCTCCCCTTATTTCTGAGAGGGTTTAGAGCAAGGAAGTGTCCACCGCGCTGCCCAAACGAAATGCGTGTTGACGAATAACTTCACATGTCTTCGAAATATTTTTTTTATCTTATTGTCCAGATTCAGACAGGAATGCAGGGGTTTCGTCACGTATGTTTTCCTTCACCGCCGAGCACGTGGTAAATAACAGCACTTATAAAACGACCAAATTGCAATTAACAATTTCATTGGTGCCGGCGGGAGAGGTGGGATCGAACCCGGGTTACTCGCGTTCTGTTATATTTACAGCGGTTAGCGTTAACCACTCGAGCTACTATCATGTACACGGCTTCCTTTCCACTTTCCATCTAAGGAAAGTTTAAATAACCATGAACAATACGATTGTGCCCACATTTGTACAGAATTACCAAACAGTGAAACTTTTAAAAAAAAGAATTGGTTTGGTCAACCTATTTCAAATGATAAAATTAAATTTGATAGTTATGAAAAAAAGTTGAAGATACCATTCGTAGTTTACGCTGATTTTGAAGTATTTTTAAAACCAATAGAATCATGTTCTAACGATCCTTCCAAACCTTTCACACACAATATTCAGAAACATGAAGTACATAGTTTTGGTTATTACATAAAATGTTCATATGATGATAAATTATCAAAATATGTAACGTATTGCGGACCCAACTGTGCACAAGTGTTTATGGAAAGTTTATCTAACAATCTCAAAGAAATAAATAGACTTCAAAAATATCCTCCACTTCCGCTAACAAATGAAGACAAAAACCAAATTTCAAATGAAACCATTTGTCATATTTGTGAAACAGAGTTAGCAGAACATTTTTATGATTTTGATTGGTACACCGGTAGTTTTATAGGTGTTGCTCACGAATCATGTAGCTCGAAGTTCAGGAAACCTCGTTATATACCAATATTTTTACACAACCTTAGTCACTATGATGCTCATTTTATTGTTCACGCGTTAAACTTTTGTGATGGTGAAGTCGAAGTTATCCCTCAAAATAAAGAAAAATATATATCCTTTTCCAAAAAATTAAAAATGAATAACCACGAAATTATATTAAGATTCATAGATTCATTTAAGTTTTTATCATGTAAATTAGAAGAATTGGCCAAAAATCTCAGTAATGATCAATTTCAAGAATTACGTAGAAATTATCCTAATGATGAAGATTTCTTTCGTTTAAAACGGAAAGGCGTTTATCCATATGAACTTATGACTAATTATGATAGTTTAAGCCTAACATCGCTCCCCGAACAAAAATTTTTTTATAGCTCGCTCACAGATTCCCATATTTCAAATGATGATTACAATCATGCTAAAGATGTTTGGGAACACTTTGGGTGTTGTAATATGCTAGATTATTCAAACCTGTATTTAAAAACAGACGTTTTACTTTTAACCGATGTATTTGAAAACTTTAGAAAGTTATGTATTAATACTTATGATTTAGACCCTGCCCATTATTACACAGCACCCGGTTTAAGTTGGGATGCAATGTTAAAATATACAAAAATAGAATTAGAACTTTTAACAGATTATGAGAAAATTGCATTTATTAGATCAGGTATCAGGGGTGGTGTATCTCAATGTAGTAATCGTTATGCTAGAGCTAATAACAAATATATGGGGGATTATGATGCAGGGAAACCAAATTCATATATCACATATTTTGATGCCAACAATTTATATGGTTGGGCTATGTCTCAATGTCTTCCTACTGGTGGATTCGAATGGGTAAATCCGAATACAGAATTTAATGTGTCTGAGACATCGAATTTCGGTTTTATTTTAGGAGTTGATTTGGAATATCCAGATGAACTTCATGATTTACATTCGGACTTTCCTTTATGCCCCGAAAACATTTGTGCAGACAATATTAATGAAAATAAACTAGTCCCAAATTTAAATAATAAAGATAAATATGTAATTCATTACAGAAATTTAAAGCAGTGCATAGAAATGGGGGTTAAATTAACTAAAATTCATAGAGTTTTAAAATTTAAACAGTCTCGCTGGTTGAAGATGCACATAGATCTAAACACAAAATTAAGAACGTTAGCAAAATCAGATTTCGAAAAAGATTTTTATAAATTAATGAATAATTCAGTCTTCGGAAAGACTATGGAGAATATTGAAAAAAGGGTTAACATAAAATTAGTTACACACTGGGAGAACCAGGGCAAAGCTTTAGGTGCTCAAGATCTAATCGCTAAACCACAATTTCATAGTCTTTCAGTATTTTCGGAAAACCTAGTTGCGGTTCAGTTGCGAAAAACAAAGTTAATATATAACAAACCAATTTATTTAGGGTTTTGCATTTTAGATATTTCAAAAACATTAATGTATGATTTTCATTATAACTATATGGTTAAAAAGTTTAGTAAAATCAAATTATTGTATACAGATACGGATAGTTTAATATATCATATATTTACAGATGATTTTTACTCTGATATAAAACCTGACCTTTCATCATACTTTGATACCTCAGCTTATGATACAAATAATATTTTTGAATATCCAAAATTAAATAAAAAGAAATTAGGTTTTTTTTAAAGATGAAAATAATGGTAAAATCATGAAAGAATTTGTGGGTTTACGATCCAAAATGTACGCTTTTAACTTAGAGAATAAGACTATAGCCAAGGCAAAAGGGGTAAATAAATGTATCACTAAAAAAGATGACCATGGATAGTTATAAGTTTTCTCTATTTAATAAAAAAAGTGCAATATTATAGTATGCTTAGATTTAAATCAATTAAACACACAATTTTTACACAAAAATTGAATAAGATTGGTTTATCATATAATGACACAAAGAGGCATATTTTAGATAATAATATTGAAACATTAGCTTGGGGTCATTATAAACTGCGTTGAGTGTTGATAGTTTTTAATTTTATGTTGCATGTAAATAAAATTTGTATTGATTGTAAAATAATGATAATAGTATAATATGACGTAGAGTTTATTACATATTTAATCGTTGTTTTATTGTAAATAATTTAAGTTAATTGTTGTTTATATTTGCGTGTGTGTGTGTGTATTTATTTGAGGTTGAGTTGATTGTAAAATTATGATGTACTAATTGTGTTAGAAATAGTATACAGATCATTCCGTTTTATATAATGTTTGCAATATATATTAATTGTTAACATCAACACTTTCATTTTTTATTTCACCCCTTAGAACTTTAGACTTGTGTAATGTTTCACTTTATCCATCCGTTTACTGCTATTGTGGCGGGGCCAAGTGGATGTGGGAAGTCAAATTTTGTAACAAATTTCATAAAATCAGTTACAGAAATATGTAATTGTGATTTTAATCAGAACACATGGTGCTTTGATGAAATGCAACCCTTATATAATTTACCAAATGTTAACTACCATCAAGGAATTCCAAATGTTAGTATGTTTGATGGTGAAAACCCACATCTTGTTATTATTGATGATCTAATGAGAGAGTCCGATGGAAGAATTGTGGATATATTTACAAAAAGTAGTCATCACAGGAATCTTAGTGTATTTTATTTAACACAAAATTTATTTCATCAGGGTAAAGGGCAAAGAGACATATCCTTAAACTCAAGTTATATAATATATTTTAAAAACCCTCGAGATAAAACTCAAATAAGATATTTACTACGACAAGTGTCACCAGATAACCCAAAATTCATTGAAGATGCCTACAGGCATGCAACTCTAGAGGCGCATGGATATTTAATGGTAGATTTAAAACAGAATACCAATGATTTTTGTCGTATCAAGACAAATGTCTTCCCATTTAATGGTTTCTGTACAGTCTACGTCCCCACAAAAGAGTTTAAATACACCAAGAATCAAACATTTCAAATCATTGCTAAATGATGCATCATCGACTCACAACGCATAAACATTTGCTAAACGCTTTGCATACGCTTAAACCAAAATATCAAAGAGCATTACTTAAAACGTGTGATGAAGAAGAAATTAATTGTATTTGTGAGTGTATTCATAACGTTTTACAAGGAAAAGTACCTCTTAAAGATCAAGATAAACAAAAATTGAATAAACACAAAAATATACTCCGTCAACTAGTGCGTAAGTGTAAACATAAACTAAGAAAAAATATAATCATACAAAAAGGAGGGGCTTTGTTACCAATAATATTAGGTGCAATATTGAGTGGATTAGTGAGTGGACTAGCCAGTTAACATGGAAAATGCAAAGAAAATGATACTTATCGAACCTGGATTGATTGAAAAATGAAAACAAGAAAATAAGGTTAATAGAGTAGTAGTTTATCTCGATTAGATATTGAAATGCAAAATATTATGAATAGTAAGATGGAAGACCGAAAGAAATGGATGTTATATTTACAAACACTGCAAAGATACCTTCATTTTACCGAACAGGATCGTCAACCACTCAGATTACCAATTTATTCTGATACATCTAATGAAGATTCAAACGAGTCTAAAATTGGTTTTAAAAATAAAGATAGAGATCTAAAAACTTCAGTTGATGCTGAATCTTTGTTGGAGGAGAATCGATCCATCAAAAGTAAAGAAAATGTTGAAAATCCACTTTACACACCAGCTCAAATACTCAGTTTAATACCAAAAACTTATAATAAAAAAGGACAGTTATTATTAAACTTGTTGAAACAAGTAAAGTTAAAATACATTGGGATAATGAAGGTACAGTCATAATTGACAATGAAAAAATTCCTGGAAGTAACGTTGTTGATTTAATAAATGATTCACTAAGACCCTTAAAAAGAAGTGATCCAGTAGGGTGGGATAGATTTGCTGAAGCATTAAAAGATATTAAAGTACCACTTACTTATATTGGAAATCCAAAGAGATGTGAGTTTATTAACCAACTTCAAGCAAAAGATCTGAACAAACCCTCTGAGATAGAATTTCAAGAGTTTTCTACACCGAGCAGTAGAGATAAAAAGTCTACAACTAAAATACGTAAAAGGCTTGAGTGGGAAAAATGGACCCCGTACTAGAAGAAATTAACAGGATTTATTATGATCCATCTAATCCCGCTGGTTTTGGTAGTATTGATAAATTGTCAAAAGCCATGAAGGGTAAAATGAATAAAAAGCAAGTAAAGGAATGGTTAAAATCACAAGAAACATACACATTACATAAACCCATTCGAAAAAAAATTCCCGCGTAATAGGTACATTCTATCAAATATTAATGAGCTGTGGCAAGCTGATTTAAGTGATATGCGAACTTATTCTCAATATAATGATGGTTTCAAGTATATACTTTGTGTTATTGATGTATTTAGTAAATATGCTTTTGCAAGACCAATGAAAAAGAAAAATTCAGAAACAACTAAAGAATGTTTTGAAAGTATATTTACTGAAAGTAATTTAACACCTACTCACATACAATCTGATAAAGGTACAGAATTTGTTTCAAAAGATGTACAAAAATACTTTAAATCCAAAAAGATTAATTACTATACCACTAACAATCCTGACATTAAGGCCAGTATTGTTGAATGATTTCAAAGAACACTAAAAATGAAAATGTGGCGTTATTTCACTCATAATAATACTTATAGATATATAGATGTTTTACAAGATTTAATATACTCTTATAATCACAGCTTTCACTCTAGTATTAAGATGTGCCCATGTGATGTAAATTCCAACAATATTATGACAGTTTGGACTAATCTTTATGAAAGACGGTCAAACAAACTTTCTTTAGAAAATCCTAAACCAAATTTCAATGTGGGTGATTATGTTCGAATAACTAAATATAAACATGCTTTCCAAAAAGGATATGAATCAAATTGGAGTGATGAAATATTTATTATATCTTCAATAATTGATAGATCTCCATGGGTTGTTTATACAATAACAGATTTACAAAATGAACCAATAGTTGGTACTTTTTATGAAAGAGAATTACAGAAAATCACTTACAACCCCACCTCACAATATAAAATAGATAAAATAATTGACACTCGTTATTCAGGTAACAGAAAAGAAGTATTAGTGAAGTGGAAAGGTTATCCAGATAAATTTAACAGTTGGATTTTAGTTTCTAGTTTAAAAGAAATATGAATAAAGTAATTTTTATTTAACTTTGCTCAGCAATAGTTCAATGGAATACTTTCCTGATAACAAGACCACAAATTTTTTCAACGAAATTACCGAAAGCTATTAAATTAGAAGGTGAATGGTCGATTGGAGTTCTCGAGTTTCAATATCCATGTACCATGTTTACTGTTCAAGATCATGAAAATGTTATATACATTACAAAATCTATGTTAATGCCTAATGAAGATAAACCATCCATAGTGTACTACAAAAAACATATTCCAGCTACCAAATTATGATAACGTTGAGCATATTTTAAGAGTGTTAAATGGTATCGGAGAGAATTTGAAATTTCGCTGTAATGAAATAACAAAATTTGTGTCTAGTGTTTCTATTTTGGATAAAAATATAACTTCCGTAACATTATCACCCAAATTAAGTTTACAACTAGGTTATGAACCAAATAAAAATCTCCTAGAGAGAAATTTTGGAAAGTGTCCTGCTAATGTACACTTAGGGTTACCATCTCAACTCTTTCTATATTGCGACATTATCGATCCTCAGATTGTGGGTGATGTTATGACTCCTTTACTAAGAGTCATTTCATTAGATCCTACAAAATACATTTATGGTGCAAATAAAATGCACGTTTTCTCTCAACCTCACTACTTACCTGTTATGCGAAGAGAGTTCGATACGCTGGAAATAGTTATAAGATCGAGCACAGGACAAAAAATACCATTCCAGTTTGGAACCGTGTGTATTAAACTACATTTCCGAAAATATAATCACGAAGAGAATAATGAATTCTCTTCGTGATCATCATGAATGTACATATGAAAATTATTATACACATCATGCTGGGTCAGGAGTTGGAGTAATTTATAAGGGTGCACCATACCAACGCGGTCATGGTATTGGGAGCTTCTTAGGGGGGTTATTTAGATCAGTTTTACCTTTACTTTCAAGTGGTGCTCGAGTGATTGGTAAGGAGGCATTAAGCGCTGGAGTAGGACTTTTATCGGATATGGTTCAAGCGCGTCCTATGGAAGCCTCAATAAAAGATCGTCTAAAGCAAGTTAGTACGAATTTAAAACGAAAGGCTGATGAGAAAATTGATCAATTTAACATGACAGGATCTGGGTATAAAACTAAAAGAAAACGATTGACCTCGTTCATTACACCATTAACTGCTAAAGTGAAAGCTGCGAAAAAACTTGGTCTAAAGCCAAAAAATGTCAAAGATATATTTTCAAATTAAATATGTCTTTCCTTCATAATCATTCTTGCGAGTGCGTTAAGTCAGAATTGGATTTGTTTGCACTACCGTCTACACAAACTAGCATTGAAAATGGATTGTGGATTCATTATAAACCAATTTTATCTCTTGGTGATGATGGACCTATCGAGTTTCAAGTTCCTGGGACAGGCGATGACTACATAGATTTGTCTCATACATTACTCCACATAAAGGCAAAAGTATTAAATCAAGATTCAACTAACTTGATATCTACTACAATAGTAGCACCTGTAAATAATTGGCTGCATTCACTTTTTAGTCAACTTGGTGATTATTTAAACCAAAAACTTGTATCACCACCTAATAATACCTGTGCATATCGAGCATACATGGAAACCCTTTTAAACTATGCTCCTGCTGCTAAACAATCTCATCTTACTTGTAGTCTTTGGTATGATGATACAGCAGGAAAAATGGATTCTACGGATGGTAAAAACATAGGATTTGTTAAAAGACAGGAATTGATTAGTGAAAGTAAGGAAATAGAAATGATTGGTCATCTTCACGGCGACATTTTCAACCAAGATAAATTTTTAATTAATGGTGTTGAAATGAGTGTTAAATTGGTTCGATCGAGAGAGAGCTTTAATTTAATTGCTGGGTCAAACGATGTAAAGTTTAAAGTTTGCATTACGGACGCAACTCTTATTGTTCGACGAGCACGAATTAATCCAAGTGTATTACTCGCACATCAAAAAGTTTTAGCTTCTACCACTGCTAAATATCCTATTACTCGAGCTGAAGTAAAAGTTTTAACAATTCCATCGGGTGTTCAAGGAAAAACTCTTGATAATATATTTTTAGGGCAGGTACCCAAAAGATGTATAATTGGATTTGTGAACAATTCTGCATTTAATGGTTCCCTTACTAAAAATCCATTTAACTTTGAAAACTATGGTATTAATTCTTTCAGCTTATATATTGATGGTCAACAAATACCTTCAAAAGCTTTGCAACCATCTTTTAATAATAGCATATTTACATCAGCATATCATACTCTATTCTCGGGAACTGGTATTCACTTTCTTAATGAAGGAAATGGAATCTCTTGTGAACAGTATGCCAAAGGTTACTGTCTATTAGCATTTGACTTAACTCCTGATTTATCAGCCAACTCATCAGCTCATTGGAATCTCATAAAGCATGGTAGTGTAAGATTAGAAGTACGATTTGAATCCTCACTAATACAAACAATTAACTGTATAGTTTATGCTGAGTTTGATAATATTATTGAGATAGATAAAAACAGAAATGTTACTGTAGACTATAGTAGTTAAGGTTATAATATGTGTTGTGTGTTAGATTTTATGAGTTATGTGTAATGCATTTTGTGTGTATGTAACTATGTGAAACGTTATAAAAATAAATAAAACAAATTGTATGCAATATATTATTTTTTATTTCTTTATTAATATTCTATTTAATCTAATACAAAACTCTGTTCGAGTTTAAATTTTACATAAGCACACTGACTAAACCACTGAACATGCTGCTGCCAAGGATCATCATCATCTTCCCAATCTTTTAAGCCACCACCACAATGGAAACACTTGGTCCTGTCTGCATGGCCAGTATAAAAGAAACCGGCTTCTGCAAGATCTTCAGGTTTCTGTCGCATAACGAGAGGCCAGTTTTCGAAACTGAGCAACCGGCTAGATTTTGAACTGAAGAATGGATATTCAGCTCTTGAGTACTGCATATCTCTCGTTTTCATCTCCACTCAGTGTTGTAGTTTTGTTCTTCAATGATGTGTTCTGTACACGTATGCCACACTCATCTCTTTCTTCTGCTCTTGTCTTCCTGTAATTTAAGTAAACAGAATCACATTCACTAATGATCAGCTAATGACTGTCATTGTTAAAAAAGTATTTTTTAACCTTTTAACTTTCTGCTATTGTCTTTGTAATATTGTATACGAGGGCGTTTGTGTTGTCGTAGATGCTATCCTTATTAGTCTTTACGTAATATTTAATCCTCGTGGAAGCATGTTTCCAATGATCAGTAGTTGGAATCTTGGATAGCTTCTTCATATCGTACATTTCAATTTTGATGAGATGCGTCGCTTGGTCTCCGTCGTCAGAATTAGTAGAAATGTATGATACACCATCTCTAGCGGCTCGTGCTACGGTTGATGATAACAGCTTCCTCTTTTTTATTTTTGATTCAGCTTCAAAAAAAATGATCAATCGATTGCGATTTTCTTTTTCCACCATCGCATGTGTTTTTATTAATGACGATGTCATGACTGTCTTCTTGAGGGGAGAGTGGCGAGTAGTAATACTGTTTATAGGTATTTTCATCGAAGCTCAATGATTTCTGCAACAACACAGTTATCATGTTAATATCAATTTGTTAACACTTAATCATAAAAGTTAAAAAAGCTAAAGTTACAATCTATTAAAGTCCACTGCTGAACATAGGCCTCCTTTCATTTCTGAGAGGGTTTTAGGGCTAGGAAATGTTCGCTGCGATACCTCAATGCGTGTTGGCAAACTTCACATGCCTTCGAAATTTTCTCAGACATGCATTCCTCACGATGTTTTCCTTCACCGCTGAGCACGTGGTAAATCAGCACTTAAAATTGTAATTAACAATTTAATTGGTGCCGGCGGGGATCGAACCCGGGACGTGTACTATGAAGTTTACATTTTGCGCTAACCATCTGAGCTACCACGGCTTAACCATATACACACACATAATATTTAAATATAATTTGTTAACACTAAATCATACACACGTAAGAAAATAACAGAAAGAAAAGTAAGTTTGTCAATAGAATAAACACTTACATCCATGGCCTTTGATGCGTTGAAGTAACACGAACGTAGTATTGATAGATCCACTGCGGTCAAACGACCATACACTAACTCCATGACTGCAGTTGCTTGGTCTTATATAGTACCAGTGAGTAATAATTCTAATCTAAAGAATTTCTGCAGTAGAATTGATAGTATCTTTATGCGTCAACAAGCTTACCTTACATTCTGTTGGTTATCTCTACATTCCTACGTCCTTCCTGTCATGTCTTGTTCAGTGTATTGGTGACTCAAATACGTTTTGTATAACACAAAGAAAGCAATTTAATATTTAGATATCACTATAATTGATCATTCCTATATTAGTCATTGAGTAGATTGGTACTGTAATAATCTACTGGAAACATCTGAAAAAGATTCACCCCACTCTAGAAAATAATGTTTATGCTGCCAATAAACTGCCCATGTACACCCACGTACCAACGTATATAATATGCAATTTGGATACAGATGATAAACCAGGGTCACATTGGGTATCTTTATATATCGATACGAATGACGTCGGTCAATATTTTGATTCATTCGGACGGGCACCTGTACGATATCATCTAGAGTTTTTTAAAAGAAATTGTAAAAGATGGAACTGGAATGTTGATAGGATTCAGAATGAGTGGACTTCAGTTTGTGGCGAATATTGCTTAATGTATTTGCTATATAAGTTTCAGGGATGTTCAATGCATAGTTTTACGAGTATATTTACAGAGAACACATTGTACAACGATATTTTAGTGGATGAGATGTTTCGCTCCTATTTTATAGATAATAAGTAATAAGATTTTGTATTTCATAAATAAAAATTTTAACAAAATTAGGTAATGTGTTTTATTGATGATTCAGATTAGCGTTGTAGATAGGAACAAAGGAGTATAATACAATAGCATAAGCCGACCCACACGCTGGACGAATAATAGATAATGACGGTAGTTATTCAACAATAGATAAGTAGATAAGGACAATGGAGCGCTAATGACGGTTGAGGCTCGCAGCGGATATCAATTAGATAAGAGTTAATTGATCTGCACATCTCCGGAACCGTGCATCCTACGCAAAAATGGATCGCAGATTCGTGATCAGAGCATGCCAAAACTTTTCTTTTTTTTTTTTTTTTTTTTTTTCAACCTTTCTACAAGTGCGCCAGAACTGGTACAACGTAACTACTCCAGGCTCTACTAGGACCGGACCATCATCACAGACAAGACTATTCTTGCGAATAAGCCTGATATTGTGCTGATGGACCGGGCACAGTCAAGGATATTTTTAGTCGACATTACCATCCCGTATGACAAGAACCTCGTGAAAGCCGAAACAGATAAGCAAACCAATAAAAAAATAAATAAAGCGACAGTAGCCTAATGGCAGGGCGCCGACCGCGAACTCAAAAAGGTCGTGGGTTCGAATCCGCCATTCGACTACTGGCGTGAACCACTCGTAACACAAGCAATTTAAGCTTACCACGAGTGGTTAAGGGGAATATTAGTAATGATTATAGCATTGTTAATATCTTTAAAAAATATATCTAGACCTGGCTCACGAAGTGACCAAAATGTGGGGTGGTCTGCCGACTGAAATTATTCCTGTAGTCGTCTCTGCGAATGGGCTAATCCCGGTCAGCCTCTCGGGTCATCTGAGGCGACTGGGACTCCGTGACGGACCGCTCCGGGCTCAAATGCAGAAGACGGTGCTCCTCAATACCACCCGCATTGTCCGCCGGTTTCTTTCCATTTCCTCCTAACCCTCGACCGTTTGGTCTCCCCTGCCGAGGGCTTCCATCTGGTTGGGCTTTTATTTATTTATGTATTTATTTTATACCCCAATATAATAATAATAATAATAAAATAAAAAACAGTATATATATATATATATATATATATATATATATATATATATATATATATATATATATATATATATATATATATATAAGTACAGAATAAATTTTTTAATGGAAAAATGAAAAATGCTATGCCGTGGGTTCAGCAAAAAAATAAAATAAAATTGTTATTAGCATGCCACATCTACTACCAGTTAAGACATAACAACCATGTCAGGAGGAAGTACAATTTATTATAATTTGATAAAGAAAAGTGAAAACAATACAAGTTAAAAAAATTACTCTAAAGAAAAAACTGTAAATGCGCACTTTTAAATTCTTAAGGTGCGTACTGTGTGCAATGCGTATGATGACTACATTACCATAGTAAAACAGAACTTCTGATCTGTTTTACTATGACATTTTAATTCTTTGACATTGTCATTTCAAATTGACATTACAAACAAAAATAAAACATTTGAAGGTTGCAAAAAGCGTAGACAGAGAATCCTATAGATACCGGCATAGCGTGTCACAGAAAGAGAAAAAAAAATACGTCACTATATAGGGTTATAAGTGTGAGGAAAAATTTACCCCCCAACTAGTTATAAAATTAGAAATTAGTACGTAAAGTAAGCCTGAAAAGGAACACTGCCATTAACGATTATCATTGATAGGTATTTTAGTGGATGGAGAGCTTAGTGGACTGTATTTATGTAGGTTGTGTTTTAATCTTGAAGAAAGAAGATACTGAACTAACTGTTACCAGCCCTCTGTCACTCTTATTTAATCTGATTATTTAAGGAATACTATACTCTGTCCGTTAAAGAAATAAGAAAATGTAAAGGAACCAAAACAAAGGTTCTCTTGATGTCGCTTATACAATAATAAACGCATTAAAAAAAACACAACTACATTCCATCACCTATTACAAATAAATCACTTCAAATGTACAACATAAATAATTGTTATGCTTATATTTCTTTTATATATATATATATATATATATAGGAATATTAATGTTAGATGAATATATTGTTCGATTTTATCTTTGTTTCGCGTTTTTTTTATAACATAACATAAACACTCACGCCTGTCACCCAGAGGGGTAGGCAGAGATTACGGACTTCCATTTGGCACGATCCTGACATAGCTCTTTCGCCTCCTTTACATCCATATATCTACGCATACATGCTCGTCGGTTAAGGGTACTTCTAACGTGGCCCATTTTCAAAATATCGTCAATTTGGTCGACAAACTTTTTTCTAGGGCGTCCCTTCCCGACTCGGCCGTTCACATCTGCCATATAAATTTGCTTTGTCACTCTTTCATCATTCATTCTTTCTACGTGACCAAACCACCGAAGCATTCCTTTCTTAATCCTGGTCACAACATCATCTTGCATACCACATTTATCTCTTATCACGCAATTTCTCACCCTGTCATTCAGATTAAACCCTAGCATATTTCTTAAAGAACGCATTTCTACAGCATTTATTCTACTTTCGTGCTTCTTCTGCCACACCCAGCTTTCACTACCATACATTAACGTAGGGACTAACACAGCATTATGAATTACCATACGTGCCTGTTTTGACACATTCTGGTTCTTCATAATAGAGTGTAGTGCCCCATTCACGCGTTTTTTTTAATAAAATTAAATTTAGCGACATTTGGTGACTTTTCTTGTTGTTACTAAATTCATGTATAACTAGGGACTTTTTGACGGCAGTCTAGAGACCTACGGTAATTCAATGTAGCAACACTGGTAACATACGCAGTCAGGGCTAGCGCGTTGTATGCGATTGAATGTTTGTTTTGAGTTTTTTTAACGGTGTTTACATAAATAGTTTTTTGTAAATACTTGTTGAAATAGTCTTTGTTTACTGTTATTCATATTATTTTACCTATTTGATAATTTGTAATGGAAAAACGTCGCTCCTACTTATAATTGTTGCGTGAATGGATGCCAAATGCCCAAAAAAATACCGAAGGATTTTAGAAGGAAGTTATGAAAAGTGAATTTATTTAATTTTTTATTAAATAGGTACTTATAGTAAAAAAGAATTAAGTAATAATTTATCTACACAAGTAATATCTACGTACTTTATTACAAAACTTAGTTGAAATTTACTTCACTATCCAAGTATCTACATGCTTACATACCTATATATTATGTCTTGTAGTTAAAATATTTTAAGTTATAATAACACTAAACATTGAAATTAAAACTTTGTTTTCTAACAAGGTTTTCAACTGAGTAGAATACGATCGCATTTCTGTTAGGAATCGTATTTCAGGATTATTTGTTGTGGCCTTGCTAGTTGCATGCGTTGAGCATCGCACACATAGGTACGAAAATATGGTCAGTCGATCATAGTTAGAATAGGTACTTCACCTAAGTAACTTAATTAACATTTCGCAATGTATTTTTTTTAGTCTTTATTGTTAGCTCTTAGTAACCACGAAAAGTCCGACATGGAATAGGAAGGGGAAAATATGCAAAGTAACATGGATACTCGCGCGCAGCGATGAAGTTTTATTTAGCTTGCGTGCGCGATTTATCTGATTGATAATAATGTAGGCTATTAAACGTCGGCAAGCAGTCGACATCAAAGGAGTGCAACTCCTGTACGTATTTTGATTTTATAATTGCTGTTTTAAACTGCTAGGAGTTGAGTTAAATTAAAAATTGCAAAAAACTAAAGTAAATTTATTAAACTATTTAAACAATGCGGCAGTCTTACAAACTATCACTAATCTAATGCCTAATGGGACCTAATAGGGAGCCTGAGGGTCTGAGGTCTTCTTGCTTGTTGTTGTTCTCTTGAGCGCTGTCCTGCCGCGAATGTCGTACGCCGGCCGGGAGGCCTTCATTCATTCCCGCCGACGGGGTCGCGTTGGCGCTGAGTAGAATGTTATGTTTAGCATGGTCATGTTTGATGCCTGTGTCGTAACAGGTTTTGGAGAGCCTGATGAATTGACCCTAGTTGAGACAGGGGGCAGGACCTGTTTCTAGAAAAATTCTTTGGTATCATAATAACCCTTCTTGTACAATTTTTCTTTAACAAAACATTTAGACTTGTTTAATGACAAATTTTGTATATTTTTTGGGATTTTGTGGTAAAAGCGTTTTAAAATTGCCCCCCTAAATTCTCTGGAGTCTAGTAACTGGTATTATAAGCTTATGTTTGTTCCTAGTGTTTAAAGTATAAACATCTTTATTCTTATGAAAGCTATTTATTTTTTAATGTACGTACATACTTTTTGATAAATTTATTGCGATGCCAAAGTTAATATGTTTATTTTTTTTAATTTTTTCCTCAGGGACTCTTTACAATTTAAGTTATAAATTGCCAGTAGGCTCTCTTTTGCAAAACAAATATGACTTCAATGTCAGTCGCATTACCCCATGGTAAGATTCCATAAAACATTACGCTATGAAAGTAACTAAAATAAACTAATCTAACTGTCTCAACATTGGTGAGAAAGTAACAGAAACAGAAACTTTTTTATTCAATATGTATTATAAATAATACTTATTGAAAGTCACTTTTTTCGTTTACCACTGGTTTGCAAAAAAAACCTCTGTCCTGAGAAGAACCAGCAAGAAACCCAGCGGGATTTTTTTTAAATTAATAGCTTACAATCATTTATGTTTCAATTTACAACATGAAACAAATTAAAAATAGCTTGGTAGCGATCATCCTTCTCAGGGATTATTATCATCCGTAAATTCCTTAATATTATAATTAACATTTTTATACAAACTTAGTTTAGTAAAGTTTTTGAACTTTGTGTATATCATATGTTGTATATTTTCTGGGAATTTGTTGTAAAAGCGTATACATCGCCCCAAGAATGAATTACTGACTCGGTGGAGTCGAGTATTATTGTCCTTTAAACAAAACAAGCTTCGTATGATGGTTCCAAATGTTTTGCTTGGGTTCAAATGCTTTTGTGGCGTGATGTATACGCAGTTCAAAATAGTGCATGGAAATTGCCTTAATAAGTAAAACTTTGCGGTTTTCAATAAAAGGTTGACTTTCAAAATGATTCGTCGTAAATACGTCCTGGCATCGTTTGAAAATTGTTAAAATAAGTTTCGGTAACAGATTTTTTCTGCAAAGAATGATGCTCGCTATTTGATGATAGATCGCTTCTAGAAGTGCACTAGGAAAAAAGTAAACTACCAATGAAGAAGCACGTACACAACTACAATTCTAGACATCGCGAAAGATTAGTTGTTCCAAGAACCAGATTAGTCAAAGTGTTCAAGCAAGGTCTTGCAATAAAAATTAAAATGTACAATAAATTGCCAATAGAAATAACAAGACTTCCGCTAAATGCGTTCCGACAAGTGATAAAAACATTCTTTTTAAATCACGTTTTTTACAACATAGAAGAATATATGCAATGTTCATTTTCTGACTTGTTTGACACATAAAATAATGTACTGTAAATGAGATGTATTTTAATTATATTATTGTAATTGTATAATTTGTAATTTTAACTATATTATTGTATCTACATAATGGTAATTGTAATTTTGACGTACCAATGTTACGTAATGTAACGTAATGGCAAATAAATAAATAAATAAATAAAATACTTCTTTATGTGAATGTATTTTAAATATTCTTTCTGCCAACGTACATACTTTAATAACATCGCTTGAAGGATAAATAAGGCTTAAACCTAAGGATAAAACCTTTATCTTTTTAAATATAAGACATAAATATTTGTCGCTAATAAGAGCTAGCAGACAATCTTCACATTTTAATTACCTAACTACAAACAGTGGTCAGTTTTGAGGGGTTAAAATATAATCGTGGTCATCATCGACCAAGAAATTATTATTAGGGGGGAAATCCTTAATCTAGTCTTCGAGATCTTGAGTGCAGTACATATTAATTTTATTTTCATATCGCACTTCTGTGTGAGTAAAAATTTTTATATGCTCTAGATGTATACAGTTTCCTGACTCAATACCTTTTATTTCCCCGTGTATCACTAGTGTTTTGTAGGCGTTTTGAATTTGAAAAGCTGTTGGATTGTTGTTATAACCGCCCTTTGATCGAATCGAGCTAAAGAAGCATTCCTGGTGATCTTGGCTAAGTTAGTATATAGGCAAAAAATTAAGTTTACCAGTCACTATGATATCAGCATAGATTTTTATAAGACTTTGTATGTACATATTAAGAAATCAATCCAACTTTCCTATTTGTTTGCAAGATTGGTTTTCCCTCTAATTGCAACCCTCTGATGTAGATATCCATTATATTAACAAATTCTAGTATGCTATCGCCATTTTTACTATTAATAGGTGTTATTGCTCGTATGTGAGAATGTTAGTAATGGAGCGGGTTTGCTGGCGGGATGTCAACTGGAGAGCATGCAGTAGCAGGAGGATGAGCAATAATAACACTACTTCAGAGTTTTCTTCTATTTATTTTCTTGATGTTTTATTCTTACATTGCCGGATTTGGAATGTTTAACCACAAAAACGCCTCTTTTTTATAGGCAATTCTGACCAATCACAATGGTTGAATTTTGCACACGGCACTAATGTATTTCACACGGCACTAATGATTTTCCGTCGACCAATCAGAGCGCAGGGCGACCTTTTCTAAGGGAAACTTACAAATGACTTTTATTTTTGTGGTAAAACATCCCTTACACTTTTAATACATTTCTGGTATTAGAACTAGTTTATATTTATCATATTAAACATTAAACATTCTTAAAATCCTTATTTTATATCTTTAATAAATAAAAATACTGAAGCGGTCTTCTCACGGTATAGCTCCCTAGTAGTGGCGGTCTTCTCACGGTATAGCTCCCTAGTAGCTACACTTTTTCTGCGTTAAATACACGTGAGTAACACCGAGGGGACTGTAGACGGTAATATCAAGAGACTGCGTGATGTCGAGCAGTATCTTGCCACTAGGGGTGGTGCCATACGGCATGACCATTCAGTACGCTTGGAGTTAAAATCTCCAAACATAATGACTGAATTGCCTAAAGATAAAATAGCCTCAAAATCTTTTTTGAGGGGATGAGTTCCTGAAGGGATGTAACAGGAGGCTATGAGGATGGACTGATGTCCAGTCATAGCTAGCCTGCATACCGTGGCTTCCATGTTGGTAAGCTGCGGAGTAGAAATGGGCGAGCAGTGAAATGTCTTCGCTCGCGTCGGTCTGTCATTACGACGAAGAAAAATGTTTTTAATAGATAGGCCTTTAGTGTCCTTAGTTTTGAGATTAGTTTCCTGTAGGAGGAGGAAATCGGCTTCACGATTTCGAAGAAAGAACTTAAGCCTAAGCTCTGGGAGGTTATTTCGCAAACCGCGAATATTAAAGGATACAAGCGATAAACCCTTAGGTTTGATACGACCGTGAGACTTTGGTAGAGCAAACTGCCTCTGTCATTGTGAAGTTAAGTTAATTAAGTTAACTTAACTTACAACGAGCACAAAAGATTATGATGCTCTGTAAGAGCGAGGAGACGGTCCTGAGGGGACCTCGCAGCGCGCAATTTGCGTGCTAACACAGCGATTTCCCCAACGTCGATGTTCCTAATAGCGGAATACACCGTTTTTAGGTCATCAGCCATTGAGGGCTGTGATTGTTGTGAGGCGGAGGTTGTCCGCGGTGGGTCTGCCTTTTTGGGGCCCTAGGGAAAGACTGGAGGCTGCATAGGCTTAGAGAAGCCCGGAGGGGGCCTAGGGGGACCCTGCGAGGGCCGAGAGAAGCCCTGGATGGGCTGAGAAAGGCCCTGACGGGGCCGTTGGTAAAGAGCCGGGAATGAGCGGTCATTGACCGGCGGTGGAGCTTGCCTACTGGGGCGAGGATGAGGTGCGCAAGGGCAGCCTCTGTTGTTTGCCGGGTGGCCTGTTTGTTTACACAGGACACATGCGGGTGGGGATTCGGCGTCTTTAGGCCGAGGACACTCTTTGGTGTTGTGGGGTTCAAGGCACTTAACGCACCTGGGTGGGGCGGAGCATTTGGCCGCCGCATGACCATATAGCTGGCAGCGGTGGCACTGCGCCGGGAACCCGCGCCTATGTGGGGGCTCAACCCTCACTCTCGACAGGCCACACACTGTGCGTACCTGCCGGAAGATGGCTTTTGCCTCCGGCACGTTGGTTAAAATGACTAGGGCAAGAGAGAACCTCTGGCCCGTTCTGCTGTGCATTTTGTGCACGGCTTCTACGGGGAAACCTTGGGACTTAAGATCCTCAAGGATTTCCTCGTTGGAAAATTCGAAGGGGACGCCTCGGATGACGGCCCTGACTTGAAGAGCGTACGCATGATAAGAAACTCGTTCGGCTGTGAATAGCCTGGTGAGTTGACGGAAGTCATCGATCGAATTGGGGATGATTTTAATAGTCTCCCCGAGGTTGATGGCGTGGTTATATTTAATGCCTGCGTCGTAGCAGGTTTTCGATAATTTGGTGAATCTTGCCTTGTCTCTTAGGAAGACAGGGGGCGGGACTTGCTTCTTGGCAAGGACTGGAGCACAGCGAGAGGCTGGCTTGGTCGGAGCGGGGATGTCTAGTGACATAAGTGGGGCCGAGGCAGCGGCGGAGCTGCGGGGGCAGAGGTGGCAGCGGGAGCTGCGGAGGTTGTAGGAGCGGCAGGGGCCGCTGAGACAGGGAGGGTGCGGTTTTTCACGGTACGTTTACCGCTGCGCTTGGAGTTCACCGTGGTGAATGAAGAGACCCCGGTTCCGTCGGAGTCACAGGACTCCAATGAACCGGTGCCAGAATTGGTGGCGGGCCTCTTCCGGGAGGCCGACTCAGAGGACTCGGAGCATGCGTACTCCATCTCTAAGGGGGCAAAAGAGTTCTTAGTCTCTAGGTATGTCGCGATTACGGGCGGCGGTTGGAGTGCCTGAGGGGCAGGGGGAGTAACTTGGGCGGCGATGACGGCGAGGGCCGTCTCAGCGAGGTTAAGGCCCCGACCAAAAGTTTGGTTAAGGGCGGCGACGAGGGACTTAATTTGACTAACTGTGGACATGTTGGGGGCAGTAATTCTGCGAACAGTAAGGATTGGGACGGGTCCCTGCTCTCAGAAGAACAGGAACTCGAACACGAGACGTACTACGAGACAATATACACGTATAACAATACAAGAAAAACAAAGAATAACAAGAGAAATAACAGAAATCAACAATAAACATTAACAATAAAATAACAGTAACAAGCGGAGGTCAGTCCAACCTCCCCGCCCGAAGACAGGGCGGCAAGAACTGTTAGCGTAAATGACTCACCAATGCGTCGACGCTGTACAGCGCGAGCAGGACAGCGGAGGCGCGAGAGCGAGATAGCACTACCGTACGGGGACGAGATCGCGGACTACCTGGACACGACCGCTTGAGAGCGGTGCCACAGGCGGAATGTATCTTTCCCGATAACACCGATCACGCCCCCGACGTACTAGATTTCGCGTTACTCGAAGGAGTTTCTCTCAACCTGAGGGCAATCGAGACACTAGACGATCTAGGATACGATCACCGACCGGTTTCCCTCATTCTTGGCTATCAGCCGCCTCCCCCAACACACACGAAAACCTTCACTAATTGGAAGGGATTCAAGGAGTCCCTAGCTAAAGCTCTGGACTCACAGGACTCTACCATCCCCCTATCGTTGGACTTAGACAGTCCCGAAAAAATCGACACCGCGGTCGATTCACTCTCCACCCTTATTAAATCCTCCCTAAAGGAAAACGAAAGGGTCGTCCCGGTTGCTAACAATAGTGGGCTCCCCCTACATATTAGCAACCTATTAAAAGCCAAGAAAGCCTATTAAAACGTCTTCAACGAGAACTCCGTTTCCGCCTCTCTGAATTT
The DNA here is from genome assembly GCA_907164705.1 of Parnassius apollo. NCBI lineage: Eukaryota > Metazoa > Arthropoda > Insecta > Lepidoptera > Papilionidae > Parnassius > Parnassius apollo. The sequence continues at coordinate 9,130,646 of CAJQZP010001060.1, read as the reverse complement.
CGAGACCTCGAAAAGAGTAAACTTATGGAGAATATCTCTCCATCTCATACAGCGTACTATCAGATGTTATTTTCCCAGAGAGTTATTTTCCCACTACGTGGAAAGAGGCAACTGTGATTGGTATTCCCAAGCCAGGCAAGCCTCTCAACCTCACCTCCAGTCATCGCCCCATTAGCCTCCTCAAGGCCACGGGCAAGCTCTTCGAAAGGGTCATCAAAACTCGCATGAGGCGCCATCTGTTTCCCACAGACGGTGACCCTCTTATCATTCCCCATCAATTCGGTTTCCGAGCGAAACACTCATGTCCCAAACTAGTTCACCGTATTGTGGAATACATCCTCAGCGGGTTTTATCCTCGTCGTCATAAGACCATCGCGGTGTCTTTTTCGACATAGATAAAGCTTTTGATAGAGTCTGGCATACAGGCCTTATCCACAAGTTATACAAAATAAGTCTCCCCGATCGTCTAGTACGTCTCGTGGCCTCTTATCTAAAGCATCGTACCTTTCGTTTTAGACACGAAGGCACGCTATCTTCACAGCGCCCTATCAAAGCTGGTGTCCCTCAGGGCTCAGTACTTGCTCCTCTGCTGTACATCCTGTTCACCAACGACATTCCCATCCCGTCGAAAGGTGTTCAGCTCTCCCTCTTCGCAGACGACACTGCTCTCTACTGTAAAGGTATCTCGCTACCTTTCATACGGAACAAGGTTCAAAAGTGAGTTGACGACCTAGGAGCTTGGTTCAAAGAATGGCGCATCGATGTGAACCCGGAGAAGAGCTCCGCCGTTCACTTCGATTATAAACGACGCCGTCTCAAAAACACTCCACCAATACGTATGCTAGGGACCCCTGTCCCCTGCCATACGTCTGCCAAATATTTAGGTATCACTCTAGACACAAGGCTCACTTTCAGGCCCCACGTCAAAAGAGTAACCCGTCACGCACGTTTTTACCTGAGTAGGCTCAACAGTATGTTGGGCCGACACAGTAAAATTTGCGCCCTCCTTTCTGCCAAGGAGGGTCGCGTTCGTATACCGCTTAGAGATCTCTAGTTAGGCCGTTAAGCCAGTCCCTAAAAGGCGGTGTTTAGTGGGTAAAAGTCTCCACATAACCACGCAGCCGGCTGCGTAGTATGCTATGAGCATTCACCGCCTCCCTCCCCCCGCTTTCCGAAGGGTTGCCCATATTTGCTTCGAGCGCAAAAAAAAACACAGTAAAATGGCCCTCAGAAACAAGCGTACTCTTTATAAGGTCTGTATACGACCAGTCATGTCCTACGCGGGCCCCATTCTTGCCCACGCTGACCCTAAAATTATTAATGAACTCCAAATAGTTCAAAACCTTTTCTGTCGTCGAGCTGCGAACGCACCTTGGTACGTCCGTAATGCCGACCTTCATCGGGACCTAGAGCTCCCTACAATTCAACAATTTCTTAAAAAAACTCTCTGAGAACTTCTTCAAAGCCTCATCGCACTCCAATCATCTTATTCGTGAGGCAGCTACTTATGCAGCCTCAGCCCCTCTCGCTATCGAGTCCGCAGGCCGAGAAACTCACTCGGACCCGCCTAATAAACTGTCAAACGACCTGAACTGCCTCCTGGCGGCTCAGGCCAACTCTAATTAAATTATTCATAATTAATTTGCCTTCGTAGGCACTCCCTCAGCGGCTCGTAACCGCCTGCGCCCTCTTTTCCCAAAAAGAGGGTCGCTTCCGATACGACATAAGAAGCTTTAAACAGCTGGTTGCTAGTCCCCCAAAGGCGGTTTTTAGAGGGTATCACTTAGGTTCCCCCCGGTAGGCAGTGAGTCCCTCATAACCACGATATACCGGCTGTCGTGGTATGCGTAATGCATTTTCCGCCTCCCTACATAAAGGGTAGCCCTTTTCCAATTGCCTCGGGCACAAAAAAAAAGTACATGTAGCGCCGCCACGCAGCAGGAATGCACGCTTATCGTAGATAACAATGATACGCAACCTTAGATTATGCAGAGTACATTTGAATTTTCTTATTGACTAAGATCTATTTTTATGATAGAAAACGAAATTATACAAGTAGTTAGATCACGTATTGTCGTAGTTTTTAAATTACAATAAAAACAGAATTAAACAAGTGATTAAATTCACACTTCGTTGCTAGCATTTCTAATGTAGTTTTTTAGATTATAAATAAGAATAAAGTTAAAATAAGTCATTAAATTCACTTTTAGGTACTAACACTAACATTCTTTACGTAGTTTCAGATCACAAATAAGAATAAAATGGAAATAAGTAATTAAATTCACTTTTCGTCGCTAACAATAGGTTTTTTAAAACCGTACATATTCAGAGTCCGACTATTGAAAATATCAAATAAGTTGTTAATTTTCCCTATAAAATCAACAGTAGCCTCGGAACCCGAAAATTTGTTGTGAATTCAATTGTTTGTTACAAAATTCTATTACATCTGCCACGGAATTACTGAATGTTTGTGCCGCCAACTTAAGTTTCATTATTTGTTTTGAAAAATTAATATGCTGATATTTAAGACGGTTAGCTAGATGGAGACCCTCCCTTTCTTGCAGATTATGAAGCAATTACATAAAATGCCATGAAATTATTCTACCATGCAGATTTGTTAATTAATTTTTCTGACCTAGTGTATTGCTGACAAGTTTCAACATATGAGCTGGATCCGGAAATATAACTATGTGCTGTTTATCACAAAGAAAATACGAAGTAAAATTTTTCAAATCATCGAAATTGCAACCTAAGTTTTTAGCCATCGAAAAGTTGGTTGGAGAGCCGTCAAAAGTTGGGGAGAGTATATTAACACAATAATCTACTAACAAACCCATACATTGTTTAATTAATGTTGCCTTTTGTTCGCCTGTACAGCCATCAATAAAAAAATAACCGATAGGCATCTTCCATGCACTATTTATAAATGTTACCATAAACACCAATGCCTCCATAGCTTCAGCTACATTGTGACCATCCAAAGCTACCACATAGTTCACCAGACCTACACATTTTGTTCCATCCCATTGGACGTGCCTCCTTATAGCCATCTCATCCATGCTAACTGCACAATACAGTTCGGTTTCTTTGTTCTTTGCCACTAATTTAATGCATTCTAATGATTCTGTTGTAAACCCTGGGTTTGCATCTACACTTTTGTACCATGTGGTAAGTGTGGATGGAAGAGGCAGACAAGTATTAAATTGTTGTCGTACATACGTGTAAGCCCGAGGACTTATAAATTGCAAGCAAAGAGTGAATTTGCGTAAAGATGGTGAATATTTTCTACCACTGGAGGAGGGGTTCAACATTTTTTTTCAAGAAGTTTCTATTGGTAGGGTCAACAAATTCCAATTAATCCCCATGTTCTTCACTTATCAAAGACTTTTTTTTAAGTTCTGCAATAGTATTTTGTAGTTTAACTACTTTTTTTCTCGAAAAGTCTTTAATTTTTTCAGTCATTCGGATGATAGTTTTTCCGAGTGTTTCCATTTCTGTCGCAACGTTCGAGGAGTGTACTCTGGAGTCTTGTCCTTAAACCCAAAAAAAAAACGTTTAATAATCGTAACTTTGTTACTACAGACACAACATTTTCTGATTGTAATACTTACTATTGATGGTTGATTGGAAATTGGAAGACTTACTATTTCAACTGGCTTTTGACCACTAGTCGACGGCAATAGGTCAACAGCAGGACCAATCTGAAATCAATTAATTTGTATGTTAAATCTGCCACAGTTTTAGTTTCATAACATCCATTGATCAAGCGTCTCGATAATGAATTAATGTACCAAGATTATAATTTATAACGAAGGTAATTTATTTTAATACTGTAGAATACATTGCAAAATTGAAGGGCTAAGTGGACAAAGGTTACTTGACAAATTGAAAAGTCCGACTTTTTTTTGAAAACGAACTTAAGTTCTAATGAACTTAAGTTTTGTCTCATGATAAACCGATTCTTGAAGTTAAACACGCCAATTCTAATTCGTTACATAGTTACAGATGCTAGCATAGGTGTTAACTGCCAAATAAGTATATAATGCAGATTTGTAAATGTGCTACTCGTATCAGCAGAAACATTTCAGAGAATCATTATCATTGCTACTTTTGAAATAATATAAGGTAATTATAGATTAATAAATCTTCTGCATCTTCACAAGGACATCATAATTTTATGTTAAAGAAATAAACAAAGGTGTTCTGAGATATAGGTAAACGTAACCTAATATAAAGTAGAATCATATTTTTTTCAAATCCTCTTTTACAACGGTTGTAGTATCTTTAATCTCCAGTGTTACAATTTGTATTCCATCTAAGTTTTGGTTTTGTTTATTAAATTAGTGACTAGATTCGCCACCAATTTTATTCGATTATGACAGATATGTGCTTTTATATGGAAATTAGGTGAAATAGGTGTGTTAAGTTTTTTAAATGTGAATGACATATATTTAGTTTTAGAGACATTTAGCATTAATTTACTATGTGTTAGCCAGCTCATAATTATATTGAGGCCTTTTTGTTAATGAATGTTATTTTATTTTGTTACCACATAGAGCCATTGTAAATTCTTCTTAACTAAACTTAAATATGGTTTAATAGGAAACAAAGGTGTGTTATGTCCATATTTTCATTGTTTTTTTAATAAATTTGCATAGAATAACCTTTTTTTCAATATATATATATATATATATATATATATATATATATATATATATATATATATATATATATATATATATATATAAAATATTATATTATATATATTTGTATAAAATAATCAATCTTATCTAAGTATTGGTACTAATATTGTATTTGAAAACTATATGCTTTAGTCCTGAGTTCATTTGATTATTTATTATTTTCAAACAATCATTAGTTGTTTAGAACTATTTGCTAGTTTACACCTTTGTCCACTTAACCATTAAATTCTGTTTTGGGTCGGGGAAAACTAATTTTATTTTTATTTAATATTGTTTACTTACATGAATGTTTAAATTATTTTCAATCTCCATAAGTGATTCTTCATGTAAACTGATGGAGGAAGATGTTGGAATACTTTTTTGGAAGGCTTTTGTTTCCTAAAAAAAAGTTAATTATCTTTAAAACATTAATTAATACAAAATAGGTGTAGGAAGGTGCTTTTTAGAAATATATTCCATACAAAATTTTGTCTTTAATATAAACAACCTAAAACTGATGTGTGTAACAAATGTGATTCTAATACACACACTGAAGAGCATATTGATAACTACAAAAGAGTATTTGCGTTGCAAAAACAAGAAAGAGAGATGTGTATTTGTGGAAAAAATATAAAATATATCAGTTTTGACATACAACAAACTCAGCCTCTACCTAAAATTCCCATATCAAAAGCATTTTATTTAAGGCAAATGTGGTTTTATAATAAAGGTATCCATATCATTAGTAGAGATGGCCACAGGTCTTATTTTTGCACTTACACAGAAGACTGTGGTAAAAAAAGGTAGTGTAGAAGTTCTTATTCACACATTTTTAGATTGTGACAGAGATTTTGGACGCATAGAAAAACTTTTAAGAAAAGAAAAATAGTAATTAATAAATGGTATGTAAGAACATGCATGTGGCAAACCTATTTATAAATAATGTTATTTTTATTTTTTTACCACATAGAGCCATTGTAAGTTCTTCTTAACTAATCTTAATATGGTTTGTAGGAAACAAAGGTGTATTATATCCATATTTTCATTGTTTTTTTTTAATAAATTTACATAGAATAACCTATTTCTCAATATAAAATATAAAATATAAAATAATCAATCTTATCTAAGTATTGAAACTAATATCGTATTTTAAAACTATATGCATCAGTTCCTAAGTTCATTTGATTATTTATTATTTTAAAACGCTCATTAGTTGTTTATAACTTTTTGCTAGTTTACACCTTTGTCCACTTAACCCTTCAATTTTGTATTGGGTTGAGGAAAAATAATATTATTTTTATTTAATATTGTTTACCTACTTACACGAATGCATAAATTATTATCAATTTCCATAAGTGATTCTTCATGTAAATTGATGGAGGAAGATGTTGGAATACAGGCTTTTGTTTCCTAAAAGTTAATTATCTTTAAAACATTAATTAATACAAAATAGGTGTAGAAAGATGCTTTTTACAGAAAATTGAATTTAAAGTTCTTGGTATTTTAAACTCTGAACGAGATTCACGTTTTAATATTGATTTTTAAAACTTGAATCGCATTCAGAGTCTAAAAGAAGCCTATCTCTGTCATTTATTGCTATTAAAATGCACAAAATAATGCTTGCAACTAACAAGATAATTGTACTAGATAGTACTAATATGTCACTAACTGAATATTTACCAGAATTGGTACAGCATAAGGTATAATAGCAGAGTAAGTTTCTTCTTTTATTTATATTAGCATTTTGTCCTTAAAATGTCTGCTGCAAATTTTTGATGACAGTTTTAGTGTCCAATCTGTTTGTCCTGTAGCTACAATCCAATTCCGATGTAAATTATCATGTTCAGGAGAACTGCAACAAACCATTAAATATTTCAGATAGGTATTTAATTAATAGACACTGCAGAATACATATCTGTATACCGGAGGCAAATGATCGTACTCATAAGTCACATTAAGCTAATTGTGCAGTGCACACATTTTACAATCAGACCTCAATTTGAACATCACTCACATATGTCACTTTACTACACAATTGTGTAAAGTTCTAAATAAAAATTTAATTGTTGCTTAAAAGTAGGTTAATTGGTAGTTTTTAATTACAACAAGACTTGGGACATGCTACCTCTGAACACTAAAGATTATTTTTTATAAGTTACATGTAATAAAAGAATATCCTAAGTCCTGATTCTGAAGGCACAATAAAAATCATGTTTCATTTAATCATGTAACTGACTTTGAAATTTGAAATGGTTCCTTATCAATATTTACTTTTCTATTAATAAAGGGACCATTAGTAAATAATAAATCTTGAAAATTTTAAAATCTTCAAGTTCCATGTTGTTGACTGTATATTTGTAAGAACATAGCCGAATAAATTGTTGTCAGTCCAAGGTGTTAATATTATAAGTAGGGTCCAGATTAATACGTCAATCCTTATTTTTACTTGAAATGTTTTTTGTTCTTAAATATATTTTCTACATAAATTGTGATATTTTGATCAAGTAAATGCAATTTCTATTTTCAATATTTTTCCATATTTCAAATATAAATCCATATTCCACAAGACATTAAATAAATTTATCCATATCTTCATTATTATATGTTAGATGGATCAGCAGCTCTGTGAAGTGCCTAAAAATTAGTTTTAGTTAAACATGACCAAGTTTTCTTGCTACTTAGCGATGCTGCTCCTTATATAGTAAAAGCTGCAGGGTACAAGTTTTGTATCCAAAAATTATTCATGTGAAGTGCTTGGCTCATGGTATAAAAAGTGGGGGTTGACAGTTTAGTATTAAACATTAAAAGTAAGAAAATTCTTTTAAAAGCACCAAATGGGATCTCAAAATTTAAAGAGATGTATCCCGACATTTCTTTACCGCCAGAGCCATTGCTGAACCGCTGTGGAACTAGGCTGATAGCAATCGAATGCTATTACACTTGAAATCAAAACTATTATTTTTTAATTGGAAAATGAAGCTGCTGATATTTCAATCTCAAAAGAACTTCTCCAAGATGACACTATGTAACGATTTGCTTTACATAAAAAGCAATTATTACTTTTTATCACACCAGATAAAGAAAGGCACTCGAAAATTCTTCCACTTCTTTAAATGATAATTTGAAGATTATCGAAAATATTGAAAGTAAGTTTTGGAATCAGAAGGTCCCGTTGCTGAAGTAGCGAGGCAAAAATTAATCTACATGCTGGAATAAAACAAAGGATTCCATACCCTAAATAAAATTAACAGCATGATGTGTTGAACATTAGAAGGCACCATAAATGAGCAATACTCACTTGCAGGATTATGCAAATTTAAATATGCTCCAATCACAGGATGTGAGATGTTGAAAAGTCATTCAGCCAGTACAAAGCATTATTTCGTCCATACGGAAAAGATTTTAATTTTGAAAATTTAAGGAAACACATAGTTATATACTGCAATTCAAATAATAATGAAACAGAAGCTAAGTAAAATTGTATTTTTTTGGTTTTTCTTAATAGAGAATCGTTTTAATGTAAAATGTTATATTTTATTACACATATTTTTCCCATATTTTACGATTTTAAGTCCATGTTATATGTACATATTTTTATATTTTCTATTACATATCTATTACATATTAATCTGGGCCCTAATTATAAGTCTAGGTAAGTTTTTATGTTTTCGGGTTTTCTTTAGTAATCTGCTGCATGAATATATGGTCGCCGAGTGGGTGGGGGGGAGGGGGGGCGGAACCTCCCCCTGAAAGGAAAAAGTGCCGGAAACCCCCCCCTTTTTTTTATGAATTTTTAAAGTTTTGTTACATTTAAGGAAAATTCGCTTTCGTTTAATAAAAAAAGGGCGTCCGGCGACGAAAAACTCACATTCGGGTCCCGGTGGGAATGTGGGAGTATTTAGGGTGGGAAAAACGGTGGGAATTAACACTATTTTGACTCTGCTTCTGCTCCAGCGCTGCGGGAAGTGCAGCCCTTTCGCCCTTGCGTAACTAAGCACAGGCACCTAGCTCACCTGCGCAGCTTCGGCTGTTGCTTCGCCTTCGGCGACCAGCATCAGCCGCTACGGCTCGTACGCTGCGTGCGCTTAGTTACAGCGGGTGAGGGCTGCATTCCCTCCGCGCTTCCGGATTTTCATATACACTCTAGGGGTAAGAGCGGAAAGACCACGTGGAAGTTGGGGTTGACAGATTCGGTTTTGTAATTTATACCTTCTGGTACTAGGGTTTGATCAAAAGAAATGACCAAATATAATATTATAAAAACATTTATTTATATACATGGTTAATTACTTTAATTAGTTCCATAAAAGGATCCTTTTTTTTTCTTTGCACTGACCTTCTCCACAAATATTCTATAATAATGTCTGAAAAGTTTTCCGGGTGGTTATAATTGTATTTACTGAAAAATCTTTTAACCACCCGCCATTGCGATTCGATTCTTTGAGTATGAGTGCCATCAGGGGCAACAAATGGGTTCTCAGGATCTGAATGGTTCACCTTCTTGTGAATGTACCCATGTTGCCCCAAACAATCATAAGCCCTCCAGAAGTCGGTATGGATTGTGGTGCCCTCAACCACATGTTTTTTAATTAGGGGCACTAGTATGTCCGCTGACCTGATGTTTTCAGGGCACACCTCTAGTCGTAAATCCTCACTTCCATCCTCAATGAGGCCGAGGATCCAGTGGCCCTCAATCTGCCTTCCTAAAATCAACAATAAACAATTTAGAGTTAGTAAAAATTCAAGATATTTATTTATTTATTTACTCTATATTGTACAGTGTACACCAAAACCCAATAGTACAAAATTACAAAAAAAAGAACAACTACAAAAGTACAAAATTTTATAGCAGAATATGTATAACAGGCTGTATTATCACTCTGAAACTGATTTCTTCCAGATATTTTGGCTTTAAAAGGTATTCAAATATATTTAATAAAAGGTATTAAAAGATAATTTGGGTTCAAAAGTAAACTTTAAAATAAATAATGTGTAATAATTTAAGACTAACATAGGTTAAGCTAATTTACTAACATATTATGGACTATATGTGGGTCTGAAATAAATTTAATTATCATTATATTATTATTATAAATATATTGTTTCTGTCTGTAATATAAGAAAATCAAATTACCTTTATTATATTTCCGTTTTCCAAATTTTGACTCGTCTATTTGGATTACTTTTCCTGGGCTACCAATCGTGCCGATGGCCTCTTGTTGCTCTATTTGGTAAATGACGACTGTCTCCCGGCAGTAATTGTACCAATCGCAGACAGTCGCCATAGATAAGCAGCCTCCCTCTATATCTTTTTCTGGGTCTTCGTGGATTGCATCTTCATAGCTCCAGCGATGCGCATAACAATACATCAGATATAATACCCGTGGCAATGACATTTTAATATTTTCAAACCAGGTGCCCTTGCCACGAGCTACCCTGGATCGGGCTCTGCAATTTCCTTTATTGCGAACAAAGGAGTCCACATTTTTATTTTGCACATATACCACTTTCATTGGCACTCTATGGGTGCGGCACTCCTTAGTGGCAGGGATTAAGCCATTTTCAATGGCAAACTCCACACACTGTACTCTGGTACCGAGTTCTCGCACGATTCGGGGTAAATTAAAAAATTTAGCTCCTTCTTCCACATATAAACGCCTGCGCACAAAATCACCATAAAGCTCCGCGAAGGGTACTACATCCGTTGCGGCGGCGTCGCTTGCGTTCGACGGACCGGCCGAACTAGTTGACGGCGTAGAGTCGTCGGCCATCTTGGGTCTCTCAGGTAGACAGACAGGTAGGCAAAGTCCAAGAAAACGTGCAGGGGTCTTCGTAGGGCAAATCGGTGGTCCAGTATTCGAGCACGGGTCTTCGTCACGGCAAATCACAGGTCCAAGAAACAAGCAGAGGTCGAAAATAGAGCAGGCGGTAAACGGAGGTCCGATAATCGAGCAAGGGTCAAGAATTAGGAGCAAAAAATGAGCGCAAAACATTCAAAGTCCGAAGGCGAAAGTGGAATGGATGGTAACTAAAAAACAATACGTGGTTTAACATCGTATGTTAGAGTAGGATAGCACTATAAATAGATTAATAGATCATACAAACTATACTATTGTTATCTCTTTCTAATAATTATATCCTTGTTGCTTATTTTTTTTTAAAACAGAGTACAGACCATGCTCTATTGCTATCTCTTTGTAATAATTATATTCTTATTTCGTATTCGTATCATTTTTAAATGGATATAACCTCAAAACTATAATTGTCGATATCTCGAAAACTAAAGATTTCCGGCATAAAAAAAACAGCTAGATGATAATTAATAGTGTCATTGCCTGTCAACTAAAGCTAAAATGATCAAATAATTATGTTGTTATTTCGTTTCGTATCATTTTTAAATGGACATAACCTCAAAACTAAAATTATCGATATCTCGAAAACTAAGGATTTCCGGCATAAAAAGCAGCTAGATGGTAATCAATAGCATCATTACCTATCAACTAAAGCTAAAATGATCACTTAAATCGTGCAGCAGATTACTAAAGCCGCCCATGTTTTCTCTCAATATTATCTCTAAATATGTGTGTGTGCCTTTTATTAAAACTTTAAGTTCTATAACTTTGAACTGAGGAAACTTTTTAAGAAGGAAAAACATGCACATGACAACATAAATATTCTTATTTTGCCCATAACAGTTATTTTTTTTATAGGATAGGGTGACAAACGAGCACACAGCCCACCTGATGGTAAGTGGTTGCTGATATCCATAGACATCTACATCTATCCTCGATTACGAATCAAAATGCAGATGCGTTGTCACCCCTGAGGACTAAGATGGAATGCCTCGTTTCCAGTAAAAAGGGTCTCCGGTTCTCTACACTCACCATACGAAATACAGCAGCATTAAGCTACTATTTCACGCTGGTATTCTGTGAGAGCGTGGTCCTTCCCCGGTCGAGCCGACCCATTCGTGCTACAACTATACTACTAATATAACTGCAGCATGGTCTACCACGTATAAATATTATGTACATAACAGTTATCTCACCATATGGTCATTTGTTCAATATCTGATCCTGGTATGTTTTTAGATGCCCAGTTTAAGATGCTTGAAGCTATTTCGTTTCCACCCCTTTGAGCTTTAGTTTCATCCCACATAAATAAAGATGCAGAACTGTCAAAACCATCATAAATAGTGTAATTTAATGTTCAAAGTTTTCTCCTATAGAAATTAACTCAACGTGTCCAAAAAGGAGTTGTAAACATTTTTGTAGGTCTGCATTTTAGGTCTGTATTGATTCAGACATATCCTGGGATTTATGTTTGTACCTATTATCTATCAGCTTCAATTAAAAGTAAATCTTTTCCTATTTACAGAAGTTGTTTCTCAGGGCCATTCTACATCCTTTTAAGTTTTGCTGAAAACATATCTCAATCGTCACAAGTATAAAGTACAGTAGGGCCTCGGTAATCGAGTCGAGTCGGTCTTCTGATTCTCGTTATCAGGCGTCGTCAGTCTTTTGTTTATCGCCTTTCGTGTTGTACGTACAGTGTCAATTTAACGCGTTCAATTCGCTAACATCATGACGCCGCAACGTAAACATTAACGATAAAAGACAAATCGCGGATTATAGAAAAGTTAGGTAAAGGTGACAGCTACCCTGTCATTGCTCGGAAGTTTGGTATGGGCATGGGTTTCAGTTTATACAAAGGTACTCTGTGGGCATGGGCAAGTCTCTAGGGAGGCGACATAAACAAAAACAAAGACAAAATCTTGAAGTTTGTTAGACTAGCAGAATGTGGTCCCGGTGAATTCAAGAATTTATTAATGTTTTATTTTAACTTACTGTTTTCATACACGGTCATAATTTTGAACATGTACATTTTTGTCTTTATGCTTTAATTTGAAAATTGGTTGAAGAAACTAAGGTTAAACATGTGTTTTATTACTACTAAATATGGCAGACTATAATCCGGATACCTTGATAATCCGGAAAGGGCATTGTTTTTGCCTCTCCGGTTTAACGAGGCCCTACTGTAGTTTGTAAAGATCATATATTTGTTCGATATTTAAATTCGGTCCTAAATAACATCTCTTTGATCTCTCAAGATTGTAGTGATATTCATACTTTGGGAGAGATGAAATGTGGGACATAACAGATTTAATAATATCATGATCTGTTTAGTTCGATGGTTCATGTTTTCCCCTTTTGTCACTTTCAACATTACACCCCTCTTATCTCAGTCTTAAGCAGTCTTAACCACTTGTTGGGAAATTTAGAGACATTGTCTTACAGATTGCTGTTGTTATACCATTAACAACAAAAGAATACACTAAAGTATTTGATCCTAACTTAGATTCATCTCCTGATCTGTCTTTGTCTTGTTGTAGGTTTTGACTGGACACATGATACTATGAATTGCCTTTTAACATTGTAGTCTTTTTCTGGATCCCAATAAAAATTAATATCTCTTCCTTATTCTGCTCGGATATTTTAGTACTGCATTTCATGTGGCAATTCGTGCTACATGCAAGTTTCATTATTTTGCAAGGTACTGTTTTACCACTTTTGCAGAAGTAAGCTTAAGATCATTTCTTATTCGCTTTTTTCCTGTCTGCTCTATTGTACTTTTATTCCGAACTTTTCTTTTTTTGGTAGATTATTATGAATTTGTTGTAAATTATTCTGGCATATAGAATTTGGTACATCATGTGATGTGCTTGGAACACCCTCTTCAATCGCAGCTAAATGAACAATTTACATAATATATTGTATTATGTAAATTGTGCATTTAGCATTTATTTAATAAATATAAATAATAAAGTGCAATTTATGTTCAAAAACTAACTTCTCATTTTATTTGGACTTAGGATGCTTTCATTTTTGATAATTGAGCGGCACAAAAGCATAAGTCCAGATAAGATTGTATACCTTTGAATTAATCTGGACTTAAAACATGTTACCGAGTTCGAAAGTTTGTAGTTTATTTAGTTGGACTTAAAATATTATACCACCAAGTAGATCGTTACTTGTTTGTTTCAATGACATTACAAAGTAAATGTCGAAAAAAAATGGACTTAGGATAATATACCTCCGGTATGCAGATATTATCATTTCCTATAATAGTGGTTAATAGTTTATAAAAAAGTTGGCCACACCGAAGATTTTAGGTTAAAATTTGCAATTGTTATTTTTGTACTTTTTTAACGATAAATTTACGTCTAGAATACATTATACACAATATATGCATTTCATGAAATGTTACAGAATGCCTAGTAACCGATAGAGTGGTATACTTCGAATGAAAAGACAATCCCGACATTTTCCTTCCAATATCACTTTTACACCCTAAAACACTACACCGCACCAGGTTTTAAATAAAAATAGTTGGAATACTACGTCTAAATTGTTCACAACAAAATATAATATGAAATACTTAACATAAAACAATGTTTTATACAAAGAATTTACCTCGCTACACGTTAGCTGTCAAACTTTGTTTATCAAAGTGTCTAGTATATAGTCAGTAATCTATAATCAAAGTGGTTTGATAAATATTGAAAAAAGCGACATGCTCAGCGAAACAAAAAATCTCTTTTGTTCTTTCTCATTTCTTTACACGAAATCGGCGTAAGTTGCTCTTTCTCTTGTGTGATAAGAAGAAAGATATCACTTTGTCTATAGCATTCTCTGTCTACGGCAAAAAGTTTCAATTCAATGATTCAATATTCTATGAGGTCTGTTTCAAGTTAAATTATAGTACCTGGATGACCGAGCTTTTCTCGCTATTTTTTTTTTGGAAATCGTGTGTTTTGGAAATTATATTTAGATACAAATTACATACTGATGAAACATGAATAATATTATTTGATCTTATTGACGTAATAAAAAAAACTGAACTGGTTATTTGAATAAAAAATCATGAGTGCAGATAAAAAAGGAAAATAAGTCGAACCGAAGACAGGACGCGAACCAAGACATTACGATTTCGCGAGCGCACGATATCCACTTGAGCTATTACGATCTTTAACATGGTGTCAAAATTTACCTTCTTATATTGTAGCAGTTTTTCACTGCCTGAAAACACGGACAAAAAGACATTTTCTAAAAACGAATCCTAGCTAGATCGATTTATTGCCCCCAAAACTCCCTGGACACTACATATTGTGAAAATCGTTGGAGCCATTTGCGAGATTCCGATTATATATATGTATATATACAAGAATTGCTCGTTTAAAGGTATAGGATAAATCAGGTAGTTTGGGATAATAAGTTTTACAACTACCAATGATAAAAGTTGTTAGTATTTATAAGTAATCACTAATGATAGGTAATATAATTATGCCCTACAAACAAAAGAAATGAATAATTGCATAAACTCCAATAGCAATAAGTTAAATATCATTTTAAGTAAAATATGCCATTAACTAAAGTAGTAAGATTCCCAATAATAGAGAAAAAGAAAATGTTAATATATAAAGAAACTAATTTTATAACTTTTTTCCAGGTTTAGACCGTTGTTTGTAGGCCAAAGCTTTGGAAGTTTTTGAATTACTCACAGAATATTCAGCCAGTTGGTCTAGACTATAGAGAAACGAGACGTACCTTGCTTCCATTACAGAGCTTTAGATATATTTTACCATCTTGTGTCCATCATCTATGCATACCATGTAGGCGTTGAGCTTCCTTGAAAACTTCTCTTCTATGAGGAGTAAGAAATTCAGCAAGAGAAATATTATTTCCTTAACTCATCAGCAAATTAAACGCTAACCATTTCTACACAGTCGGTTATGCAGATGATCTGACAATACTGGTCTCTGGTAAGACCGCAAGCATTGTGTGCGACCTGACCCAAGCGGCTCTCCGTATTGTGGAGAGATGGTGCAGGGAATATGACCTAACCGTTAATCCAAATAAAACGGTTATAGCAATGTTCACACAAAAACGAATTCTGAATAACTATCATCTTCCAAGTCTTTTCAGCACAAAACTAGAACTTTCTTCCGAGGTAAAATACCTAGGTCTTACCTTGGACTTACCTTAAACTTAAGTGGAAGAAACACATAGAAAAAAACATCAGCAAAGCTAGTTTAACTTTCTGGCAATGCAGAAACATGATTGGCAAACGATGGGGTTTAACGCCAAAAATTATACTGTGGCTGTAGAAAACTGTAATTGGGCCCATGATCACATACGGCTCTCTGGTATGGTGGACCAAAACCAATGACGCCACACTATACAAAAGCTTTAGCGTTACCAGAGATTGGCTTGTATGGCTGCCACGGACTGCATAAGGACTACACCAACAGCAGCTTTGGAGGCTATGCTGGAGCTAACACCGCGTCATCTACATATACAACAAGAAGCAACTTTAGCTGCCATTAGACTCAAGACCCTAAATCTTTTAAGTAAGAGTAGAGTCCCCCATACAGATATAATCGATAGAATTTACTCAAAAATTTCTATCTTACAAGCCAAGTATGATAGGATCCCAAAACAATTTGTATTCGATAAGAAGTACAGGACACAATTGAAGGGGAACTGATCATCTGGAAGGATTGGGTCCAAGAGAGCTCAAAGTTTTCACGGATGGCTCTAAGACAAATGAAGGTGTGGGGTCTGGGGCTTTCTCTGAAGACCTTAATATCCACATATGCATACTGCTGGGTACCCACAACACAGTCTTCCAGGCTGAATGCATGGGTATCATCCAAGCGGCCATAGCAATAGATGCTAGGAAGGTGAAAGACTTCTCCATCAGAATACTGACCGACAGTATGGCGGTACTACAAGCTCTGAGTTTCAATGTGACGAACTCGGGACTGATATACGAGTGCCATCAACGATTGAATGAGGTATGTAAGCACAACAATGTGACTCTGCAATGGATCAAGAGACACAGTGGATCTAGAGGCAACGATACAGCAGATGAACTGGCCAGAAGGGGATCGGCCCTAGCAACTACAGGGCCGGAACCAATAATACCAATCCCCTTTGGCTATGTTCGTTCACTAGTACGTAGATACTTCAATAATTTACACGCTCAGCTTTGGAAAAATTTAGTAGACTGTAGACAAGCTAGAGAGGCCCTACCTGAAATAAACTGTCGTCTAACCAAGGTTCTAATGAGACTGAACAAGCCACAGATCAGGATAGTAACAAGTGCTATCACAGGACATGGCTCTTTTAACAAACTTTTGTTCACCATAGGTGTTACTGACAGCCCCCTGTGCAGGGCATGCATGGGAGAGGAAGAAACGGCGGCTCACGTGTTGCTGACATGTCCAGAAGTCGCTTCATACAGGGCTAAACATCTCGGCACGCCGGGATCACTCCCCGAAGTTGCTTGCAACATCGAGGGACTGCTGAGCTTCTTCGGGGGAGATATCATGGCTCGAATAAGCATCTTATTCCTGCCCACACGCAAAATACGTGCTTAGACGTGGAGATGCGGAAAACAGCCCGTCGTAAATTAAACTAAACTAAACTTACTTCCTTAGAAAGAAAGGTTAGCACGCCAGATTTCCTGACGAATGGTATAATCTGTAAACTTTACCAGCAGTGCACGAGGATTTGCTGTTGATAATGAAACGATAACATATATAACGAATGAATCTGAGTTGATCTAAATGTCACCAGATTTACAACAGTGTTAATGCAGTTTTCTGTATCAGACTCTTCAATGCCTTGAATTAAAAGAAATTTACGCCTGCTTCTGTTGTCAGTGTTATCAGTCAATAGTGTAAGGGACTGAACTTGCTTTTTTAAGATCTCCAGCGCAGTCTTCATAGTCTCTTTGAACATGATAAAATCATTGGTGAAAGAAGTGATATTAGGTTGAGAACTTTCCAACCGGGCTTGAAAAGAAGATATGTACTCTTCAAACTTTCTTTCAAGTGTTTTGACAGCATCTCCCGGTTTAGTTTTTTCAAGATTTCTTCTTCCAGCTATAGTGCAGTGTTGAAGTGTAGTACTGAAGAATAGTATTTATAGCAGACGCGGTACAAACTAATACATGTGCTATGGGATATTAGTCAAGATTTAAGATGAATAAATTTTAATGGATTTTATTAAAACTATACCTAAAACTTGTATGTACTATTTTAATTATTTATCAAAACAAGACCCAAAAAATATGTTGTCACTATTTGTGCATCTACACCCGAAAAAAAATAGTTTCATTTTAAGAAAATAATAAAATTGTGAACAGCCTTATAAACACCTTATAATATTTTTGATAACTAATTTTAAAAAAAAAAACTGTATTTTCACATCTAGTAAATTAATAGTTACATATGAAAATTTTAAAAGTTATGCAGTTATTATAGGCGAACTAAAAGTATTTTAAAACAAAACTCAGAAAATCAATACAATTATGCAAAGAATTTGATGATTGTTTAATAAATTTAAATACAGAGATAGAAAGTTGTTTTTTTTTAAATTACAGTGTTTACGATATTTTATTTTTATTTGATTATGTTATAAGTATGATATAGTATAAGAATTTTAATATTTTAAAATAATGTTCAATTTTTTTGAAACTAACACTAAGTTTTGTAACATTGAACAAAAATCTAATTCTACATTTTTTTTTCTTTTTGCCGATGGGCGTGTAGTGTGTGTGAAGTGTATGCTCATGTATATATATACGATAGCCTAATGGGTCCGCGAGACGATCAAGTGCACTTGACAAGTCTACGTGCTTGACGATTTCACTTGACGAAGGACTTGACGCGACTTGAAGGTGCCGTCAAGTCCACATGCCGCAGTCGTTCACCGCCCTGTGCTCAGGAAAGTGGTCATCGCAAAAATTAATAATGGTTTCCAACGCAGACAAGGCATTCCTTGCTATAACTCTAGCGGTATCTATCACAGAAAAAGAGAAAAGAAAGAGGCGATGGTGTAAGGAGTGGTATAAAATGAGATATCGATTCACGCATGAACATTTGCAAAGAACTCTTCAAGCAACTGAGCCCGACAATTATAAAAATTTTCTACGAATGGACAACGATTCTTTTGAAACATTGTTGGAGTTGATTCGACCCAATATTGAAAAGCAAGATACCAATATGCGACAAGCTATTCCTGCCAGCCAAAGGCTCTCTATAACTCTAAGGTACTTGGTCACTGGTATGGACTTGGAAGATTTAAAGTTTATGTGTGCTGTCGCTCCTCGTACTTTGGATTTAATAATACAGGAGACGTGTGAGGCTATAATTCAAAAGTTAAAAGAAAATATTCGGGTATTTATTTTTTTATAGAAGAGGAGGCAAACGAGCACGCGGCTCACGTGATGTTAAGTAACTACCGCCGCCCATGATCAACCGCAACACCAGGAGAATTGCAGGTGCGTTGCCGGCTCTTTAGAAAGGAGTACGCTCTTTTCTTGAAGGTCCCCAGGTCGTATCGGTCCGGAAAAATCGCTGGTGGTAAACTATTCCACAGAGAGGTTGTACGCGGAAGAAAACTCCTCTTGAAACGTACAGTGGTGGACCGCCAAGCATCCAGATGGTGTGGATGGTATCGGGACGTTTGCCGCATAGTGCGTTCACGAAATTTGGCGGCTGGGATTAATCCGAACAATTCCTCAGAGCACTCTCCATGGTATATGCGAAAGAAAATGCAAAGAGATGCAACATCTTTTCGCAGTGCCAGTGAATCGAGCCGATCGGAAAGCACTCGGTCGTCGACGATTCGAGCCGCTCTGCGCTGGATGCGGTCAAGTGGAAGGAGCTGGTACTGGGGAGCCCCAGCCCAGAGATGGGAACAGTATTCCATGTGTGGCCGAACCTGCGCCTTGTAAAGTTGCAGGCGGTGTGCTGGCATGAAATACTGTCCCGCTCTGCTGAGCATGCCAAGCTTTTTAGAGGCCAATTTGGCCTTCACTTCCAAGTGACCACGAAACTGCACGTCACTCGATATGTCGACGCCGAGGATTCCGACACTGGCTGAGGCAACAAGGGGAGTACCTTGAAACTGAGGAGATATGATAAAGGGGTTCTTTTTAGCGGTTAACGCGCAAACTTGTGTCTTCTGGGGGTTAAACTGGACTAGATTTAGTCGCCCCCAATCCGAGACTCTGTTCAGCAAAGACTCGACTTCAGACACAAGTTTGTTCCGGCACACGGAGACGTTTTCCCGAGAAATATTGGCTCGGCCGGTGTAAAGAGCATCACCAGTGCTGTCATCTGCATAGCAATGAATGTTACGGGTTTGCAACATACCATTGATATGCAGAAGAAACAGCGTTGGCGATAGCACACAGCCTTGTGGAACACCAGCATTAATAGGCTTGCAATCGGAGCTTGCACCGTCTACAACGACCTTGATGCCCCGATCTGCAAGAAAGCTGGTGATCTAATCGCACAATTTCTCGGGAAGCCCATAAGAAGGGAGCTTCGAAAGAAGCGCTTTGTGGCAACCCTGATCGAAGGCCTTCGCAATGACCAAACTAACGGCCAATGCCTCCCCCCTCGACTCTACTGCCTCCGCCCATCTGTGAGTTAGGTAGACCAGAAGATCACAAGCTGACCGACCACGTCGAAAACCGTATTGGCGGTCACTAATGAGCTAGTGATCCTCAAGGTACCTCATGAGCTGGCAGGTTACAATGGACTCCATTGTTTTGGAGAACAAGGAGGTGATGGCGATAAGCCGGTAGTTGGACGGGTCTGAGCGGTCGCCTTTTTTAGGGATCGGGTGGACGAAAGCCGTCTTTCATGATTTTGGGACTACGCCTAGGAAGTAGGAGTACCGGAAAAGACGCGTTAAAACCGGTGCCAACTCTGGAGCACACGTCCTCAGCACAATTGGGGGAATTTGCGGTATGGGCCAGTGAGTCGTCCTCCCTGTGCAGAGATGGAAGAGATGGCTGATAGAAATTCCCTGGACAGCCTTGGTGAGAGACCAGAATGCACGGGTTCCAGAAGGAAGGCGAACTAGTTTCTCGCCAATTCTGGCTATGTGCTCTGACTTTGCCTTGGCAATGACTCTTTTGAAGGACCTAGAGGCGGAATTATACTTCTTTTTTAGAGCGCTGGTGTTTACATCCCGGGACGCTGATGCGTCAGCCCAGGCTTGGTAGCACTCCTGCTTATAGCATGATGCTATTTTATAGGAGCGACCAAACCATGGCTGAGACTTGCCTCCAATGGGCACCACAGAGGAAGGAATAAAAAGTTCCATACCCTGAAATCAGCGGTACCACAGAACCGCACAGAACAGACAGAATCAGCAACAACGTTGGGATCGTCCGGCGAGAAGCAAACCCGCCCCCAAGGGTAGGATGCAAAGAAAGACCGCATCCCATCCCAATCGGCTGACCTATAGTGCCAAACACGGCGGCAGCCTGCAGAATGCAACTGCGATTTCAGCGTGAGTGGCACCACACTCCGAACAAGACAATGGTCCGAGGAGCCTAAAGGGGCGTCGACGGAAATCTGATATCCGTCCGGGTGAGAGGTCAGCAGAAGGTCCAACAGGGAAGGTGCATCATCCTCCACACAATCCGCGTAGGCGAAGTAACCAGTTGTGTCAGACCATATGCCAAGGCAAAATCATGAACAGCCATTCAAAAGCCATTCAAAAGTTAAAGTCGTCGAGGATCATGATCTCTGCGGAGGGGATCTGCTGTAGCAACGAATCTGTAGCCATTTGGACGTGGACGAAGAGTCGGTCTGTTTCAGCATTACCGCTATGGGATCTATAGAGGCACCCGTAGACGCGCGGATGGTCGTCGCTGTCTACGCGTAGCCAAAGGATGGACAGGTCCGAACCTTCAAGTCTGCCGAGGCGTCGAGAACAGATGTCCTCTCTGATGTAAACGCAAACTCCAGCCCGAGGCACAAAGGAGTGTTCCAGTTTGTACCCCGGGTAGGAGAGATACGAGAGACATCAGCCGGAGAGGACACCTGCGTCTCGGTCAGAAAGAACAGAGCCGGCCTTGCCGTCTCGAGATGGTAGTGGACGGCGTTTAGGTTAGAGTGAAGTCCCCCGATATTGCAGAAATTCACGGACAGCGTGGCAGGGGTCACCTTGGTCTTGTTGCTCCGTTTGCCCCGAGCAGTTGTAGTCTTGAGCGGAATTTTGCCCCCCCCCCCCAAAATACGCGGGGCAGGCTGAGCACCCACGCTCAGAAGTGAAGAAACATGGTCGTGGATGCTCATCGAGGGATTCTCCAGGGGTGCTGGTACCCTCCTGGGGTAGTCTATCATCATTTAATTCCGCTATCATGTTGATGGGGGGGGGGGGGGATTTGTTGGGCCTCCGGCCACCTGCACTCACCAGATGAAACACGGAAGCAGAGCTTCCACTTCACGCCGGTATTCTGTGAGGTCGTGGTACCACCCCGGTTTGAGCCGGCCCATACGTGCAACAGCAAAGCTGCCGCGTGGCTCTACCACTGTTAAACTGATATGGTATGTATGATATTCATTTATTTTCATTTATCTTAACCAAAATAATCATAACAAAAATTAAATACTTAATGTGATGGTGAAATATGAGACAGACAAAACAGAAAACTTTTTATTGGTTTCTTTTATTTTATCTTGTATGGCTCGGTTGTGCAACCGATTCATACCCAAAAAGTTCTCAGTTTGGTCTATAGAAGTTACTAAAAAGAATAGAAGTGTTGTAAGAACTTAGCCGCAGTCTGTGATTCTTCTTCTTCAGTAGTTGGTTCTGGTACATGAATTACGGGCTGTTCATGAGATACACTTGGCGCCTGCATAGGTTGAGATGGCACAATTATGAGTGATTTGGCAGTACCATGCACCGGTGTCTTGCCTATGACTTGTAAGTGTGACTGATGTGGTGCGGGTGATTGGTATGTCGTAGTTGAGTGGAGTGCATTTGGTGATGGCACAGGTGATGGTGACTGATGTGGTGCGGGTGACTGGTATGTCGTAGTTGAGTGGAGTGCATTTAGTGATGGCACAGGTGATGGTGACTGATGTGATGCGGGTGACTGGTATGAGTATGTGTATGTGGGTGAGCTAGCAGGCAAGATCTGAACTCCGTTTCTTGACAGTGATCCCATTTCGGCTTCGAATAAAATGTCATTTATTATTTTCTCCGCATAGCGTCTTTGATCTGCTGATTAACGTTTGAGTTTACGAGCCCAGCCCTTCGCAATTATATCCGATTCAGAGTCATCAGGTTTTTTTTAAAATAATGCGATGCTATATCTATCAGGTCCTGCTGTGATGTGTTTTTGCTTTTCTTTGATTGTGGCATCTCTTTTTGATAATTGGATGACCCGGAAGCCTGTAAAAAATTAACAAATATTTGTACTATTCACAGGTACCGAGGACTGGAAAAAAGTTGCCAAAGAGTTCGAGAGACGATGGAACTTTCCCAACCGTATAGGTACTGTTGATGGCAAGCACATCGAAATAGAAAAACCTTTAAATTCTGTATCTTACTATTTTAACTATAAAAAGACATTTAGTATTGTTCTTATGGCTATTGTAAACGCCAATTATCAATTTATGATGGTTGATGTTGGTGCAAATGGGCGGATGTCAGGTGGTGGAACTTTGAAAAATACAAAGTTTTGGCAATTGTTTTCTGAAAGTGAAAACAAACTTGATATTCCGGAGCCATGTGAGTTACTAGAAAGCGATAAAAAGTTTCCGTTTGTACTGGTAGGTGACGAAGCTTTCCAACTGACTCCAAACTTCATGAAGCCATACAACAAAGCCGTCTTGACAGACGAAAGACGGATTTTCAACTATAGATTGTCAAGAGCCAGGAGGGTGGTTGAAAATGCTTTTGGCATCCTGTCTTGGCGATTCAAAATATTTAAAAAAGACATTGGACTGCATCCCGATAAAACGCGAAAAGTTGTTTTGGCTGCCTGTCACTTACACAACTATTTGTGTGAAAAAAATAAAAACAAATATATTCAACCAGGAGATATTGACATAGAAGAACCAAATACCACAGTCACAAGAGGTGCGTGGAGACAAGGACGCCAATTGTTAAATATAGAGCGAGTACGAGGAAACTCGGCAAATGAGGCAAAAAGAGTGAGAGATGACTTTTGCGAGTACTTTAATGGTAACGGTTCAGTCCCTTGGCAAAATAATTGCCTAATTTAGTTATTTAAAAACATACTTATAAGTAAAATGTATCTTTGAATTGTAAATAAAAAATGTTTTACCTCACTGCTTAAACTGCTTTCAGTATCACTTATACACATTTGGTCTGACAGAAATAACAGTTCATTGTAATAGTAGAGTGACGGTTTTGGTACATCATCGGGAGACGCGCCAGACCGTTGTGCTTGTTCAATCTTTTTTCTTTCTTTGTTGAAGTTGGTTCTTAATGCATTAATTTTTACGATAATATAAACAACGCGCATCTTCACACCATTCCCTTCCAATTCTTATCACTTCACTCGCATCGCGCGGTCCCTTTGTTTTTAATTTCGCGCATAAGAATTATGACTTAAATCGTTAGTCATATCCTCATTTCTAAGTTTTCTTTTTGATAACCTTTTTTTAATGTTTGATATTATTTTTAATAACGAACTTAACTACAATAATAATTAAAATTAAAATATTTACGATTAAAACTAATTATATACAATATAAAAGAAGAAACTATAATATAGAAAATCTAAAACTAAAAATTTTAATAGTCAAAAAGACCTGCTCCCCGTGGTATAGTGCCAAGCACGCTGGCTGCGTTTCCTCGCTGAATAGCTATACTTAGCCTTTGAGCGAGGAAAGAACCAGCCCTCTTATCACCAGCAGCGACGACCAGTCGTGGATACAGTTCCTTTAGAAATTTCACTGCACGCGGACCCCACGGACCGATAGTCTCTACAGCAAATGGCACAAATATGTAGTCATTTCTCAAAGACTCATATTTGCGCCATTTACTAAATTCGGCTGCCTCTGATGCCATCCCGGCTCTAAAAAAGGTACCCTTGAGATGAGAGGCCGCCAAAGTGTCAACGCAAGTAGCATCCCACACTAGGGCTTTACCTCTCTCCTAAGGGATCAAAGTTATACTGTCGGATCTCCTGCCATCGTCTCTAAATATCCCGCAAGGCTCTAAAACCGAGGGGATATTTATGGAGACAAGAGCCCTTCGGATGATTTCGTTCAAAGAACCGTGACGGGAAAACCTACCTGCACTTTTCTTGCATGAAAGTCCGTGGAGCCCAAACTCGTCGACGCTGCTACCACAGGGGCACTGGTGAGGTTGACAAATTGCCACTCCTAGCCGGATTCCTACGGCGATGCGCAAGCTTTCCCCATCAAGCAATGTGCCGAGATTACTTGATGGTAGAGCATGTAACCAGTGGCTAGATTCCTTAGTCGAAACAGCTAGAAGGTGAGCCTGATCTTGTCGACTGTAGAAATTTTGAAATAAATTTTTCTGGACACTCCGTACCAACGGAATATCCCACTGTTTTTGTTGGTTAACTTACAGTGGGACATTTTCGCCGGGACAAAGCGTTAGCCATCTTTGCCTTGCCTCCGCAGCAAAGCACAGGTCTACTTTATTATTTAAAATTGTGTTACATAGATCATTGACACTATGCACGGAAGCAAGGAAAGCAGGCAATGCGACGATAGAAATATTTCTTACACCAATACCACCAAATTTGATAGGTAAAGTGGCTTGATACCAGGCTGTTGTATTTAATCTCAAATTTAGAATTTTTTCTAAAGCAATTTTAAGATTACTATCAACATCTTTTAAAATATCCGAACATTTCCAGACTGGACTTGAGCGTAACAAGTATGTAAATTTAGGTACAAGGAGACAATATTTTAAAATGGTAAGGGCAATATGGGGGTTTTAAATATATAATTTATCAACGTGATTTAAAAATTGATCAAATTTTGTTTTTAAAACAGGTTTAATACTATCGAAAAACAACGGAGCACCGAGCAGGTAAAACGATTTCAAATTGACAGTTTTTATTGCTGGAGAAATCTGATTGAAATTTTGAATTAAGGTATCTCTGTTAGAATTAGATAAATTATTAGAAATAAATATTTCACGTTTATTGGTATTTGGTTCAAGCCCAATATTTTTAAAATTTTGGAAAATATGAGTAAGATCATTAAGGACGTCATCTGCTTTACCTCCCAGTGTACCGTCGTCCAGATACCAGACATTCAGTTTGGATTTTAAATTTGAAATAATAGGTTGAATTCCCAAACTGAAAAGAGCTGGACCTAATGGTACACCCTGCTGAACACCGACAGCAGACTCAATAATATGGTTTTGATAAAACAAGTTTGAATTTTGACGGTAACATTGCCAAACGTAATGATATATTTCGGGGGTATTGTTAGCCACTTCTTTCAGCAGGGTTATCCTATCAATAGAGTTAAAAGCATTTCTAAGGTCAACCTTCAGAACAACATCTGCATTGGAATTAGTTAAGAAAGTACGCACCGAATGCACCGCCGCCTCACAGCCACCTTTGGTGCCAATGCCTAGTTGAGTAGGTTGAAATTTTGTCTTAAGGTTTGAGATTATGTGCCTGCAAGCTAATTTTGAAGTTAAGCGTCGAAATGTAGAACCGACAGCAATAGGACGGATACCGTTATCCTTTTTTTTTTTGAAGGCACACAATCTTGTCCCATATAAATAGGGAATGAAATTGGGATTGACATTACCAAAAAGCATAAAATTACATAATTTTGTTATATCATTAAGAAGTACCCTACCGGCGTCACCGACAGATATGCTTAAAAGATCTTTGAGATGCTGAGGCGTAATCCCGTCAATGCCGCCGGTAGAGCCATTCGAAAATGACAATATTGCGTCTAAAGTGTCTTTTTCAGAAATTTGTAAAGGTTGCATAGAAGTATTGGGAGGCAGCGGTAAATTCTGGGAAGGATTGACCGAAGGATGTTTCTGACGAAGGCCTTCAAGAGTTTCGACATTACGAGGAGTGAGGATGTCATCTGAGAATAGAATACGGGATGCATTTTTTAAGTCGCCGTCCATTACTTTTGATTCAACTACTTTTTTAAATTAAATTTAGGATAAGGTCGAGAGAAATGAGTATTAATCGGGTAATTCAAATTTTGAAAAGAATTTTCTTTTAGTTGAGACGTAATTGATTTATTTATTTTTTTTACTAAAATGAAAGTGGGAATACGCGAATGTAAATAATTTTTGCCAACTCTTTTCACAATTCGTTAGACAATTTTGAATAGTGAATGATAATGCTTTAGCAAGTTGCATCCTCGCACCTCTGGGAATTCTTTTAACCACTGGTACGTTACTATACAAACTGTATAATTGTTCCGAAAAAAGTGAAGAATTTGTGTCATTAGGTATATTACAAGAAGAGTCATGAATTTCTACGGTAGGCTGTGAAGCCGAAATACTTTTACTATGGCATCGTTTAATGTGTATATTAATCCCTTTTTACCTTTAAACAGCCTACCGTCGGTAAAATTTTGACACCGTAGGAAATCCGGCTGTGTAATGTATCGGAGCGATAATATTCATAGAAAAAGTAAAAAATTAAAAATGTAAAAATATATTTACAGCACTCAAAAGTCTATAATTTAGTATAAATCAAAATCTTGAAAATTAAAAGAAAAACCTAGTTCTCGAGCTTTGTTTATCGCCTTGAAGCAATCTAATATTAATATTGTGTACGAGTACGATGAATCACTAGGCGTTGCATCTTGTAGTGACCTACAAACTATAACCGCTTACAGTTGATGGTTTCAAAGCTTCTTTTGGTGACAATCTCAATAAAACGCTCAAGTGTCTCAATAAAAACGCGGCATTCGTTGTTTTTTTGGGATCAGAAGAAGTGTAGTGAGCATTGATTTTGTTATTTTGACGTTTTTCTACTATCTCATTTAATATTTCTTTAAAGTTCTCCCTGGCATTATTGTTGCAAAATAAAATATATTCTTGGTGTATTCGGCCATCGTTATTTCGTGTCATCAATTCAGGCAAACGAACTTGTAAATATATTATCACATATTCATTAATGTTGAAATATATTATTTACACAAAACATTATTTTTCGGTATCTCAGGAATAAAATATAAATATATTTTAATTAAAATATTTGGTTAAAATATAAGACAGTTGTCCAATTTTTATTTAAAATAATTTTAATTAAAATTTCTAAGTTTATCACGCAGAGAAACCCCGACGTGGCTCTGAGGGGAAATCGGTCTGTAGTTTTTCAAGAGAGCGTTTTCGCCTTTCTTGAAGAACAAGACTTCTGATCCACGCCTCCGGAGTAGTTACGCTATGGAGGACAAAATTAAAACGGAATTTATGATATTTAGTTGAGGGGGGATTTTTAAAAGAAAGGAAGGAGCAGAGGTAGACCAGCATCTTCTATTAAAGATTAGAGCTTCTGAAGGACTTTAAGCACCGGTTTTCCACCCGCTTTCAGAAGCTCAGCTGTAATTCCATCCTCGCCTTGGGCCCGGCTGTTTTAAGGCGATGGAGAACCAAGTGTAAGGTACGCAACCCTCTTCGACACACTCCCAATCTTAACAACGTTGTTAACGAGAGACTCGTGCACGATTAATCCAACATCTCCTTGGGACAGATAGTCACTCTCCCGGTGATAGAATAAGTTGCCGGATTCGAGAACCACTATGTCCTCCCCCTCTCTTCGGGCTTCGGATAATCCTTTAATATTCCAGCGCAACTTGTTTATCTCTTCTTCCAACACTAGGATCTTCTCGTCAGTCCTCAGGGTGCTTGCGTTGTACGTAGCCATCTTAGGTGGCAACCGAACCTCCACGGGAGATTCTTAGCACCCCCTGCCCCACCGTTACCATGGTCGCCACCGTAGCCAGGAATAGCGAGGCCGCCGGGAACTGGGGGCCGTTTGTTTGTGTTGTTGCTCATTTGGGGTATATTGCCATAGTAGCCACGCTTGGCCAGCCGGTTGGCACCCGCAGTTTTTTTGTCGTACAATTGCTATTATCAGGAAGATGCTTCTGCCCATCTCCTGCCTGTTTCCCTCTGTCGCCTTTTACGACACCTACGGGAAGATATGGGGTAGTGGATATTCTTAACCGTCACTACACGGCAAATGATTTTACTGTGACTTATAAAAAGTTGTAATTCTAACACCGATGCCCTGTCTCGCATCGAAATTCACAATGAGAAGATTAGTTCGATGATTGCAAATCCATCTTAGCACCTTAAGCAGAGAACTCATCTACTTCCTCTGCGCACACAAGCTTAGAGAATCCGATTTCAGAAGTTCCAATCGTTGTGAAACCATTAAATAAATATCACAGACAAGTTATGTATAACGATTGTTAGTGATATTAAGAAGCGTCCGACGGCCTCTAAGCCCTTTGATACTCACATAAGGATATCTGTACAAGTATCTATTTCAAACCAGATGCATTTTCTAATTATGCGCAAGCATATCATATTCGCGACGGAACTGCGATCAACATTTTACAGGCTTTACTCAAATTTTGCGCACATAACGGACTTCCTTTGACTATAATTTCAGATAACGAAGTTGAGGCCTCGTTGCCGACGAATGTGCAAGTGCCAGGAGATTGCCTTGTAGTCTGCGGTGAGTCGAGAAGAAGGCAAGTAATCTGCGAGAGTTCCGTGAAGCAGAGGCGAGCAGTGAGGCTCAGAGCCGTTCCGAATACTGTATAGCGCAGAGTAGCTTAAAGGAACAGGAAGCGTTATTATTCCAGTTCTGTGATGAACCTTGTGAAGCTAGATGGCTTGCAGGATATGAAGACTGCAGACGATATCTGCTCGGGAGCGAATGGGTGGGGTATTTTTATGACGATGATGAAGCTTGAAGTTTCCGAAGGTTGTTGGTTGCGTGTTCAGATCACGTTGGGTGGTCACCACTGTGGCCGTGAAGGAAAAGGGGAGATCTCCCGCCGGGCAAGGTGTTCTGCCTGGGGAGCGGCCGACACTCCGTGTCATAGTTCGGAGATGTTCTATATATACTGTTTTATGATTCGGAATTTTGATAGCGTGATTTAGGCTTCGGTGTGTATCACTTGCGGCGCGATGACAGCGCCGCCACAATGTATAAAAGTATACAATATATATAGAAGTGTATAATATATAAGAAGTATATAATATATAAGGAGTATATAATATATAGAAAAATATAATATAAAAGAGGTATATAATATACAGAGTGACTTCGAAGTTATCACATTAAATGAAAAGACGTATCCTACATAACGTTCTTTTAACATACATAACTAAAAGAAATGTAAAAATTAACATCCTAGTCCCAGTAGCCTTTTTTTCGATTTAATATTAAACAACATCATGTAAATGCATATATTTATCACCTGACGATTACTAAAGGGTCAAAGACCCAAGGCCGGCAAAGGCGAAGATACCTAGTTCAAACGTTGCCATTCCGAATTACACAAATAAAGGAAAAATCAAGCAAAAATATACTTAAGACTAACGATTTAAGTCATAATTCTTATGCGCGAAATTAAAAACAAAGGGACCGCGCGATGTGAGTGAAGTGATAAGAATTGGAAGGGAGTGGTGTGAAGATGCGTGTTGTTTATATTCGTATTTCTCTGGCGCATGGGACGATAATTTAAGTCACTTAGTCCGACGCTGGTGCCCTTGGATGGTTCATGAGTCACTTGACCTAATTTTCGCGTAGGCGTCCTTTGAGTTTTAATTGTTGTTTTTTAGTTTTGTGGACATTTTGATAAGTTTTTTGATTTGTTTGTGATAGGACACTTTAATAGGATAATAGTAGTTGTGATAAGGTGGTGTGACAGTTTCTGCGAAATTGGACTCTTACTTTTATTGTTTTATATTTTTTATTTGTGATAGGACTCGTTTAATACGCTAGATAAAAAAAAACATATTTAATAACTTAGTGAAGTGGTGTAACAGCTCGCTTAAAATTGTAAGCTTTTTCTTTTTAACGTTTTAACTTTTATAAGTTTTAAGATGCCTCTTGTCAATTTCACTACGTCGGAATACACCGACATGATTTTGGTTTACGGAGAGTGCCACCAAAACGCAGCTTTGGCATTACGAACATATCGAGAGAGGTATCATACCACATGTGATCGTCCTACAGACTCACGTATTTTTATACGGGCAGTCCAAAGATTACGCGACGGTCAATATTTGATCCCGCGTCCGGTTATCAAATATTGAATTATTTCGCTCGTAATCCAACTTCAAGTCTCCGTAGAGCAGCTCGCCAATTCCGTGTACACCACAAGACTGTTCACAAAATATTAAGAAAAAACAAGCAACGGTCGTTCAAATATGTAAAGGCTTTATTAGATAGAGATAAGCCAGTCAGGGAAGCCTACTGCCAGTGGATCCTGAGCAGAGTAGCTAATGACTAACTTTTTAGCTTACATAATGTGGACTAACGAGAGCATATTCACGCGCAACGGAATATGGAATCGGCAGAACTTACGGTACTGGAGTGAAGAAAATCCGCAACTGTGTCGAGAGTCTGTGCACCAATACAGATTTGCCGTTAATGTTTGGGCTGGAATACATGGAGATCAAATTATTGGTCCCGTGTTTATCGAAGGAAACCTTAGTGGGCCTAAGTTTTTGGAACTGCTTGACGGCCCAGTGGCGGATTACGTTGATGGATTACCGTTGGGAGAAAATAGCCGGTTATGGTATCAGCTTGACGGAGCACCTGCTCATTCAGTGGTGGCTGCAAGACAGCGCCTCACTGAAATGTTCGGAGAGCAGTGGATTGGCCGATACGGACCTTCTCGGTGGCCAGCAAGGTCACCGGATCTAACACCGTTAGATTTTTTCTTATGGGGTTATTTGAAAAATGAGCTGTACTCCACGGAAGTAACGACTGTCGAGGACATAAAAATAAGGATTATTCGGGCTTTCGACAAAATAAAAAATTTTGCCGCCAATGGTGACCTACTTCGCAAGGTCCGAAATAATATCATGCGACGATGTCAGTTATGCATTCGGGTACACGGCGGACATTTTGAAAATCTAAAAATTTAATTTGATTTATTTATTAAACTATAGTGACCGATAAGAGTGATTATTTGGATAAAAACAATACCATAAAGTCTGTGATTTGTTTATAACATCGCATGAGTATCGCCTTACACGTGCCTAGTTGCCTATGTATGGGCAAGTTTATGGGGAACCTTTGTCAATGCCGCCGTGTCGCCGCGATGTTGTCGCTTTTACAGGTCACTTCAGGTCAGTAAACTAATATTATCCAGGATGATTTATTTCGTGTAATTTTTTACGCTATTTATTTTGTTTGAAAGATGTACTTTTTGTCTTTTGGTATTATGGTTTATTTTATTATTTCAACAGACGTATATCAACTTGCATTAACTGCTGTGCTATAAAATGCGATAACCTAATCGCCACCCAGTATATAGAAGTATATAATATTTATAAGAAAGCCCACGGTAGCTAACTGTGAAGGACGGTGGTGAGATTCACCGTTTAAAGATCGGTTTGTATGGGTCTTTTTTCTATACACAGTGACACCTATGGTGTTGATAACAATCAAATCTTTGTTACAGAGAGCACGAGGGATCTGTGAGAGCAAATACCTGGCCGCCGAGCTTCAGCACGTCCAGCAAGTTCTGCACGACAACAAGCTTCGGCAGTCGAGCGTGTGCCTGCTGTACTACCATGTCAGAAGTGTCACAGACAAGATTGGCTAAATCTTGAAACGAGCTTCTATTAGAACTGTTAAAGGTCTAATATCTACACAATATGTTACTAGTGCTGCCATCTGTCGTGCATTGTCGGTAAACATGTTAGTTCTATGGTTTTTAAATAAAAGTTAGTCTGTGCCATTCGTTAATGCGAATACGTTGTTTTATTTTAGGTTATGGGCCCAGCACGCTTCCATCTATGTGTATTGTACGCTTGTGAAACATTGGATTTATAGTTAGCTTTTGTGCACTCTGATTATCGTTGAATAAATCAATGGTATACAAATTTTGTGTAATTTCATATAGTAAGTTTCTCAAATAAACAGCTTCTTTACATGCTTCTGTAATAGCCATATATTCGGCCTCACTGCTAGACAAGGCTACAGTAGAAATTACACAACCAGATAAAGTGAAACAAAAAAATAAATAGACTTCCTATCTATAACATTTGCACCCCAATCTGCATCTACATATCCTTCTAATATTGAATTTCCATCAGCAGTGTACTTCAAACCGTAATTTTTAGTAAATTTTATATATCTCAATAGACGCTTTACATATGCACAATGTTCTCTAGAATAACAATTGTTAAATTGACTCAAAAATCCAACTGTATAAGTAATGTCAGGTCTGCTTAAAACAGCTAAGTACATTAGACAACCAATAACTTGTTGATATGGGAATTTTCCAACATAATTTTCCCCATTAGATACATGCAATTTAGTTTCCATAGGAGTATGAATGGGTTTGCAATGACTCATGTTAAATTTTTGTAACACCTGATCAATATAATCAGACTGGTTCAATGTGATAGTTTTCTCAGATTTATTAACACTTACATTGACACCAAGACACTTTCTGATTTCACCTAAATCTTTAAGTTTGAAATGGCTAGCTAATACATTTTTCAAATATTCTGTTACTTTACAATCATTTGAAAAAATTAAAAAATCATTCACAAAAAGTGTGACAATAGTCCTCAAATTATTTCTAATTTTTCTGTACATACATCTTAGATCTCCTATAACCAATATAACAAACATTCATCCACTTTCCTGTACCATGCTCTCGAAGATTGTTTAAGCCCGTAGATTCCCTTTTTTAATTTAAGTACTTGACCCTCATGGGTTTGCTCGGAAAATCCTTCTGGCAACTGCATAAAAATGGTTTCATCAAGAGCACCATTCAGAAAGGCTGTAGTTACATCAAGGTGAGTAATGTCAAATCTATATTCTACAAGCCACCGAAGAAGATTAGTCAGTTCCTACCATCCCTCAAGTGTCATATTTCTCTACAAGATGCAGGAGTGTACAAGCTTGATTGTGAATGTGGTTTCTCTTAAATAGGACAAACAAAAAGATCAATTAGAACCCGCGTAAATGATGTGAAGCATCAACGTTTCGGGAAGTCTGCAGTTTGTGATCATATCCTAGATGGCATGCAATGGTTGGGGATTGCATCAGATTTGATAGACCACAAATCCTCTCGAAAGAACACCAATTCCTACCAAGGATGATACGTGAGGCTAGTGAAATTAAAAAAAACATCCTAATTTCAATAGAGAAGGAGGCTGGGTACTACCACCTGCTTGGGACCCTATAATCAATAAAATTAAAACTAAACCCAAGCATACCACTGCAAGACCTCAAGACATAGTCAGTTCATTTTACATAGATCGGACCATAAACAAAAATTAAAAAATCTGAAGGTACTCCGGGTTTAACAATGACATCGGGACATCAATCACCTCAGTCCCCCGTGCCCATGACCGTGGGTGCTGGAAAGCACCCGAAACGTCGGGGATTAAAAATTAAAATTATTGAAATTAAAATTAAACGCCATAAAATCCGTAAAAGTAGTTTTGCAATTTATTGTTAATGCATTTTATTGAACAGCCATTTTTCGGACAGATATCTGGCAAAGACTTAGAACCCTGGTTCCGATCGATCGTTTCTTCAATACGAGCAGTATTAAAGTTGCGTAGTCCAGTCGTAGCATTTGGGATTGGATCTGTCGGGTCAGTTGCATGTATGCTGTCAAATCTGTTAAAGACTGCAGTTTCATTTCCTGTCTAACAGCCATGAGATTAAGTGTGCGATCGGAGAGTTTTTGTGTTCTTCTGCAGCAGGTCTTGCAGAACTTAGCTCCGACCGCATGGACAGTTTGTACGAGCTTTTCGTTTATATCGTCCACTGCATTGCAGTCTTCTAGGCACTGAAAACGGTTTCATTGGTTTCGGGATTTTGGATTAGAGCACGAGGGGACGGAGAGCTGACTTCACTAGACGAGACCTCTCCAACTTAATGTATAGATTCAGTGTGCCTCTAACCATTTGGTGATCGCTGCCAGTTTTCACCCACGCGATCACTGAGACATCACTGAACAGTTTCTGTCTAGCTCCTCAATCCCTAAGCGGTCGAATTTGACCGCAGCGCTATTCCTTCAAATTCCCAAGCGGTCGGGTTCGACCGCGCACACCTTCACCACTTTAAACCATTAATACTTATATTTAGAGACTACTTTTCTATGAAGAAGTTTGGCATTATAGAACAAATATGAAATTTCCTATCCTCTAGTGCAATAAAAAGTCAGTTAGTCTGTGATATTTATTTATAATCTACGTTCATTACGTATGCCATTTTCATTTGGATGTTGTTGTGTTGATTTTTGGATTTTTCTAGTGTTTTATTAATGTTTTACTATAGTGTTTTATTATAAAATTATTATAAAAGTTTTTGTGTGAATATAATTTATCTTTTTAAGTAAATAATATCGAATAATATAATAGTAATTTTCACGCTGACGACATTTTTGTAATGATGTAAAACCTGAGTTTTAAGTCCACAGGATAGAGAATTTCGCATAGATTTTATAATGCTAAAATTCTTCATAGAAAAGTAGTCTCTAAGTATAAGTTGTAATGGTTTAAAGTGCTGTGGGTCGTTGCGGTCGCATGCGACTATTCGGGATTTGACGGACGCATGCGACTGCATGGGATTTTTATGAGGATTGAAGGGCTAGTCGTCATTATGAAGTCACTCTCTGTGGGGCCGCTTTTGGAAGAAAGTGTTCATAATAAAGAGTAGATTATAAATAAATACTATAGACTAACTGTGTTTTTTATTGCATTAAAGGAAAATTTCACATGGAGCCTATAATATCAAACTTCTTCATAGACAAGTAGTTCTAAATATAAGTTTTTATGGTTTAAAGTTTGGGCGGATGTGGTCGGATCGGACCGCTTGGAATTTGACGGAATATCGCCGTGGTCGGATTCGACCGTGTGCATATTGAAGGGTTAAAAGCAAAAACAGTACAATATATTTTATGTGCTTTCGAAATATTTGTAAATTATAAGTACAGTTTAAATAGGTGTGGCACGCGAAATATCACGAGACTCAAACAAACGTGATTGCGGTGCGCGGCAGCGGGCGTCCCCGACTTGGCCCGATCTTCCCGACTTAGCAAGTGTCGTGGTGTGCGTGCTGTGGCTCGTACGTACGAGTCTGTTCCAGGCACGCACACATAAATATTAGCATGCACACATACGTATTAGCAGCGTTCCGTACATTTCAGTCCCTCTTTCTCCATAAAGTCGGCCAGCTGCTGGCCCCCAGGGTTCCGTTGCCCTGCTCCAAATTTCCCTAACTTCAGCTTACCGCTTTTTCTTGTGCCTAGTTTTCCGTTGAGGTATCCCATTAAGACCGTATAGCGGGTTTTGGAGGAATGCATAGCTCTAGAAATATCCCCAAACATTTCCTCCACGCCTCATCGGGATGTGCCGAGTTTGGTGCTTAAACCTGTATGACCTTCAGCGAATACCGTTAGGTGAGTCTAGTATAAGGGACGTAACCCTCTTCCACACTCCCAACCTTTACAGCATTGTTAATGAGAGACTTTTGAACGATAAATCGAACACCTCCTTGTGTCTGATGGTCACCCTCTCCGTGATAGAACATGTTGCCGGATTCGAGAATCAACGTGTCCTCCTCCTCTTTTCAGACCTCGGATAATCCTATAATATTCCAGCACAACTTGTCTATCTCTTTTTCCAGCTCCAAGATCTTCTTATCAGTCCTCAGGGTGCTTGCGTTGTATGTTGCCAGGTCGAGTCGTCTTTGGTGGCAACCAAACCTCCACCGGAGATTCTTTGCACCCCCTGCCCCGCCGTTACCATATTCGTCACCGTAGCTAGGAATAGCGGGACCGCCTAGGGACTGGGAGCAGTTTATTTATGTCGTTGCTCATGGGGGGTATGTACTGTGTAGCCATAGTTGCCACGCTTGGCGGGCTGGTTGCAACCGATGTTTTTTTTTGTTGTACAATTACTGATACTGCTGCCCATCTCCTGCCTGTTTCCCTCTATCGCCTTTTACGACACCTACGGGAAGATATGGGGTAGTGGATATTCTTAACCGTCACTACACGGCAAATGATTTCACTGTGACTTATAAAAAGGACAGTTGTAATTCTAATGCCAATGCCCGGTCTCGTATCGAAATTCACTATGGGGAGACTAGTTTGATGATTGAAAGCCATTGAATGAGAACTCTAGCTAGCGTGGCTACTAGGTGTAGCATACATAAGGGTAAGTATTTACGCTCTCTACCTACGTTGTCTATACCTACGCTGCGCTGTCGCCTACAAGGTATAAATTCAGTGAGGTTGTTACAGGTTGTCACTCGCGCGGTTAAGGTGACGCGCGCCTTACGTTAACAAAAAACTATTTTTCTCTTATAAGTGTTTAAGCACTTTTGATATTTATTTATTTTTGAGTTTTTATTCAAGTATGACCACTCAAAAAGCCAAAAGATACTGCATAGCATACGGGTGCATAAGTAACAATAGGAATGTTGAACTTTTCATTCTTTACTGTTTTTTATAGAAGAGGGAGCAAATGGGCATGCGGCTCACCTAGTGGTAAGTGACTTCCGCCGTCCATGAACAACCTCAACATCAGAAGAATCGCAGGTGCGTTGCCGACCTTTTAGAAAGGAGTAAGCTCTTGTTTTGAAGGTCCCTAAGTCGTATCGGTCTAGACAAATCGCTGGTTGTAAACAATCCCACAGAGAAGTGGTACGAGGAAGAAAACTCCCAGTAAAACGCACACTAGTGGACCGCCAAGTTAATTAAAAATCAGATAAAAATAAATGAGACTTTAAAAAATATTTTAGATTCAGATGTTTACGAAATTTGAGTCTCATAAAATTCAGTAAGTTCGCCCAATATTTAGCTATTATAATGGAAAACCTATTATAATGGAAAACATAGACGACATATTAGACGAGCTGATTCGGATCGAAAACATGTTAGCCTACATTCGTTCCTCAAGTACTCTCCACTCAATATTAAGTGCCGAGGTTTATAATAGGATGTTTCATAAATTAGTCTCTATATACATTATACAGTAAAGAACGTATATTAGAATCAAACCCTAGAGAATACTATGATATAAAAAAGTCTGGTTATTATTATTCAGGAAATAAAATAATCATTATTTTTAAATTACCTATATTCGCACTAAATACTTACGACCTAATGTGTGGCTCCTAATAAATACCGGCGGGCTCTCATCCCTCCTTATTCATTGATAGCAACAAACAGGAAAGGTTATGGTACATAGAGGCTGAATGCCTGAAATACAGTCACTGGTGCCTCTGTAGTGAGAAGATGGACCACCAGCTTAGACAGTATCAAGACCTGCCAGATGACGACCATCATCCTGTCCAGAACAGCTTCTGATGAACTTGATGAGAAACATTACGTCTTGTCATTCTCTAACGCCGCGAAGATACATTCTCGGTGCGGGCGAGAGAATTACAGCATCTTAAATGGTACTTACCTGGTTACCTTCCCAATGAACTGCTTTTTTATACTTATTTTCGGAGTTTTGCATCACTAACATCAACGACCGAGTGAAAGGAGAGCCATTGAAGATCACGAAGCTTACCTATAACTCAGCTACTCATCTGGATAACTCGTCTTACTCAATTCTATTGACTTAAAGAGATTACATGAAATTCGACATAATCCGATGTCTCAATCAAATTTTACAAGTTGACCAAGTCTCGTCAATAAATCATACTATAATTCGACTTTTAACTATAATGACAATAATTTTACTCGTACTTACAAGCCTTGTTACTTTAAAACGTTACGGACTATTGCAGTGCACTAGAAAATCATCGTAATCCCCATCCAAAGAAGACATCTACGCGAAACCTGGAAAATCTGAACCGCAGAAGACAGCAATATTTCATCATCTCAAGACTCAGAAATAGTTGCAGTTCTCAAGGGGGAGGTGCTATATGGATGCCCCCCTAACAAAACAACAAACTATGCGGCAACCTC
Organism: Parnassius apollo; assembly: GCA_907164705.1. Classification (NCBI taxonomy): domain Eukaryota; kingdom Metazoa; phylum Arthropoda; class Insecta; order Lepidoptera; family Papilionidae; genus Parnassius; species Parnassius apollo. The sequence goes on along the minus strand of CAJQZP010001060.1, from coordinate 9,091,949 downwards.
ATATCCCCACACAATATTTCAACATTATTTCCACGAGGCAGTTTTGCTGACTTGATGGGAAATGCGGCTAATGTGAATGCCAGGGCCGCCCGCGTCTCTGGGATTCACGTAAGGCTGGGATTAGTGTTGACGGGATTTGTGCACGCATTTGGGCGGTAGGTGCTCTTCAAACTAGGTAAAACACGTTGCTTTATTTCATTGAACGAATGTGGGCGAAGTAATTCTTACCAACTTAATTATAATGAATTTCCGCAAAGTAACGCTTGATTCTATTAAATATCCCACATTATGCTAACTAATATTAGTACCTATATTTATTTATTTTAAATTTTATCCAATATACTCTTCAGGGAAATGAAATGAAAGAGTTTATGTTTTAATTATTATTATTATGCTAAAATTTTCGCTTCCTTCTGCAGTATAAAAGCAGTTTCTGTGCCAGTTACGATATCTTATCGCGAAATTCCATACGACAATATTTCATTGTTATCCGTAGCTCAAACAAAGGGGTCGCAATAGAAAATATTTTATGTCTTATAATATCAATACTTACAATGTTGTACTTCGAGCATCGCTCGCTTAGTCGCTTTAATAATAACAGTCACCTGAGAGACTGGCTTGTGTACAATGTAGAGCACATTATATGCAATAGTCTTATTACTGTTACTACCCAACTTAGCATTATCAGCCGTCCATCCAACTGCTACCGACGCCTATCTAATATACTCAGGGACAGTATCTATGTGTGCAATATCAGAACGTGCCAGTCGTATTACTGTAATAAATCATAATACTTCTATCACGTATTTACGTAGAAGGCCACGCTGCAGCTGTATTATAGTTATCGATCGGCCGGGGAAGACGCTTGCACAGAATATCAGCGTGAAGTAGCAACTTAAGGCTGCAGGGTTTTGTATAGTGAGTGTAGAGAACTGACCCATTTTACTGGAAACGAGGTATTATATCTTAGTCCTCAAGAGTCACAAGGCATCTGCATTTTAATTCTTTATCGAAGATAGATGTAGATGTCTATGGGCCACAGCATTAACTTAGTACCGGGTGGATTGTGTGCTCGTTTGTTACCTTTATTCTATAAAAAATACTATAGATTGCATTATAGGGATATGCCAGCCATATTTGCCATGCTTAGCAGATGGATTTACAATCATAGTTTTTCATTATTTGAAGTCGGTAATATTAAGAAAATGCTGTTGCCCATATCCCGTTACAGTTTCCCTCTATCATCTACACCAACCCTCTATCATCAACACCAACGGGATGTTATGGAGTATTAGATTCCCTGACTTCGTCACTACACGGCGAACATTATCCACAACATATTTACTTCAATATAATTATTATCACATTTTACCTGATGATTTCTTATACTTACTCGAACACAACAAACACATTGAATGAAACTATTTCACGTATTTTATCGCGTTTAATTTTACTTATTTATTTCCGCAGAGCACTTGAAAATTTGGAAATTAAAAATAAGTAAAATTAAACACGATAAAATCCTTAAAAGTAGTTTCATTCGATGCACTTTACCTAACATGGTATGCAGCTATTGTATAGTTTGATTTGCTTGCATCAAATAATCTCACCACTAAGGAAGATAATGAATTTATTAGCTCGGCAAAACAAAATTTATGGCAATAAAGATATGTTTGAGTTGTCATAAAATTCACTTACGTTTACAGATAGGTAGCGATTAACACTTAAATAGGGTTCTTTGTGATATAAAAAAGTATATTGTCTGTAACTAATACTCTTCTCCTTCTCTTTTGTTAATTCTAAATGCTCTAATGAATTACATGAGCACATCCTAAAATTAATGTAAAAAACGCTCACTCCACTTAATGGCAAGTTGCTACCACATTTTATGTACACCTGCAGCCAACTTCAAACAAGACTGATTCAGAGGTGACAACAGGTGCGTTGTCACCTCTAAAAATTAAGTTGCAATACATCAGAGCCTGTATTATACTGGTACTCACCCTTCAAATCGGTACACTGCTATTTGGTGGCAGAAATAGTTTAGAGGATGGACTTACCCAGACAGACTGCTAGACAGAAAAAGAGACCTTTCAAATAGTAAAGGTGTTATGGATATTCACCACGGTTGATAGACAAATTGTTGAACAGTACTAGACGTGAGCAGCTTTGACTCTACTCTGTGTCGCTGGTCTAGAGCAAACGATCACTATTCCTATATCAATCAGAATCGAAAATTATCTGGCATTTCACATAGTCGCATTTTAAACACCAATAGGATGAAATGGGCGGTATATTTTCTTTGAACATCTAGAACTTTGCCTTTTGGATTAACAAATTACCATTGGCTTATCCAACAAACTTTTTAATAAGTAAGTAGCGACAAGGAAACTCGGTCAACCGTGACCGGGACCGTGACAGTGTAGTAGCGCTGTAAGAGTATCTACTTACCCATATAATTACGTAGGTGTCGTAAAAGATGACAGAGAGAAACAAACCATGAGATCAGTGGCGAAGCTAGGGCTCCGAACCACGGCAAGCCCAAGATATGGTTTTGTTGTTTTTAACAGTTTTATAAAAATACACCAATCTTGATCTGTCTCCACTCTTCAGTTTCATATTCAGTGCTGTCAAGGACATGTTTAACAAAGCACACAGAAGGCATACTACTGCTAGATAGATTGTATGACATATCAGCAATTGTACACCTTCGGTGATATACTTTGAAAAAAGTCGTTTGGATTTGCTTGAGCGAAAGAAAAGGATATTTACTACCATACTATACATGAAAAAACTGCAAACAAACTATGTACAAAATTAAAAAAAAAATTATATTTTGAATCGAATAGTCTCTCTTTCTTAAGGAAAGATTTGATTACGTCCGCGTAAAATGTGGGTGAACGTTTTAATTATACCTATAACTGTTTTTGAATTGCGAATATTGATAAGTCCGAAAGACGCTCTTGACCTTGTGTATTTTCTCAACAAAGTTTAAAGATTTTACCTTTTCCTCGCCGATTACTTTAACACACTTCAATTCATCACAAGAACACTATTGTCCTCCATTTTCACTAAAAATCTTTGAAAAAGCATAAATTTTCAACAGACACAACAAAAACAAACGGAGTAAACATTGAAATGTGAAGTGAACTTGCAAACGTATCGCCCGCGCGCCCGCGCCCTCGGAAACAACTTCAGAGCAAAGCCCGGCTTTTGGATCCATAGTAATTGGTATATAAACATTTCGTAGTTATATTTCATTATACAAAATTTTGCCACAGGTTAGAAAGGGAGCGATCGACCCTCGAAAGCCTGGTAAAAAGCCCACGCGTGCGAGAAAGACGACTAATCGCTCAAATCAACTCCTTTCTTTCATTAATTTTGACAGTCCATTGCGTGTTCGCTTTGAGACAGAGAGAGCACGAATCAGTGAGAATTGAAAGCTAACGCAAGTGTTAAGTTACATAGTAATGGGATGTTTTTTTGAATTATTGATTGAGCCGTTTGAAAGGGCAAGCTCGGCTTCACGGCTACTATGGCAGCTTCACCACTGCATGAGATCAGTAACAACTTCCTTTTGCCTACCGCTTGTCCGCGGGGCGACTTTGTTAATCCTATAATTATTTATATATATATATATATATATATATATATATATATATATATATATATATATATATATATATATATATATATAAACGAAATATTGGAAACGGCTCCAACGATTTTCATAAAATTTTGTGTCCAGGGGGTTTCGGGGGCAATAAATCGATCTAGCTAGGATTCATTTTTAGAAAATGTCGTTTGTCCGTGTTTTCAGGCAATGAAAAACTGCTACAATATAAGAAGGTAAATTTTGACGCTGCATTAATGATCGCTCAAGCTTAAGTGGATATCGGGCCGTCGCGAAATGGTAGTGCCCTGGTTCGCGTCCTGTTTTCGGTCCGACTCTTTTTTTTTTTCAAGTTTACTCCTTTTGTGAGAAAATCTATTATTTCGAGCCCTTTTTCATTAGCATTTTTTTAAAAATACGAAAATTTAAATTAAACTAATTGCACTCATGGTTTTTTATTCAAATAACCAGTTCAGTTTTTTCTATTATGTCAATAAGATCAAAAATATTATTCATGTTCATCAGTCATCATCATCGATTTCCAAAAAAAATACTGAGGAAAGCTCGGTCATCCAGGTACTATCCCCTTTTACGATATAATCTATAGGGAGGCCTATTACTTTGACAGGTTGCAGTGTATGAATGAAAACACGGTGTTTCTTAATCTCGATATCGCAGTACTTTGATAGGTGGTAGAGCCATGCTGCAGCTATTGAGTGTTTGTAGCACGAATGGATCGGCTCGACCGAGGAAGGACCACGCTTTCACATAATACCAGCTTTAAATAACAGCTTTGTGCTGCTGTATTTTGTATGGCGCGTGTAGAGAATCGGAGACCCCTTTTATTGTAAGGGAGGCATTCCATCTTAGTCCTTACAGGTGACATTATTTAGATGTCTATAGGCCACAACAACTATTTACTATCAGGTGGACTCTGTGCTCGTTTGTCACTCCTAGAAAAATTGATTTCGTACATTTTTCATGAACAACTCGTGATTATATGTAGGTTATATCCGATTTAGTTCGAGATGCAGTTGTCGCTCTGGATTGTCTATATTTATCTCCTTAATACCTCTTGAAGTCAGATCATCGATTGACTTTTTCTTAGCAGATTAGCAACGATTACATAAGCTATTATGTTATGTAAAAAATAATGATTTCTTATATCTACGCAATAGTTAGGTTAGTTTAGGCACAACACACAGGTACACAGGTTGGTGGTGTGTTTGACCGCGTTTAATTTCAACTTTTCTTTTGTTTTAAAGTCGAAACTAAACGCATTAAAATCTTTTTCTTTTTTAGGTCGCTTTATTACTTGTCTTTTTTTTGAGTTAATTTAAACTCTAAAATTTTGACCCATAAAAATAGTAAGTATATTCTTCATTTGAGTAACACTTAAAAATTTTTTGTCAACCTTACTTAGCTATTTATAACAGAACACCTATCGATTTAAAGATAATAAGATAAAAGGCCAATAATTTATATAAAGGCACCACTAGCATTAGGTCTCAATGAGAGTTGTTATCAAAAATACCATGGCAGGAGAAACAAAAACAATTTTATTGATATGGTAAGTAATATTTTTTAATTTTATTTATAAACGTCTTACTACACATAAAAAAAAATTCCCGGTTTCGTGAAGGCTCTGAGCTATCATTTAAAGCCATAAAAGTGCTCGTTCGTCGAAAATAAAACATGTGTCTAAACGATTACGCTCTGTTAATTTGAGCCGCAATTTATTTGAATGACATAATATATAATACATTTACACTAGCTTGCCAGGCAAACGTTGTTCTGCCTTCTTGACTACCCTTCGTCATGTCCTATTAAAAATCCTTAAATTCGCAAAAAAAATTGTGGGTCACGCATGGACATAAAAACTATCTTATCTCTCAAGTTGGACCAAACTGCATACGGTGTGCAAATTTGATTAAAATCGGTTAAGCACTTAGGAGTCCATCGCGGACAAACAACGTGACACATAATTTATATACCTACCTATATTAAGATTTACAAAAAACTGAAATGAAAAGTGATTTTATAGACCATCCCTTTTTTTGGGAATAGCTTACGCATACCCACCTCGCGGGGGCAAGGACGGGTTATGTTGGACTGTCGCAACACATCCATGGCTCCATCCGCACCCGGCCCACCCTCCTCGTTGTAGGTCTTCTCATTCTATTTCTCAAGTTGTTTGTGTCTCAACAAAAAGCCAACAAGGCACATCAGGAACGCATGGCACAACATCCTCTACGACCTTCAACTCCACCAACGTAATGGAGTCTCAGAGTCCAATAAGCGGAGGCCATGGTCCAGGAAAATCGAAAGGTGCGTCTGTTCTCTAGCTCCGCCATAAACAAAGTTGGAGGCCGCGGAGGGCAGGGAGAGCGGCGGCTCGCAATACCGTTACTGCTCTCCCCACATGGCCCCACCACCACCGCATCAGCGGTGCAGCCGCGTCAGAGTCGCGGAGGATATGGTGAGAGGCATATCGCCATACCAATACTCCTCTTGCCCCGTGACTCCACCTTGGCTTGCCAACAGTAATAAACTTTTAATATTGCACTTTTCAAACATTATTGTTATATAGGAACCATAAACTTAAGGATTTTCGTGAGCACACCATCGTTGTGGCCCCGATTAGTCAATTCTAGACAAAAGTTACGTCAACAATAATATCTGGTATTTTTTACCAAAAGATTCTATATCACTCAAAATTATAATATTAGGATTTTACCTATGAAACTGCCGGTTTTTACGAAATAAGAATCACACTTTTCTAGGGGTAAGTTTTCGTATCAGATTATTTATTTTTTAGATGCTGAACCAGGATCCAACCAACTTGTTGAACGCTTGCAATTGTCAAACAGAATCTATTTATTCGTTACAGATAACAATGCCGTCCAAAATTTCTTCGTTTGTGTGCCTGTTGAGCAGTGCAAGGCAAGTCTCGACGGGTACTTCGCACTGGAGATTTTTAAGTTCATGGGGCACCCATTTGTCAAGCTTTTTACCTTGCTAATTTGATGCAAATGAATTAATAATGTTTTGATGTTAACGTCGAAAGCTGCAGCTAATTCAGCCGTAGATTTAGTATCATCAGCTTCCACAATCGCCCCTAATTCGTCATTGTCAACCAAAGTTCTCAGACGACCAAGAAGTTCGTTTTTCAGGTCAAAATTTCCAAAACAGATGGTGCGTTCGTTTGTAGTATTCGCTCCGTAAACGTCGTTGATGTTACGTGCCGCTTTGTGTCGCGTTGCTGTCACGACGGTATTCATTTTCCATAGTTATTTGTGTTTTTAATGTATCCATGATGACGAAAAAGAATCAAATGCGGTGAAAACATAACGCTAATCAATAAACAAATGACTAATTTTAAAAAAGAATTCCATGTCATTAAAAAAAAAAATAATTTGAATTTCGAATTCTTAGCCAAACAAAATTACTTTGACTTGAAATGACCAATACTACGGACAACAGTACAATACAGTTAATTAAAAATAGCTTGCTTTCAACCACGTGATCGATTACGCTGTTAATGTGTCTAGATTAACGGAAAGAAATTGACAAATAATTTTCATCTGATAACAGAGACTGTGAAATAAATAAAATATTACGTTGATGCTACTTCGCTTCCGAGCTTTTAACTGGCAACGAAAAATTCCATCTAATCCTCCTCAGTGATTTCAACGCAGATGCGTAGGATTGGAGATTCAATCTTTGATTCAGAATCTAGATAGATTTTGAATCAAAGATTTAATAGTAGGTAGTAGTAGAACTTAATTGAATAGTAGGATAACGGGAGATGTGTTCATTGGTCATAGTACACACCTCCCAGTTGCTCGCGTATCCACGTGCTCGTCTTATACTTTGATTTCTATAAAAAATCATCAGCGTAAATCATAGATAATATAGACTACATCAAATATGAAATTGATAAACAGAAATTTAAAAATATAGAGCGGAAGTAAATTATGGCTAATAATTAAAAGCAAGAACCATCAACAGTATATTATTCTTGCTTGTTTTTCATTCCCGCCACGTAATCGCCCCGCCTGGAGTAGAGATTATTCATTTCTGCCATCGATATATATGTACTACGCACTAGATATGGCATTCCGAACACTCACTATAGCCCGGTTTACATTTTGAGAAGTGACAAGTGCGAGTGACAATGACAAGTGACAAATGACACGTGCTTAGTGCGTGTGAACAGGCAGTGACAAGTGCGAGTGACAAGTGATAACTGTGAAATTTAAAGTAACAAGTGAATAGCAACCTGCTCTATTCTCTGACAAGTATCTCTGCCCCGCGCTAACCTTGCTTTCCCCTCAATCGCCAACCGCCGCCCCCGTTCTAGCTGCGACCTCAGAACATACACGTTTTGGTGATAATGACAAGTGACAAATGACAAGTGCTTAGTGCGTGTGAACAGGCAGTGACAAGTGATAAGTTCGAAATGAAAAGTAACAAGTGAATAGTGGCCTGCTCTATTCTCTGACAAGTATCTCTGCCCCGCGCTAACCTTGCTTTCCCCTCAGTCACCCACTGCCGCCTCCGTTCTAGCGGTGACGTCAGAACATACACGTTTTGGTTATAATAGTCATTTAATCAGATATTTTTGTTACATATATTGTATACATACTCGTATTTATAGTAATTTTGTTTTATTACGAAGTGGTCAGATAGCAATAACATTAAATTTGTCAAGGAATTATTGAAACACGAATGTTTATACAATATTAAATCGCAGAATTAAAAAAATAAAATGATGCTATGCCCTCAATATCTCAAGCAACGGGAATGGCCGGTTTCGGCGCAAAAGAAGTGGGTATATGCGAAGTTAAGAAGCATTAAGTCTACACATTACCAAGAAAAGAAGAAAATTAAAGACTCCTGTAGGTCAGGGGCTGGAGCCATATTATTTTCAGGCTTAAATTGTTTGCTTTAAGACACATTTTCTCACTTAAGCGTTTTTAAGAAATTGGTGTGCACTAATATCTTTGCAATAAGGCCTTCACTAATTATCTCATCATACAATTTTACCTTTTTTTGATTAAAGTTTTAAACTTTAAAGCTATGCTAGCGCCGCTTTGACAATTACCTACCCAATTTCACACTCGCAGATTTCCCATAATAATGACATCCACTTGCTACATGTGTGAACACCAACTTGCTATTTGTCACTTGTCATTTGTCACTTGTCATTGCCGCTCGCACTTGTCACTTCTCAAAATGTAAACCGGGCTTTATGTTCAACTGAACTGTACTGCAATCCGTACACCTGTTATTGTGGCTTCGATATTCATTCGTTTCGGAGCGGCGCTAATAATAATTTTATATTAAAAAAATTACTCGATAAACAATACAATCTAAATAAACAATTATTTATTATGACAATTTTCGCGCGTTTATATCAACTGCGCATGCGCGACTCTGCTGTTTCCGCGTGTGCGGATACAGAGTAGTGCACATTTTTGTTTGGAATAGCTTCTCCAGTAAGTAGTACATATAACTCAATGGTTTCAGCTCATTAATTCCAATGATGCCTTAGGCCTCCTAATCGGTTGCTGTCCGACGGCTATGCGTTAGCTTTTCCCGTCAAGTAAAGTGCCGAACTTACTTGATGGTAAGGAGTACAACTAATAACTAGAAGCTTTATTCGAAACAGTTAATAGGCGGATCATGGAACAAATATTAATTCTGCACAATTCTGCACACTCCACACCAGTTTAATATCACACTGCTTCTGTTGGTTCACTTCTAATGGAATATTCCCCGTGGGGACACAATTTCCACCTTTTGCATTTTTTCAATTGCAAAGCATAGCTCCACTTTATTATTTAGTATTTTGTTACGTTATTAACTGACACTACACACGGAAGCAAGGAACACTTACAATGCAATACTACAAAGATATATTATAAAGTTACCTCCAAATGTTAAGCAATGTAGTAATGTAGCTCGAGCTGAGATTTTTGATTGTAAAGATAACTTATTATTTGATATTTAATAAGTTGGCAACCCTACTGAACACCTACGTCAGATTCGTTAATACGGTTTTCGTAAAATATGTTAGTTTTTTTACTGTAACATATATAAACTTTACTTTTATGTAATAACATATTATATAGTTTGTAGGGTAGGTGGCATTTTCTTATAAGATAAATAAATAAATTTGTCAAAAGTGTGTAGACGGTTAGGCAAGGCTTGTGACGAGTTAATAGACGTGGAACAATCGAGAGTGTTTTATTATACAACTTACTTTCAGCAGGGTGGCCCTGTTGATAAGTTAAAATTATTCCTTAGGTTAATCTTTATAAGTACATTTTCATCGTATTTGTTAAAAATATCTATCATCGTTTAACCTTTAGTTAGCCAAGCTAAACCAAACCTCGATAAACAAACGCGGGGATCGTGCGGTCCATGGCCCTTTACGGGGCCCCGGTGTGGGCGCGTGGTTTGGCGCGGCTTGCCGTCCACCACCTGAACGCGCCCCAAAGGGTGATTGCCGTGAAAATGGTTCGCGGCTACCGCACGATCTCCCGCGAGGCGGCGAGCCTCCTTGCCGGATTGCCGCCGTGGGATCTGGAGGCGATAGTCCTCGCGCGCCTGCACGAATGGCGCGCGGAGGCACTGTGCCGTGGGGAAACCCCGCTGCCGCGGCAAGTTGTCGCGCAGCGGACAGACTTCCGGCACGATCTCATGGCGACATGGAGACAGCGACTGTCGCAACCCCGTGCTGGGCACGCCACTATAGCGGCGATAAGACCCCTCTTTGAGGAGTGGCTTGAGAGACGCCACGGCATCTTCACCTTCCGCCTGACGCAGGTCCTCACCGGACACGGTGTGTTCGGGAGGTTCCTGCACCGAATCGGGCGGGAGGAAACGCCCGGGTGCTCCCACTGCGAGGATGGACCGGAGGACACGGTGGAACACACCGTAGAGGTGTGCCCTGCTTGGGCGGAGCACCGCCGTGTCCTCGTAGCGGCGATAGGCGGCGGCGACCTCTCGCGTCCGGCCCTGGTCGAAGCCATGGTCCGGAACGAGACGGAATGGGATGCCGTCACCACCTTCTGCGAAGCAGTGATGCTAGCAAAGGAGGTGGCGGAGCGGGAGAAGGAGAGAGCAGCAGCTTTCCTCCCCGGCCGCCGCGGGAGACGCCCCGGGCGTCGGGGGCTACGTCGTGGCCCCCGGCCACCGTAGACGCGGGCCTGTGGACGGCGAGCAATGGGTAGCTCGCCGTCCGTCCGTCTAACGACGACAGGCCGTGTCGACGGCGCGTTTTGTTCCACGCGCGCCTCAAAGAGCTGTCAGCAGCGTGAAGGGGTCCGCAAGGGCCGACGCCTGCCGGGGCTGCGGGCTGTTCGAAAGAGATACCGCGGCTCCGGAACGTAAGGGCACTGAAGGAACACGGATGGTTTTTAGTCAGTAAAAGTCTGACACTCCCTTACGCTCCACCCAGAGCGAAAGGCGTCATTAGATGATTTTCCATCCGCAAAAAAAAAACCTCGATAAACAAGCTGGTATTTTGTCTAAAAGTTAGAGTCCTAATGCTGTTGCGTTATAAAATCAAAATATATAATTTTGTTGGTAGTTATATTAAAATATATATAAAATTATTTGTAGTAAAATCATTATGAAAAAACTTAATGCATATAGATACTTATAAGAAAAGATCTAACGTTTATTTTCATAAGGAAATATTTAACAATTAAGTGTATATGATTAGGCGCAGTCACGTTTATCAACTTATGCAGATTTACATTTTGTTTTAGGTCCCTTTTAGTGACAACTTCATTAGGAAGACAAACAAATTTGAGTAGTTTCCCATCAGACTTTGAATTTGGAGCTGCGACTTCTTCGTATCAAATAGAAGGTGCTTGGAATCTCGACGGTAAGTTTTATAACTCTTTTTAAGAAAAAAAAATACGTTCAATGGGTTTCCGAAGATAAAAAAAAAACAATGTAACCCCCCAAATAATGTAACATATTGTTATAGTTCCTCAGTGGTTATGGAGCAGGAACGAATCTGCTGCACTGGGCTCTAGTGCGGATTTACAGACTACATTTTAATTTAATTTTTCAGCAGCGGAATAGTTTTTTGGTACACACGTAGGTATTATGACATCTAAGGCGAGTGTCGTAATGACAATTAGTCTCATATGTGTTTATGTACCAAAAAAACTTGTGATTTATTATATACTTTCAGTAAGTATTACGTCTCAAAGAAAACGCAGATATAAAATCAGTCAAAGTTATCGCTTCGAAAGCCATTCTTGGTACCTCATGGGGAAGTTTCAAAATCATTATTTCCAAGTTATTAGTTGATTAACGATAACTCCGTGGCAAATCATTGTACAGGCTTATTGATTATGTCAAATTGAAGGGCATTAAATTTCCTAAAAGACCTTTCTAGCAAAATAATGAAAAACATTTTTTAACCCCGTAGATTTTTTAAAGACGAGATAAAATTAGGAAATTTTTTTGCGCTAGTTTCCTTAGAATCACTTCCGAACCAAACATGATAAAAAACTCATGGCCATGTCTGAAAACTCGACACTTGAAGCTACAATTTGATTTCTTTTTGCAGTACGATCATTTCCTCGGAGTTACAGCTTGTTGAAAATCACTCAAAAATTTAGATTTTTGGGTGATTTTTACATTCCTAATTATCGTATATAGGTTCAAAGACAACCTGGACTATTAAAATTGCCTACCTTATAGTCCTTGGCTATCACAATTAAACTTGGCACCGGGTTGACCAAGCTTTGCTCTGCGTTAGAAAAATATATAATTTGCTCAGGGATAAAGCCTATCTAGATAAACTCAGAAATTAAAAGGTTATCTATATCCTACTTTTGGTACCTATGGTAAAAAATAGTATTATTTTACCGCCCCGAAAATTCTGCCGCCTTTGATTAGAGCCTAGTTAGCCCTTACGTAAAAAATAAAAATACTTATATTTTGCAAGAGATTTAAGAACAGGAAAAATGCGCAGCGCTACTTCTGAAAAGTACGTGGTAGCAGACGATGATTTCTTGAATTTCGTGAACTTCGCCAAAGTCTTTCCTAAGAGGCAATCTATTGGGACTAAAGAATTTTTGATACTTTGTGATGAATAAATAATAAGCATTCGTAAAAAAATGCAGTCAGTAGGTTAGCAAAGCGAATTCAAGTAACTATATACACATTACACTCATGCTCCAAAAGTGTACAATAATCTTTGATACAGTTTGATATCGTGTTCATTTTAAGCCCCCAGACAAATAAACAATGATTAGTCTGACATTAAAAACTACTGATTAGGAAACAGATTATCTACTCATGTGTTAGTAATCATTAATTTCGTTATATCAGTCTCAGAATTTAACACTGAACTCGGAACTACATGGTTTTTCTTGAAGGAGAAGTTGCATGAGGAAGAAAACTCCTAGTAAAACGCACATGAGTGAACCGCAAAGCATCCAGATGGTGAAGTGTGTCGTGAATTTTGACGCGATGTGCGTTCATGAAATTTGGCGGTTGGAATTAACCCAATTTCTCAGAGCACCCCCGTGGTAGATGCGATAGAAAATGACAAAGGATGCACCACAAAAAGTTGGCTTCAAAGTATAACCGCTCAGATTAATGAATAAGTGCTCTTGATTGCTCAAAAATTGCTCAATTCAAATCCGCAATTGCTCACACTATTAATTATTTAACTAGTTAGTTTAAAATTGAAAGTACAATTTTTTTGCCTAAACCGCACGGATTAATGAATAAAAATGTTCTTGATTGCTCACAAAATTTTTAATTCAAATCCGCAATTTCTCACACTATTAATAAATTACTTATTCAGTTATTAATAGTTAAAAGTACAAAATTGTTTTGCCTATATTACGTAGAGCAATAGACTGTTCTTAAAATGAGCAAAGGCCTTCGATTGCTCACAAAATGTTCAATTTAAATCCACAATTTTCCACACTATTTGTTAATAATTTATTAATAATTAAAATTACAAAAAATTTTTTGCCTGTTATAGTAAACCAATGAAGTTTTCTTAATTAGAATTAGAATTGAGCATTTTGTGGTTTTAAGTATAATAGGCAAAAACAATTTTTTTTAATTATTAATAACTAATAAAATAATCAATTAGAAAGTGAGCAATTGCGGATTTGAATTGAGAAATTTATGAGCAATTAAGAGCACTTATTCATTAATCTGAGCGGTTATAGTTCCAAGCCAACTTTTTTATCTCTAAGGCCCCTCAAATAGTAGCTTAATGCTGCTGTGTTTCGTATGGTGAGTGTAGAGAGCCGGAGACCCTTTTTACTGGATTTGAGGCATTCTATCTTAGTCCTCATGGGTCACAACGTATCTGCATTTTGATTTGTTATCGAGGATAGATGTAGATGTCTATGAGCCGCAGCAACCACTTACCATCAGGTGGAATGTGTGCTCGTTTGTCACCCTATCCTATAAAAAAATGCTGGTACTGGGGTGCTCCGGCCCAGAGATAAGAACAGTATTCCATGTGAAACCGAACTCGCGCTTTGTAAAGTAACCACAAAACTGCATACTATTCGATATGTCGACGCCAAGGATTCCGATGCTAGCTGAAGTAGCAAGGGGAGTACCTTGAAACTGAGGAGATACGACAAAGGGGTTCTTTTTAGCGGTAAACGTGCAAACTTGTGTATTGGCGGTCACTAATCAGCTGGTGATCCTCAAGGTACCCCATGAGCTGGCAATTTACAATGGACTTCATTATTTTGGAGAACAAGGAGGCAGTGGTGAAGCCTCCATAGAAGCGGTGAAGCCGGGCTTGCCCTTTAAAACTGCTCAATCAATTATATCAACTAATAAAATAACTCGTAAACTGTTTCAAACTATTTCAAATTTCAAACCTCGTAGCCTTAGCGATACTGCTGTCATAAAAAAAGGAGTTGAATTAAGCGATCAGACGTCTCTCTCGCACGCGTGGCCTTTTTACCGGGCTTTCGAGAAGACGATCGCTCCCTTTCTAACCTATGGCAAAATGTTCTATTATGAAATATAACTACGATTGTACATATAGTAATTAGTATAGAGAGAAAAAGCCAGGCTTTTGGTATGAAGTTGTCGATCGCGGGGGTGCGCTTAATTAATATTAACGTTGTGCATTTTTGATATTTTGGAATGATTAGGGAATAATTTTGCACGAATTGCTTTAATTATCACACACGAACATTCGCGCAAGCGCCCTGCGCCGCCTAACGGCGTTTTTACACGTTGGCCAACACAGTGGCGAATGTAGTGGCGAAGATATTGGCCCAGAGTTTGTGACGGCATCCACACGTTGGAAGGTCGTTCAGTTAGCTTCAATTAGCTTATAATCGTTTAGTCTATGTTTTGAAATTGGATTTTGATTTCAAAGTTTAGCAAAACATGTACTTGCTTTTCTATCAGACATTTGATGTATATAAAAACACCTTATAAAATATTTGGTAATTTTTTTTATTTTTTGAGAAAGACAAAAACAATAGCAATAATTATAATTAACACTGACTTAATAATAGGTACTAATTATAACTTAGAACATAAATGAAAAACTCATGACAAGGAAAGTGGCTCGGGACCATGCTTTGCGGCAGTCTGTGGAGGAGGATGTTCAGTAGTGGACTTGTGAAGAGCTGTAATGATGATGATGATTCGAAAACTTGCACGATTAATTTATAAGAAATCGATGTTTTTTTTATAGGATAGGGTGACAAACGAGCACACAGTTCACCTGATGGTAAGCGGTTACTGTGGTCCACAGACATCTACATCTATCCTTGAATCAAAATGAGATCCACCCGTGAGGACTAAGATGAAATGCCTCGTTTCCTTCAAAAAGGGTCTCTGGTTCTCTACCCTCACTATACGAAATACAGCATCATTAGGCTACTATTTTACGCTGATATTCTGTGAGAGCGTTGTCCTTCCCCGGTCGAGCCGACCTATTCGTGCTACAACTATACTTCGAATATAACTGCATGGTTCTACCACGTATAAACGACGTGCTTCATTTTTTTTTCACTTTAAAGTTGTTCTCGTAATAATCTGATTGCTAATAAATGTTCATTTTTTTGATAAATAGCTTATCGATTAAAACAAATGTTTAAAAATAATTAAATCGCGATAATTAAAGTAGTAGTAATGTTTAAAAATGAAATTGGCACTAAAAGGCTGGTAGTTGGAGCATCCATCCTACAAAGCGTGTATATAAAATTTTAATCGGATGCGTTTAATCACTCTGGGAGCCTGTAGCAAACTAAACGCGCGCCTACGTGTGGACGCGACGCGGCTACGGCAGGTATACATATTCGCCGCGCCGTAGAAAGAGAGGGGGATACTTCCTCTCCTATGCCGCGCCGGCTGTCTCTCTCTCTCTCTCCATCCGTTTTAAAACGCATTTTCGATCAGGGTCACGTGTCCTGACGTGAGAGTAACATTTTTTTACCCATTACAGAAAAAGTGTACAACGCCGCTAAAGAAGTTTTCACTTCAAAATATGTCGTTTAGCTGTGGTTCCCTTCCAACTTTTAATCACGAATTGCAATCGTGGAAGATATTTAGAACCAAAATCACGCAATGGTTCATTGCAGACGAAATAAATGCCTGAAATGATGCCGCAGGAGTAAAACGGCGAGCCATTCTTCTCAGCGCATTCGCCGACGGTACGTTCAAGCTTGCCTCAGATCTCGCTGTACCAAAGGATCTCCAGCAAATCCCATTTGAGGATATCCTAACCATCTTGGATACTCATTTCACACTGAAGCAGGTTGGATTTAGTGAGCGCTACAATTTTTATGCCGCTACCCAACAGCCCGCCGAGCCACCGTCGCAGTGGGCCGCTAGATTGTGCGGCCTAAGCACTCACTGCCAATTCTCCAATTTGGAGGAAGCACTAAGGGACCGATTTATTATGGGGATGCTGCCGGGAGTGGAAAAAGAAAAATTATACACGCAGGATATTTCGGGTATCACACTAGCAAAAGTTGTGGAGTTGGCGCAGAACATACGAAGTGCGCGGGTGGTAGTCGCCAGCGCCGCCGCAACCACTACCGTCGTCACCGATACCACCACGGACCAGATATACAAGATTGGTCAGGAATCGAAGTGCATGCGTTCTCGTCAAAAGTGCGCGGTATGCGGTTGTACGAGTCACAGTGTGTTGGAGTGTCGTTTCGCTAATTACAAATGTAAAAAGTGTAATACGAAGGGACACTTGCGTAGGATGTGCAAAAAAGTGAACTACGTAAATACGAGTGAGGTGGACGAAGACGGCGATGATGGTAAGCTATTTAATATACGATCAGTTATGGGCGAGCCTTTAGTGAAAACCGTTACTGTCAACGGTATAGATTTAAAATTTCAAATTCATAGCGAATCGGCGGTGACTGTGATATCGGAAAAAACACATAAATTGCATTTCCATGATGTTCCATTATCGTCCACTAAAAAGAAATTAGTGAGTTACACCGGTGAAGTTTTAGGTTGCACCGGCCGCGTCCAGATGACGCTTCAGTGGCGGGGTCGAACGGGTATGCTAGACGTTCATGTAGTTCGTAATGGCGGCCCGCCACTGCTCGGTAGGGATTTTATTGCACGGTTCGAACTTCAACTGACGCCAGTACATTATTGTAAGCAAATACAGAATGACCTTGAAACGCTCTATACACGTTATCCTAAAGTATTTTCGGGAGAGCTTGGGTGTTTCAATAAATATGAAGTTAAGTTAACATTGAAGGAGAACGCTAAGCCAGTGTTTTTTAAGGCGCGTCCTACTGCTTTCGCCTTAAGAGACAAAGTAGATAGCGAACTAAAGAGGTTTGTCCATCTAGGGGTACTTCGTCCTGTTAATTATTCGGAATATGCATTCCTAATCGTACCCGTATTAAAACTCAATGGCTCTGTCAGAATATGTGCAGATTATTCTGTTAGCCTAAACAAACAGTTGGTTATAGACCAATATCCATTACCGACGGTTAATGAACTTTTTTCTAAGTTACACGGTGGCCAATACTTTACTAAGCTTGACCTCTCAATGGCGTATAATCAATTTTGTCTGAATAACGAATCACTAAAGCTAACCTGTATCAATACCCATCGGGGTTTATTTTCTTATACACGTTTAGTGTTCGGTCTGGCTTGTGCCCCGGCTATTTTCCAGCGTGCAATGGAATATGTGCTAGCAGGGTTAAATGGAGTACATTTTTTACTTGACGATGTACTAATAACCGGCCGAAACGATGCCAAGCATCTAGACAGGCTACACCAGGTGCTACAAAGATTACAAGACGCGGGCTTAACTTTGCAAAAAAAATAAGTGCAGTTTTTTCAAACACATAATAAGTTACCTAGGATACGTTATAAGTAAAGACGGTTTAAAGAAGTCACCGGAAAAGGTTAAAGCTATATTAGAAGCGTCAATCTCCACAAATGTTAACCAGTTACAATCGTTTTTAGGCCTCGTCAATTATTACAGGTGCTTCGTTCCAAACGCGTCATCTATTCTATCCCCAATCTACGAATTATTAAAAAAGGGGACAAAATGGAAATGGTCTAAAATAGAAAACGAATCTTTCGATAATATTAGAAAAATTTTATCCTCGGAACAGGTTTTAAGGGGAAATATAACCTCATATGGCTTAGCAAGATCCTCCGTTATGCCGAAAGTATTGCAGCATTAATTTTGAAATAAATTGATAGTAAAGTTGAGGATTAATTTAAGGACTATGTTAGACGAAAACACGATTCCGTTAAATTTTCTCGATAGAAAAAAAATCCAAAGTTACCTCCAAACTGAACAATAAACCGCTGTTATTCATAAAATACCTTAAATAAGATCATGAAACTTTGCATACTAACTGAACTAACTATAAAGCAGTGCTTATGTTATTTACTTTTTTTAAAATACCATTATTTTCACTGTAAAAAGAAATTACCTAAACTATCGGCGCGTAAACTTGATTCCTGTCGCCCCGTTAGTATCGCTTAGGCTTTTGAAGGGAGAAGTTGTGTCGCTTACGATCAGAATACACATTACGCAACAGGACAACGTAAAATTAAAAAAGAGAAATAACCGTTATAAAAATAAGAAGCGACTGGGTTGGCGTTAAGAAACAGGCATAATGATAAACCTAATGAAATAAGTATCTAACGAACTATCTACTTACAGTGTTAGTGATTACAAACATGTCGGTACATAGCATACGACGCGCGGGGAAGTGGGGGCGAAATTAGAATTTGAGCTGACTTACTATATCCCCTTAATACATTTTAATCCTAATGAAAAAATTATACTAACCGTGGATGCGTAACGGGTTAGGTGCAATATTATCGCAAAAGGATAGTTCAGGTATTGAGAAGCCAATCTCGTTTGCATCACGGACGTTAAATAATACCGAGAAAAAATATTCTCAAATACAAAAAGAAGCAACTGTTATAGTATTTGGGGTACGGATGTTCCACCAATATTTATATGGTAGGTCATAGGTCTACACCTTTTATCCTACGTACGGATCACAAACCGTTATTATCAATTTTTGGGCCATATAATAAAGGAATTCCGGAGGTATCTGCTAACCGTTTACAGAGATATGCTTTATTTCTAAGCGGATATAATTATACTATAGAATATGTTAAGAGTTCGGATAATAGCGCAGACTACTTATCGCGTGCCAGCATTCCGGGCGCCGCTGCAAAAAGTAGCGGCGCGGGCGGGGATTCGAATGCACGGGAACCGCCGATATGGACGATCGCGCAGCGTAATTTAGTTGTCAATGGCGCGATACCGATAACCTTACAGGCGTTACGTGATGCAACAAATAAAGATCGCATTTTGAAAAAGGTCGTACATTATGTTTTAGAGGAATGGCCTAAAAACGTTAATGATTCAGAGATAAAATCTTATAGTTTGTGTAAATTAGAACTTTCATATGAAAATTATGCATGGTCATAAAATAGTTCTCCCTGGATCGTTACGTGATAGAGTGATATCGGAGCTACATACATCACACATGGGTATTGTTAAAACTAAAGCCGAAGCTCGCTCTCGGTTTTGGTTTCCAGGTATTGACGGCGTCCTTGAGCGCATGATCGGCTCCTGCGAAATATGCACGCAACTTTGAGCATCGCCGCCGCGTGTACCTATTTCCCCGTGGAAATATCCTGCTGACCCTTTCCGAAGAATACATCTCGACTTCCTCGGCCCCATCAACGGACATACGTACTTGGTGATCGTTGATCCGTATTCCAAATGGGTCGAACTCTGCCGCATGAATACTTTTTGCTCTTCCATCGCAGTTATAGATAAATTATACGAATTCATCGTCTTCCAGAGACTATAGTGACTGATAATGGAACATCGTTTTGATCCCGTTCTTAGACTTTTGTCATCTTAACGGTATTACGTTACGTCACCTGCCTACCACCCGTCAAGTAATGGTCAAGCCGAAAGCTACGTGAAGGTAATTAAAAGGGGTTATCAAGTCTAGTTTGTTAAGCAGCCATAATCTTAGACAATGCAATTTAAATCTCTTAAAATACATTTTCGACTACCGCAATTCGGTCCATTCTACGACGGGTTTATCTCCTGCACAAATAGCTTTTGGTCGCAAATTATGATCCCGGTTCCATATAGCATCGCGGCCCCTGTCTTCCTCACTCGCTAAAGCAGTCCGATCAAAACAGTGTTCACAGGTTAAGTCACACGGTGGAAAACAAAAAATGTTTAAGATAACTTCAAATGGCATCAAGGCGTAATTATACAAAAACTTGGTAAAATGACATACTTAATCCGAGACTCATTGTTAAATACTGTTGTAAAAAAACATGTAAATCAAATAATTTTAAACAAAGGCACCATTAATAGGAAAAGTAGATCCTGGGAGCTTGATATTCTCAGCTCTGACACCTCAGGTAGTTCAGTTTTGACAACTGCGCCATCGTTACCTATATTACCGCCAGACTCGAAATCTCACAAGCAAATTCGCAATCTGAGGGAGGGGGATGGACTCGAGGACAGAATATTAACACCTGCACCTGCAACTGAGACCCTTACGGAGAACTTGACGCTTTGCAATGACTCTTGCCGCCAATCACCATCACCCTCACATATTACAGTAACGAAAGGAGTTCGGCGTCCACAATCGTCTGATGATGAAGACGAGGAGATGGTATCACCGGCACAAGAATATCAAGCGCCATTAAAACAAAATTGCCCCAAAGTCAATTACAAAAAGTTTTTAGTATGTATGTTTTTATATAATGTATAACATATAACACCCTCACTACAGGGGGAGGAATGTTGTGTATGTCCGCGGTTGCGTCCGCGCTCAATAATATTGCTTGCAATTAAAGCAGTACGTTGACAGTCGTCAAGAGTTTCACTAGTCTCCTACGCTCCGTACAGCCACAGTACTCCGACAGCACTGAATACGAAACTGAAAAGTGGAGACAGATCAAGATTGGTGTATTTTTATAAAACTGCTAAACACAACAAAACCATATCTTGGGCTTGCTCTAGCTTGGAGCTCTAGCTTCGTCACCGTAAAAAAGTGATAGCAATAGGCCTGTAGTTGGACGGCTCTGAGCGGTCTCCTTTTTTAGGGATCGGGTCGGCTAAAGCTGTCTTCCATGAATTCGGGACTACGCATTGGGAGTAGGAGTACCGGAAAAGACGCGTTAAAAACAGTGCCAAATCCGGAGCACACATCTTCAGCACGATAGGAGGGACACCAAAAGGCCCACTCGACTTTCTGACGTCCAGGGAGAGGAGTGCTTTGTAAACCGAGCACTATGTAAACCGCACATCCGGCATGGAGCACTCACACCGCGAGATGGTTGTCGGTGTGTTCCTTCCATCATCGAGAGTCGAGTTGGATGCAAAGAGAGATCCTAACGGATCGGCTTTCTCCTTTGCGGGATGGGCCGGTAAGCCATCTTCTCTGTGCAAAGATGGAAGAGATGGCTGACAGAAGTTCCCTTGGAGAGCCATGGTGAAAGACTAGAATTCACAGGTTCCTGAAGGAAGGCAAACTAGCTTCTCCCCAATTCTGCCGATGTGCCCAGACCTTGCCTTACCAATGACTCTTTTGAAGGACCTGGAGGTAGAATTATACTTCTTTTTAAGAGCGCTGGTGCTTACATCCCGAGACGCTGATGCGTCAGCCTAGGCCCGTTAGCACTCCTGCTTATAGCGTGATTTTATTTTACAGGAGCAACCAAACCATGGCTTGTATCTGCCTGCGATGGGCACTATAGAGGATCGAATAAAAAGTTACATACCCTGAAGTACCACATCAGCGACAAAACAACAACAACGCTGGGATCGTCCGGCGAGAAGCAAACCCATCCTAAGGGTAGGATACAAAAAAGATCGCATCCTATAACAATCGGCCGACCTATGTTGCCAAACACGGCCGCAGCCTGCAGAATGCAATCGCAACGTTAGTGTGAGTGGCACCACACTCCGGAAAAGACGACTTCGTTCGACGTGCCTTGAGGGGCATCAACGGAAGCCTGATGTCCGTTCAGATGAGAGCACAGCAGAAGGTTCAACAGGAAAGGTGCATGATCCTCCACATCTGAAATCTGCGTAGGCGAAGTAACCAGTTGTGCTGTAACTACCATATACCAAGGCAGTCATAAAGCTCCATAATCCCCGCATGATCTGTCAAACGTGAACCGAGCCATTCGACGTAGTGGGCGTTAAAATCGCCAAGGATTGCGATATCTGCGGATGGGATCTGCTGTAGCAAAAAATCTGTAGCCATTTGGACGTGGTCGATTATTGACATTATCGCTATGAGACCTATAGAGGCATCCATAGACGCAGGAATGGTCGTCGCTGTCTACGAGTAGCCACAGGATGGACAGATCCATACCTTCAAAACTACCGAGGCGTTGAAGCCAAATGTCCTCTCTGACGTATCGACTCTAGCCTGGGGCACAAAGGAGTGTTCTAATTTGTACCTCGATTAGGAGAGATATGAAGTATCAGCTGGAGAGAACACCTGAGTCTCGGTTAAAAAGAGCAAGGCCGGCTTTTTTTTATGGGATTTAAGATTTATTATAGAGTGGGTCATCGTGCTTTAGATGGTGAGATGTCTTTTTGGGGCACAAGGAGTGTTCTTACCCCGTTGGAAGTGTTAAAAAGCAAGGCTGCTTCACCGTCTCCAGATAATAGAGGATGTTTTATTTAATTCCAATACCATGTTAAGGGAGAAGGTTGGGCGATTGGGCTCGGCCTCCTGCGCTTAACAAAAGAAAGCAGAGTAATCCTCTACTTCACCCTGTTATTATATATATATATATATATATATATATATATATATATATATAGAAAATCTGTGATGTGAAACACTGTGATCAGCAGCTTGCTTAGCGACCCTGCCATAATAGCTACTAAATTCGGCGCCAAATTGAATTTGAGTGATAGATATATTTGCCATTGATGTTGATATCGTATTCAGTAGTTTGATTACATTTTCTAATGTAATGGTCAAAACTTTCAGGGATATACTCTCACTCTATCCTCGTCTTACATATTTGGGCAGTTGGATAGATTTTGTTTATAGATAGATAAATTGTCCTAATTTTTACTAAACCAACGACTCTTATGGTATGTACACCCCAGAATGACTGGTTTGGTAGATTGTGCTTTCTCAGTTTTCTGGATAGCCAGCCGAAGGATCTTTATGGTCTGTAGTACCGAACCCTTCTCAGATACAGACTTTTTCAAGAAGCTCTTTCTCAATCTGCTTGCAAGACGATTTGTAATTACGGCTCAAAAGGAAAATGGATGTGTGGTTTCATCAATAGGGTGTTTTCTTTCTGCAAACAGTGCCACAAGCATTTGATACATATTAAATTCCTTGGCAGTGACCTTTCTTAAGTTCAAAGACTAACTACTATCATCATCATCATCGTTACAACTGCGAAACATAGGCCTCCCCCAAGGAATGCCACAAAGCACTGTCCTGAGCCACCTACATCCATCGACTTTCTGCATGTCTTACCAGGACCTTACTCTATCTAGTGAGCTGTCCTCCTACACTTCGCCTACCGGTACGGTGGGACTGCCACTCGAGAACTGTTATTCCCCTTCAGTCGTCGGTTCTTCTAACTATATGGCTGGTCCATTCCCACTTCAGCTTACTAATCGGTACTATTAATCTTATTATAATTGTAATGAATTCAAATATTTGCAGGAAAAGGATGGTCAATGTGGGACCATCTCGTTCGCACAGCGCCGTATCACATATACGACAACACAACAGGGGATATAGCAGCAAACTCTTACTACTTATACAAACGCGACGTCGAAATGCTTAAAGAACTGGGTGTCGATAACTACAGATTCTCGATTTCATGGCCGAGGATCCTGCCGTACGGCAGGCCCGATTACGTCAATCCGTACGGCGTCGCGTATTACAATGCACTCATCGATGAATTATTAGCGAATGGCATCCAGCCGTTCGTTACGATCTACCATTGGGAACTACCACAGAATCTGAACGAGCTAGGTGGCTGGCTTAATGAGGATATAGCGGGCTGGTTCGCTGATTACGCGAGGGTGTTGTTTGAGAACTTTGGCGACAGGGTCAAACATTGGCTGACGATCAACGAGCCGGATGTCCATTGCTACTTTGGTTATGAATCAGGTTACCACGCTCCAAGAGTAGTCTCCCCTGGTGTTGGGTACTATGAGTGTGGCAGGAATATACTACTTGCTAATGCTAAAGCGTATCATGTTTATGATGACGAGTTCAGAGCATCTCAAGGAGGAGAGATTGGGATAGTTATAAGTATGGAATGGCCATTACCAAAAACCGATTCTGCAGATGACCACGAGGCTGTTGAAGACTTTATTGCGTTTAACGTAAGTATATTTTGTTACGGTTATAAGATTTATCAATGTTAATTTTATTTATGATGTACGCTTTCTCAAATATTATTTAACCATTATGCTCACATATTTTTCCTTACTTATCATGTTAATTTCTAAAATCCGTTTCATCATACATTAATATCCTTATGGTTATTACGTATATTCAATAATTTATTTTAATACGAGCGGCTCACCTCGGCTTTGCCTGTATAGGTTTCATTATAGTGGCGTTACTTTGATTTAAGTTAACCAAAGACCTAATTTCATTAATTTTTGTTTCTTTTTTCAAAAATTACTTATATTTGAATAATCATCAGCAGCTGTTATGAAAATAAACATCTCGATAAAGGAAAGATATCACCCATCTTTTGTGGTCTTTCCTAGCGGAATAAAAAGCAGCCTTATATCCCGGATGCTACCCAAGGTCATCATCTAGTCATTAATCTACTACCTTCATACCGAATTCTTGGAAATTCGAATGCTGTGGAGGCAGATTAAGTATCACAGTTTCCGTTGTATCGCAGCTTTGACTCTGCTCCTTGACGCCGGTCTATTGATTTTGTTTGTGGTGCATACGATATGATACACGGTGTAGGTACACTAGCCGGCCAGGCAGAGTTTGTTCTGCGCATTCCAACGACCTATTGTACTATAAAAAATCTTTAAATACGCAATAAAATATGTCGAGGTCACTGATCGGGATAAAAACTATCTTAACTGTCTCTCAAGTTGGAACAAACTGCACACAGTGTGCAAAATTTAATTAAAATCGATTCAGTAGTTTAGGAGTTCATCGCGGACAAACAATGTCATACCTAATTATTATAAATAAGAAACGCCTTGAAGTCTTTCCAATTGCCTCCTACGAAACCCATTTGAAAAGGAAAGACAGTTTCTAAAAACGAAAAATCTTAATTTAGCTTTTTATGCTAAGTCTCTATCTTTTTACGTGGTAGAGCCACGCTGCAGCTATATTAAAAAACGAAATGAAGAATATTATTCATTAAAAATATCCGCTTAACAAAATGTTTTTTACTTTTTCTTCTTTTTAATGTTGTGGCAAACTGTAAGTTACAGTTTAATAAGCATAATATACATAGATAGAATTAAATAAATATATAAAATGTCATCACTCCAATATCGATCGATCGATATGCAATAAAAATTATTATTTATTTATTTATATACATGTGGGCTTGAATTTAGTAACGTCGATAATACTATTTCGTACTAAAATTAGCAAAATCACTTCAAGGATCACTTTTTGGAGACACGTCGGTATCTGTGTCTATACCGGCAATATTATAAGCTACAGAAACACGTAAGTTAGTTTATTAGAATCACATAAATATCATACGTCAAGCAACACTTTTTTATATCGGGCACGTCTTCCGATGTGTCTTTATGAGGGAGAATTTAGGGAAAATTGACCTGCATTCGAAAATGATTTATTTACATAATATTCATTATTAAAGTTGATATAGTTTTGATAAAATAAGATTTTACTTCATGGTTTTTATTCATATTGGTTACATTGAATATTGATTAGCACCACATTACAGTATTTTTTTTTATATTTGAGTAGACTTCAAAATGTCATTTATGTAGTTCTATTCACGGTAAACGTGTGAAAAGAACTAAATTCATGAACGGGAGTAGAAATCTACATAAGATGGGCAACAGCGTCTTCCTGATCATAGCTCAAAATAATAAAAGTATGCAGTTAACAACTCGCATGCCAAGCGTGGCAAATATGGAAAATATCTAACTTATTTGGCGGTTTGTGGAGGAAATCCAATTGATGAGCGGGAGTAGAAATAAAATATTAGCTATGTAGAGGCGGCGAAAAAGAAACCACTACCCCAGTTCGTCGCGTGGGTGTCTTAAAAGGCGACAGAAGAAACCTGAAACAGGAGGTCGGTAGCATCGTCTTGATAACAGCGCAAAGTTATAAAGAGCTGCGGTTGCCAAACCGCTTGCCAAGAGTGAATACTACTGCAAATACCCGGTCTATTTGACAAATAATGGAAGAAGCCCACGATCAGCAGTGAATAGGCCTATTAAAAGTAAAAAGTAGCAACCTAAATACATCCCACTACTAAGCACAGTCCGCAGCGAGTTTTAGGTCAAAAAGGATTTGATTAAGTTGACACCAACGCGGGATGACCGATATCACATACCTATACCTAAAAATTATTTCCGAAATATTGTTTTAACTACTCAGATATGCAGGTTTCCTTGCGATGTTTTTCTTCACCACCGAGAACATGGTAAATCGAAACTTCAAATTGCAGTTAAAATATGAGGGGAGTTGGCGCAGATGTAATTTGAGTTGTTTACGTTGCTACGAAATTTACGTATAGATCGGTTTGATTACCGGCTTATACAGATGAGTTTCAAGATTGTGTCGATGCAGTTCTACTCATAGTTATAATAAAAGTAAACCGTGTTTAAAATTTGCTTTCTTTGATACTTATATTGCTTTTTCACAAGAACTAATTCATTTGCTCATGTGAGCTATGAAACCGGGTCTCTCACAAAAATTTTAATAGTTACGTCCTATAATACAATATAATAACATATATATTAAAGCTATCATAATATATGACAAACTGTTTTAAAAATCTCATTAAAAGTAAAAAAAGTTGCGCCAACGGTAATACGAACTACTTCATCACTTATGCATACAATCTCATAGTGTATTTAATTTTCAATTACTTATATTGGACTTGATACAAAAAGAAAATGGTGAAATATTGCTATGCCGATAGACACACAACATATTCAATTAAAGACCTTCTCTCTTTATCAAAAAATTTTTCCCCGTTTTGTTAGTAATTTTGTTAAAATTGACAATTATTATAATTCATGCAGTCAGTGGCCACCGGTCTCATAGTGTATTTAATTTTCAATTACTTATATTGGACTTGATACAAAAAGAAAATGGTGAAATATTGCTATGCCGATAGACACACAACATATTCAATTAAAGACCTTCTCTCTGTATCAAAAAAATTTTCCCCGTTTTGTTAGTAATTTTGTTAAAATTGACAACTATTATAAATCATGCAGTCAGTGGCCACCGGTCTGACAATTTTTGATGCTGCAACAATAAGTACATATTTAACAGAATTGTGTTTAATTTGACCAGTTAGGTACTTATTTTCAGTTTATTTAGCAGTAAGTAGATGGCATTATTATTACTTTAAAACTAGACATCCAAAACTTTACCCTCTATTACTCATATACAATAAGTTGAGGTGCGACTGGAGTGGCTCTATCGTACAACAAAGCCGCTCACATTTATACGATACATAAATTTGGCATAAAGTGATGTAGAACGTAATAAAAATTCTGCTTTTATCAAATATACGCAATCAGCGCCGCTAGCGGTGTGTAATGAAATTATTTTACGATATAACAATAACATCTAGAAATAGCAATGTCGTGTTTAGTTGTTAATATCGCCAAACAATCTCTAATCATTGATTTAATCGATCTATATCATGATATAGTCAACAAACACTGTTAAATTTTATGAAATACCGCCATTTTATTTTCAATCTGAGCAATACTTATATAAAAATCTTTTTATTTAAAGTATAAGGATAATAATAGTTTTGTACTAATTTCAATTTTTATCAGTTTATTTATAGATGAAAAACTAATAGGTACCTACTAAAACTTTTACAGATTAGAAATTAAACTTAGAAACATCCTTTATGTAATGATTTTCAATAGATGTCACTATTATCTATTAAGGTAGTAGTTAGTATCTATAAAAGTTATTTATATCTACTAAAATATTATAACAAAAACTAAACATTGAACATAAGAATTTACAAATTAATTATGAACTTAAATATATAAATGTAAGTTATTTATATCATTTAGTTTATTAGTAACTGAGGGAAAAATGTCACTACTTTTTGTATTTTACGTTAGATGGCATTGTTTTGAAAAAATTGAATACAACAATAATATCGTTGATTGACGGCGTAGTTCAATTTATTACGCAATGGTTCAAACTAATTTTGGGTTTTATTTATAAATATTTTATTTATTTTAATAAAACACATCAATCGTATTAAATAGAAATTAACATCTAAAGGAAGGAAAATAATTAACACCCCTTTTTGAAATTCCGTAATCGGATAAAAAGGAGCCTATAAGTAGCTCCGGGTCCCTAACTATACACCCGCAAAATTTCATGAAAATCTGTTCAGTAGTTTTTGCGTGAATCTTGAATACACAGACAGACAGACAGACAAAAATTTTAAAAACCACTCTTTGGCTTCAATGTCCTTTATTTAGTCCCCTGGACTTGTTTTTTCCAGAAAATATTAGAATTACAAACACGACTTTTCTACAGATTTATTATATGTATAGATTTCAGAAACATGGTACAACAGGTTGTTGCATTATAACTTTTAGGATCATTTACATGTCTTACTGCTATCTACGTAGAAACAGCACAATTATCAATTATCAATTCTTAGTTTTTTACAATGTCAGGGATAAGATGTCAATATAATAATACGATTTCAATCCAATAATAATAATTAAAACACCTAATTAACAAATTGTGAAATATAACTTAATAGTAAAGCTTCAGTTATTCCGAATTGTAATTGCACACATTTGAAATTAGTAAGACATTGACATTTTTAATATTAACAGGCGTTTTTTTTATTAAATAATATTTACAGATTGGTCAGTACATGGACCCGATATTTTCGGAAAATGGTAACTACCCGCAACGTCTCATCGACCGCGTGGCAGCGGCGAGCACCAACCAGGGTCTGAACGCCTCACGTTTACGTCCGTTCACCAGTGAGCAGATCGAGTATATAAAAGGCACAGCAGATTTCCTCGGATTCAACCACTATACCAGCAAATTAGTGTACAGGAACGAGTCCCTCGAAGGCCAGTTTTCTGTACCTTCGAAGCATGATGACGCTTACTTAGGCGAACTCAGAGATCCATCTTGGCCAGTCGACACAGGATTTGTACACGTAAGTTAAGCAAATCTCCAACATGCAACAAAAACCCTGTGGTTCCCGTTAAGTGCGTTATAAGAGTCAGTATTCAAACGTATAGAAATAACTTTTCGTCTATAAAAAAATAAAATTATAATAAAAATTTATTTGCAAACTGTATGCGGTTTTGATTTTTAGCTGTTCCAGGTCAATCGACGGATTCAACTCGGCTGAGCAGCGTTCGGGAAATTACGACACATCTTCTCGTCAGGTATACCTCAATCTCTGAAAACTAAAGTGTATAACCAGTGCGTGTTGCCAGTGATGACTTACGGATCTGAGACGTGGTCCTTCACCGCTGGCCATATGAGGACGCTCAAGGTCGCTCAGCGAGCTATGGAGAGGGCTATGCTCGGAGTTTCACTGCGTGATAGACTCAGAAATGAGGATATCCGCAGTAAAACCAGAGTGACCGACATAGCCCAACGGATTAGTAAGCTGAAGTGGCAATGGGCCAGCCATATAGCTCGAAGAACCGATAACCGATGGGGGACATGACTAAAGAAACCGACTAAATGGGAAGCTACATATAAACGGTTCGCTGCGAATACACCCATACATGGCGCAGCGATGTGTGCGTGAGCTCTCACCGATAGGTTCACCGACGCTCCGTCGGGGTACAAACTGATTTGCGCCGGCTCAGTCAGAGTATCCATCAAAATGCACATTTAAATTAATAGATTAACAATATTTCGAAATTTTATATATCAATTAATTTATTATAGTTTTTTGCAATTAGTAATTAATTAGACTTATTTTAATTAAAATAATTAATTAAGTTATTATAAATTTATATAGGTAAATAATATTAAGTGTTCTGTATAAGCAAAAATGCCTAATAATTGTACATTATGCATGAATAATTGTAGATAAAATAAGGATATTTCCTTTTTTTTGTATCCGAGATATCAAGTATACTAAGTACCTTTTTGTTTGCTGAATATACATCGCTAATGTTTAATAATCTATACGAAACAGCTCTTGATTTCGAACAATTACTATATATTATGTTGTTACATTATGTAATATAAGTTATAATTAATACGCATGTTGTCTTATACACTATATAAAATCTTATTTTTTGCTTAGTGTTTAAAATTAATCTATTTGAAATAGCTCTTGACTTCGAACAATTAATACATATGTTGTTACATTAAAATAAGTTACAATTAATACACATGTTATTTTATACGATATAATATATTTATTTTTTCCTTAAAAATTTTCACATGCATCACGTGACAACCCTATCAGAATAGGTATACATTTTCGACGTTGTTAGGAAACTTCCCCTCTGGTCCTTACTCTTTACTCTGTGACCCCACTTTACCGATGCAGGGATATTAAACCCCATACAATTTGCAGATAAAACTTTATTTTAGTTAATGTTATTTGATAGAATTGAGTTTTTTGAAGTAAAGTTATTTCTATAGGTTTGAATACTGGTTTTACCTATAACGCACATGCACTAACACTAACTAAATAGTTAACAAAAGTGCCTTAAACCCTCTCAGACCCCTGCACTCTTTGTGCAGGCCTGGCTCAGAAGCGGAATGTATGTAGGTTGCGAACATATTCTATGTAATATAATACACAATAGAATGGCTGTCAACCTTATTTTGTACGGAAAATTATTTTGTATAAAATAAGGTTTACGTCGTATTATCACTACTACAAACCCGATTCCCTGTGTTGACAAACTGAGTAAATTTAAATATTTTAGACTTTTGATTAATGTTCAAGATCATCATTTAAAAAAATCGTTTACATTTTAATACATGTTTATCTGTAAATAGTGTGCAATTTGACATTTTCTAAAAAATTTGCATGCGAAATTTGGAAACGATTGTAACGTCGAAACACATCTCGTGTTGTATCACGTATAACTGTATATGTGTGAATTAACATGTTAGTGACATTTTAGTGGCTACACGGGCTCCGCCCACTCCCCCGTTCTATTATGTATGCATTATAGTATTCTATGGTTGCGAAGAAGGAGAAGTGTTTTCACTCTTTTCTTTTCAGTAGGAACTTTTCAGTAGGAACTTATTGCACCGGGTTCGAATGTCTAAAGTCTAAATTTGGACGTAATATTTCTACGTTTCAGTCTCTAGAGTAATTTCTACTAAGATTTCTATTAGGTAGGATTCCTTTTTTAAGAACCCGTCCAGACAGTTACCACCCTCTGTTTGTCGCCTCGTCTTAATTAGGTCTTAATTAAGATGATGGTGCTCAGAGGCCAGCCACAAGGCATTTGAAACTATTTTTGTTTTAGGACTGCAATAGTCACTTACCGTAAGTAAAGAGACAGCCTGTATAGGTTCCCTCTCATTTCTGACATGGTTTTACGGCAATTATGTTGGCGGAGTTTACACGTTTCTCCGAAATTATTTTTATTTTTATTTTTCCTACATGTAGGTTGCCTTACATTATTTTACTTTACCGCCGAGCACGTGGTAAAATAGCACTGAAAATTTAAATTTAAATGTCATTAGTGCGCCGGGGATCGAATCCAGGTTGGTCTTGTACTTTGAATTTGAACAAGTGTTTTAAATTCTGCGAACACTAAGCCTCTTTTTTACATGGGGAAATGTCTGCGCATACCAGCTTCCCGCTTCGCGAGAGCAAGCATGGGTTATGTCTAACTCGGACCAGCTTAAGCCCCATGGCATTTTCGCTGCATACTGGCAAGGCGACGGGAAGATCACTTTCGCACACATGCGCAAGGCCCCACTAGCGCCAGCCACTCCATGGAAGCACCTCCTCCGGGCCACTCCTCCACTTTCTCCCACGCAAGTAAGGCGCACCAGAACAAAAGGCGCGCCTTCATCTTCGACCTCCACTCCATCTGTGTATGGACGAGTGGGGTTGCATAATTTAATTTTCTATTTTTACAGGAATACGCTCCAGGTTTCTACAACTTACTCATTTACCTTAAAAACACCTACAATAATCCCAAAATATACATAACGGAGAATGGTTGTTCTACAAGTACGGGGCGAAACGACACAAGTAGAGTACAGTACTACCGAAATTACCTTAGCGCATTACTTGACGCTTTAGCAGAGGGCGTTAATGTCAAAGGATATTTCGCCTGGAGCTTGATGGATAATTTTGAATGGAGTTTCGGCTATAGGTAAGTTTAACGTTCAATTTTTTTTAATTATATACAGGTGACAAACGAGCACACATTCCACCTGATGGTAACTGGATGCTTTAGCATGGGCCAGTTACCATGTCTATGGAGACATATACATCTATACTCGATTAAGAACTAAAAGGCAGAATGCGTTGTCACCCTTAACTACAAAGTCATTATCACCATCATCGCCATCATCGCCTTTCACTTTTTTTAGAGATCAGTCAGATTAAGCTATAAAAACAAAATGGCTAACAGCAATAACAGAACAAAGCGGAAGACAAGGTATTAAAAGGACTTTTAAATTTCGTACACATTACCACTTGTAAATTGCAGTATGGTTTTAATTGTATATTGTAAGTTAACTTAATTTGTTTCAGTTTAAGATTTGGCATCTACGAGATTGACATGGATGATCCAGAAAGGAAGAGAGTCCCGAAAAAGTCGGCTTTAGTGCTAAAGGAAATTATCAGAAGTAGAGTAATTGACTATAACTATGACGTCGATCCTTATGCTTTTTCGGGAGCATTAGTTCGAACTGCGTCAATTTTCACTGTCGTACAACTGGCAACATTAATTATTATTTTAAGAATCTACTAAAACGTATCTACGAAATGTAGCAGTATTAGTTACGTACGTTTCGTAACTATAAAATTCTTAAAAAAGTTTGGAAAATCCAAAAGTGCACGCCTTACAATCTCATTTGATTATATAAAAAGAAAAATATCTCTTTTTCCATATTTGAGACGAAAAAAAGAGATCCATGAGACTATATAGACTATTACTATTTTTTGGAGAAAAGTAACAGTTCTTTTTTTTACAATTAAACGAGACCAAATTACTCAGTGATTTTCTAAGGAACCTGTGCGTAAAAGTAAAGTAAAATAAAGTTTCAGCATATATACGTCCCACTGCTGGGCACAGGCCTCCTCTCAATTCTGAGAAGGTTTTAGGGCAAGGAAATGTCCGCCGCGCTGCCCAAGTGCGTGTTGGCGAACTTCACATGTCTTCGAAATATTTTTTTTATTAATTCTCAGACATGCAGGTTTCCTCACGATGTTTTCCTTCACCGGCGAGCACGTGGTAAATCAGTACTTAAAATTGCAATTAACAATTTCATTGGTGCCGGCGGGAACCTGTGCGTAGAGATTCTAAATCTAATTAAAAAAAGAATTATTTGATATATTAATTCTAACAACCTTAATCGTGCGCCATCCACACGGATGACATCCGGACACCCTCGAAAAAATTTTCAATCTGTTTTTACACTAAATACAGAAAATTACTTTTAAAAATTCTCGATATATGTGTATTTTTTATTCTAAAAGTGCAATAGTAAAAAAATAAAGACGTTTTAGCTCAGAAAATTACTGGATTTCCATTAGATGAGCAGAGCACAACATCAACGCTTCGCTTATGAGGCGTGCAATAACTAAGTTTAAGAAATATAGAAGAATCATTTCTATGATTATTTGCAAATATTTGACGCCTTGATGGAGGAGTGACCAATTTTGTCTAAGTCTTCGCAGACTCAGGTTCCGCACTGAACAATTATTTGTATGTCCCACAAATATAATTGTTCCGGCTCTGGATGCTTTTATATGCGCAATTTATGTATCTACGTACATAACACACTTATATAAAACAGAAAAAAAATCTAGTCTGAAGAAAATAAAAAATTTGGTGCAGTCAATTGAATATACTTATTAATTTAAATGAAATTGTTTGTTTATAAGAAAAAGAATCATCATTGTTACTTCACAGCAACAAGCAAAATAAAGATTCGAACTAATTTATTAATATTAGGCTTAGCTCACTAAGTTAAAGTTATAAAAATCCTGATTATAATTTCCGAATACAATAGAAGTGAACATTTTGTACCATGCCAGTTTCTTAACCGAAAGGTAACAGCTGACGGCACTTGTCAACAGTTTCCATTATTAACATGTCATGTATGGCATGTCGATCTGAGATCGATTAATTTAAGAATCGAGTTTTTGTGCAAAAATGATCGATTTTAAATCGATATATAATACTGAATAGCTCCAGTAAATCGGTATTTCACCCTAGAAAACCGAGATCGAATCTTTTTCCGTTTTTATAAGAACTATAAAATTATTTAAAATCAGTTGAATGTACCCAAACTTGTAAGGAATGACATCAAAAACTCGCAAAACTGCTGTGTGCTCAGTTTTTTCGTCTCTTCTTAATAAATTAAAGAAATAAAAAATAAGTTACTTTGTTGCATTTTTTGATATTGTAAGTATAAACTTTGAAAGCAAATCGAAAAACGATGGATTTTTTAGAAATCGATCTTTTAGACCTCAATTTTTGTGAATCGATTCCTAAGATTTCGATTCAAAACGATTAATCAATCTTTTACGGAAAGAATCGACATCCCTATTATTTACTACTCAATTCCACTTATCATAGAGTACACAAAAGGCGGACTTGCACTTAGGTATTCTCAACCAGTTAACACATTTGATGAAAGTTTAACTATTATTATCTTTGACACAACGGGTATCATAGATATGATAGCGTAGCCTCAACTATGTTAGCTGGTAGATGAAGAATAAGGCGCACTTTTAGTTGTTAATACGTAAGAAACTCAAAGATTTCATTTGCATTGTTCGAGACGTTTTCAAGCGCCGATTTACCACGTAATCGATGGTAAAGGAAAACATGACAAAAACTGTATCTTCGGGATATCACAAAAAGAGCGTCAACACACACTGGAGCAGCTTGACGAATTGTTTTCGTTTTGAGACTATTAAAGGTTAATTTATCTTTTATCGATATAATTATGCAAGTAAGTGTATAACATATAGAAAAGGGGAGAGGGGATTTGTAATAATAGTTTAATTTTCGTGCGGTGCTGCGCAAAAATTACAAATTGTGCAATAATTACGTGTCGAAATGACAGCGGGAAATAGACATTAAATAAAGAAGACATATCTTACAACCAGGTCGAAACTATTTATATTTTGAGAATATTACAAACAAAAATAAAGAAATATTGATGTATCAAAAACATTAATCAAAAGTTTAAAATTTCTAAATTCGCTCAGTATGTCAACACAGCGAATCGGGTTGTAGTAGTGATAATACGACGTAATTGCTTGTATGTGTGCTCCCGAGTTTCGTACAAAATAAGGTTTACAGCCATTCTATTGTGTATTATAGTATTATATGGGAAAGAGAACCAACGTGAAATTTTAGGGGCTAGAGATATTATTGTGTAAGTTGGGGTGACAAATAAGCACAGAGTCTGATCGTAAATGGATATTACCTATAGACAATGGACGCCTGCAGCCAACTTCAAATAAAGAAGGCTACAGACGCGTTGTCACCCTTGATTATTAAGAAAGAATGCCTCACAGACCCTTCAGACCAGAGTACAACAGTGCGAGTGCTGCTATTTCACGGAAGAAACAGGCAAGAGAGTGATATCCAGACGGACTCTGACCCAGAAAAATAGTCGTCCCACTGAGCAAAAGTACAAGTGAAAGTATTGAGATCTTTTGAGTTGAACCATTAATGCTGCAGTGAACGATAATACAGCTGCAGCGAGACTCTATCGCGTGTAGATCATCAGGGCGTCTTTTGGTGTAGTCCACCTAGCGTTTTTGTAGTATTATTTTCTGGTCATAAAAGTTCGACTATATTCATATTCATTTATTGAGTCATGTTGTTTCATAGGTGTTACAAAAATGTTTAAGTCACAAACAAGAGCCCTATAAGGTCACTGCAATATAAAATAATATGGAAATTGTTACGGCCCTGAGTTACCCCGATAAAGGTCGATTGAGCTAGGGCCCAAAGTAGCACAACTCGACGAGTAACAGAGGGGAGGGTGTAGTGTTATGCTACTTACATATCATTTTACACTATTTTAAATTTATTTTTCCATTCTGTTTTTGATTTTCTGAATTAGCCTCAAAACTGGATATTTTGCATCACCTTTATTTTCATAGGATCCTGTAAAGTTTTTAAACCATAAGAACACAATAACAAATCATTTTCACATCGTGTTTTCACGTTATCAGCACTTTTTAAATCGGTGTCAATGGAGTCTACCTTTTTTCGGTATTTTATTTAGTTCTCCGTAACTCTGCAATTTCGGGCTTCGTGTGCACTGTTGCGCTACCTTTTTTCCTATATCAATAATATCTCATTTTTCACTTAAATCTTGCCGTTTCTCTATTACGAGCCTAAAACCAAAATTTGACATAATTGACATCGTTGTTTATCTGGTTGTCATGGCAATTTTTATTCAAATATCGTTACCGGCCTGATGTTTTTACTTCAAAAATACTCTTTTCTTCTTGGCCATTTACAAAAATTTGCTTTTAATTTAAATAATTTCAAATAATTTCTCGTTCTTATCCCAGATCCGTCAAAAAGTATAAAAGCCGAAGAATCGGCCAATAGAGGTTCTCACTTCAGCTTTGATACGAGAAGCACCTCTTAAAGGCTTTATCCGCACTGCCTCGGGATCTTGCAAGCCTCTGCCTTCTCCTGAAGTCGTCGCCTAGCCACGCCTACGCCTCCACCTATTAGTGCCCGCGCTATCTTCGGCCGCTGAGCGTGCTTGTCTCAAGCGCTGCGTGTTCCTACTCCAGACGCTGCGTGTCTCCGGCGCTCCGGGCACTGTGTGTGTCTACTCCGGTCGTTGTGTGTGCTTACTCCGAGCGGAGTGTGTGTGCCTACTCTAAGTGCTGCGTGTACCTGCTCAATACGCTGTGTGTACCTACTCCAGACGCTGCGTGGACCTACTCCAGACGCTGCGTGTCTACTCCAGGCGCTGTGTGTGTCTACTCCGGGTGTGTCTGTGCTCATTCTGGTCGCTGTGTGTGCCTACTTCAAGCGCTACGTGTACCTAGATTAGGCGCTGTGCATCTACCACAGGCATAGCCTGTACATACATTGTTTCCGTACTCATTTATCTTTATTAACTTTTATTTTTTTTAAAAAATTTTAATTCACTATCATCACTACAGCCCATCATCACCCTCATACCTTTTTTTTTATAAAAAAAGCTGTAAATATCTTTACAATTTTTTTTAAATAAATTATTTTCTTTTTTGGTTGTTTCGTTGTTAGGTTAGGTTCTATAGTTTTTAATTGTGGCTTTACATTTTATAAAAGAAACTGTAAATATCTTTACAAATTTTAAATAAATTATTTTCTTTTTGGTTGTTTCGTTGTTAGGTTAGGTTCTTTAGTTTTTAACTGTCGCTTCACGACAAGAGTCCAATGACCTTTGGATAATTAAATTATAACGGCACGCAAGCACCACTTACCGATTGGCGGAGGTAGGGTTGACCACGAGGTACCTGTCAGGTGGGAAGTGATGTGCATGTAAGTAGAGTGTAGTGATGTGTACAATGTGTAACACAAGTGACACGCTGCACAACTTAGAGACGGTTGGTCAAAGTTCAAAGTCCCAGGTTCACTTAGCACAAAACTATAACCACGAGAACAACGCGGTCTCGTCTAGAGGCCCAAACGTCCAGCGTTCTCCCGACAAAGGAAAAGTCTTATCACGCTATCAACCGACGCACTAATAACTCGTTGATGCAATTAAGGTTTTCGCACATTATAACAACTCACCGGCGACTCGACTCTATGCTAGACATTGAAATTTAAGCCCTGTTGTTCAAGGTTCAATTTCAAAAAATGATTATAAGTGTGTCAACGAGTGGCCTACGCATCGTACACTAGAGGTCAACCCCGACACGTTTGTCACGCAAAGACACGTCGTCCACGCAACGACCAAACGTTGTCGTTGCGTGGACGTTCGTTCGACGGTGAACGTTTCGTTCTTTTCTTTCAAAATATAGCTATAATCGCCAGTTCACTGAATGTAAAGTTCGACATTTCATAAGCACGATTGGACAAAATTTAACCGAAAACTGGGTTAGACGAGTTGTCTGTTGAATAACTCACTCGTTGGCACCGCGTTGGCCACTCCTTGACACCGCGTTGTCCACTAGTGACCATTGGGTGGATCAACTAGTTGACTACTCATCGAGAGTGTGAGTAGAGTTGCTGCCGCGTTGGCGTGGAGTTGTTATAATGTGCGAAGACCTTTAACGGCATAAAAGTTCCTTTAATCACTCCAAACTTCAAGTAGATCTCTTGTCACGTAACACGTTCAAAACAGACAACTAAATTCGAGGTGGTCTAATTGGATCTAAATGTTCAATAGTGAATTCAAAATAGCGGGCACAATTAACTCAGATTTTAGGCCTTCAATCAAAAAACGGCCGCCTGCAACCGATACCAGTCACAAACAATACTTCAACGGTTACAACAATAATTATATTATTCCGGCCTCGTTATCACGAAAACAAATTAAGATAACACTGTAAGAGGCTCGCGACGTATAATCGACCCGGGCGTCGCGCAAATAAAACTCAAGAATAAGCCTCGTTGTCAAATATATTAACGACAAACCATGGAGGCCGTCTATAGGTGACGCAAAATTATATCAAACTTGCGACCTCTAAATCGACCCGGGCGTCGTGCAACAACTATTATGAAACGCCTGACGTCTAACCGGCGCGGTGTCATCCCTCAAGGATTCCGGCCGACTGGGCGCTTGCTGTTAGCGTTTCTTCACCCCGCTCGAGACGCGCAATCGTGCGTGAACAAACCCCCGTCCCGGACATAAGGACCTATGTCCGCGAGTAAATTGGCAACCGGGATAGGGTCGCGACGGCACGTTGCAAGACCGAATCTCCAACCAAAACCTCGGCCACTAACGGGACGGAGATGCGCTCTTGCAACCTCAACCACCGCCTCAAATCACCGCCCCAGCGTGGGCAAGCCGGAGAGTCAAATTTCCGCTGGATGCCCTTCCCGGACATCGCAGCAGCCAAATAAGTCCTGTTGCAGGACAGAAATTCGACGACCTCCTTCAAATATCTATCCGTATACCTACAATCCGTTCCGCAATCCGACCGGATCAGGTCCGGCAAACCGCGACGCGATAAGAAGCGGCCCAACGTGGCCACCAAGGCTTCAGTGCTGAGGTCATTTACAAGTTTTAAGTGAACTGCCTTAGTGGCGAGGCACACGAGAACGCACAGATAGGCCTTATGTGAACGCGGGTTACGTAGGTTAGAGGGCTTGACGAGGAAGGGGCCGCAAGTCGATTCCGACTCCAGCGAATGGTCGGATGGCCCTGATGTGGTCGGGTGGTAAGGCACCCATCATCGGCTGCGGTATGGTGGCCCTCAATCTACAACAAGATATGTTCCCAAACGTGACACTCCGAATAGTGCGTCGGCCAGCCAAAATCCAAAACTCCCTCTGCAATTAGCCGCATTCTGAACATGATGGTGAGTTACCAGCAACCGAAGCACAATAATAAAGGCACAAGAAAAAAAACACAAAAATAAAAACAAAAAACGAAAGGGACACATTTTAAGAGCTACATCGTAAAAATGTAAAATGTCAGTAAGCTCTACTAATAATCTTTCAACATAACCGATTTATATTCATACTTCTACTCGCCCCGGTGTACGCGCACAATTAATCTATATCCAACATGAAGCGATCTCCTTTCGGGTCACACATTCTTAGCGTTTCAAAACTCAAAAGGGCCTCTTGTCACTTAAAAGCACGAGGGACAATCAATAAGAGGCGTTTGTCACGCGGCCGAGCGCTTCGCACGTAACCGTCATACTTTAAGAGTAGCTTTTCCAAACATGCAGTTCTATGCTCATGCTTCATCCAAGCCTCAAAGCATCAATACTCTAACTATGCAAAACTTGAGACAAACTATAACAAACTTATTGCCCGATGCGCATTGATCAAAACAGATAAATTAAGCAAACGATAAACATAAAGATAACCGTATACCCCTTTTTCCAAAATAAATATCTTCGACAATGCCAACAAAATTTTAAAACAAAAGGAGGATTAATTTTTATTTCCTTCGGCACAAACAGTACTCAATTTCAATTTTCTTTTCAACAAAGCCAGCATAATGATCAAATACATTTACAAAAACACAAGTACACGCATTCAAAGAGTATTTCAAATTTACCCTTTTACTCACAACCGTTACAACTACGAAACATTTCGCGGAACCAAAGCAAAAGTTTGCTTTGGTTTTTCCGCGAAATGTTTCTAAGCATTCAAAGCTCCAGGTGAGCCCTAGTCTCCCACCAACCAAGTGGAGGCCACACCGCGTTTGAACCCGAATCCAATAGAGCGCGAACCGTTACACAATCACCACTCGGGTTGTACACCTTCACTGAGGCCGTCGCTTAGAACAGTTTGACGAGTAGACTGTTGACGGCTCTAAAGGATCAGTGGAGGTGGCCGTGGTGGGAGCTAGGGCGGCAGCTACCTAGTTGGAGCTGCCTCCATCGGACCGGCACTCGAACCGGGGGCACGGTAGACCGCAGGAGAGCGCCGAGTGTCGCCCGACAGGGGGCGTGACTGAGCGCCCCCGCCCGTGGGAGTCGAGAGCCCGGCAGAGCCCCGAGAGGAAGCGCTGGTCTGGCTGCTGGCTGAAGTGGTGGAATAAGAGAAAGCCGAAAATAGCCGTTTTTGTTCAACCATCTACAACCAAATTTGAATTGTGTATAGATGTAAATAAGGTTTATTTTAGCTTTAATCGTAACGTCAAATCAAAAGTAGTTACTATAACTGTTTTCTATTTATACGACTATAAGACTAATAGTTCATAAAGCAATAGTTATAGAGTACTATGAACCTACCATAACAGCTTTGTACGGTATCTATTTTAGTCCAGTTTGACAGATGGTTTTCATGACAATTTTTTTTTTGTATTCATTTATATTTTCGTAACTATTTAGAGTACTATTCTGTTTGTTTATGTATGTCGCTCTGCCATAGATTACTAACTATGTACTAGAGCTGTAAGAGTACAATCTGCCACTTTGCCTGGCGTATGTGGACTATGAGAAAGCCTTTGATTCCGTCGAAATTTAGGCGGTGCTACAGTCCCTTCAGCGGTGTCAAGTTGACTGTCGGTATATCGAAGTGCTGAAGTGTTTGTTCAGTAGGGCTACGATGGCTATCCGAGTACAGAACCAGAGTTCGAATCCTATCCAACTGCAGAGAGGTGTAAGACAGGGTGACGTTATATCCCCGAAACTCTTCACCGCTGCGTTGGAAGATGTTTTCAAGCTACTGGACTGGAAAGGATACGGTATTAACATCAATGGCGAGTACATCACTCACCTTCGATT
Source organism: Parnassius apollo (assembly GCA_907164705.1). NCBI lineage: Eukaryota > Metazoa > Arthropoda > Insecta > Lepidoptera > Papilionidae > Parnassius > Parnassius apollo. The sequence goes on along the minus strand of CAJQZP010001060.1, from coordinate 9,050,020 downwards.
TGCCGACGATATAGTCCTTATTGCCGAATCGCTGGAGGACCTTAGCACTATGCTCAATGACCTCAATGGTGTCTCCCAACGGATAGGTCTTAAGATCAACATGGACAAAACAAAGATCATGTTTAATGTCCATGTCATACCTATGCAGGTAGTTGTTGGGAGCACTATGCTCGAAGTTGTTGACGAGTACGTTTACCTGGGACAAATAGTCCGACTAGGTAAGTCCAACTTTGACCGAGAGGTCAATCGACGGATTCAACTCGGCTGGGCAGCGTTCCAGAAATTACCACACATCTTCTCGTCAGGTATACCTCAATCTCTGAAAACTTAAGTGCACAACCAGTGCGTGTTGCCAGTGATGACTTACGGATCAGAGACGTGGTCCTTCACTGCTGGCCGTATGAGGACGCTCAAGGTCGCTCAGCAAGCTATGGAGAGGGCTATGCTCGGAGTTTCTCTGCGTGATAGACTCAGAAATGAGGATATCCGCAGTAAAACCAGAGTGACCGACATAGCCCAACGGATTAGTAAGCTGAAGTGGCAATGGGCCGGCCATATAGCTCGAAGAACCGATAACCGATGGGGAAGAAAGGTTCTCGAGTGGCAGCCTCGTACCGGTAGACGTAGTGTAGGGTGACCCCCCACTAGATATAGTGACGACCTGGTAAGACATGCAGGAAGTCGATGGATGCAGGTGGCTCAGGACTGTGCTTTGTGGCGTTGCTTGGGGGAGGCCTATGTTCAGCAGTGGACTTGTGAAGGGCTGTAATGATGATGATGATGATGATGTACTAGAGCTAGCTAGCGCTCTGCTCTTATGAGGTTTTAATAGTGTAATTGCGCTTCTGATTAGTCTATGGTCTGATGAATAATTTAAATTAAATGTTTCTATATTTTGAAATATTTTTGGTTGGTTAGTTGTTGAGTAATCTATTTCATTTTTATACTGGCCGTTTGAAGATCGCCAAGTCCATCTACGGCTTGGTTTTTTCTCAAAGTATGTGTTGATAATCGATAGTTTGTTTTCAAAAGCAAAGTTTATTAGTCTCAGTCCTCTTTCATTTCTTTGTCCATAACCACATCTTTTTGTTATTAAATATTCGTCTTTTAGGGGTTGACCAATCTTTGCATTGAAATCACCCATAACAATTAGGTTTTTTTGGGCGAACTTGATGGCTTTATCTATCGATTTGTAAAATTCATTGACCTCCTCCTCAGCCGCTCAGTAGGCGCGTAAACTTGTATTATGCTTATGTTGTATCCATGTATATTGAGATTCAATAATGCAACTCTTTCTGTAACTGCAGTAAAGCTTTCTACGTTAGGTTTTAGAGATATATTTATCAGAAAACCAACGCCGTGTTTTCCTGGAGTCTCTCTCATATAGTATAGAATAAAGTCCTCGTATTCTTCCATTTTTCTGCCAAGGCGTCTGACCTCTGATATGCCAATGATATCGTACTTCACCCCTATTAAGGCCTCCTGCAGTTCAATCAGTCGCTCGTATGAAGATAGGGACCTGACATTGTACGTTGCCACATAAAGCTTCTTATTATTATTTTTTTGTTCAGTAATCGTGGGTATATTCCTTGGAGGGTAGTGGTCATACTCTTCAACGGTGACCAACCGGGTTGGAAGATGATCTGTGTTGTTTCTTTCTTTTCTTGCTATTTCTATTTTTGTGACGTTTTGCGATTGAGAGAGTTCCGAGAATGAAATGTGGAGCTGTATTTATTTCGTTCGTTTTTAAACCTAATGTTGGATCTTCGAGAAACTGTTCTTTCGTTTTTCTTTGACAAACTGTTTTTTAAAAGTGTTTCTGAATAAAACGGCCAGTACTATCGGTAGCGCAGAATCGTGGGACACAGTGGTGTCCTTCTGTGAGGACGTGATGTTGCAGAAGGAAACTGTGGAACGGGAGAGGGAGATCTCGACTCCCTTCCCTGGCCGCAGAAGGCGCACCGGGCGTAGGAGAAAGGCGGATAACGCCCTTTTCCGGCCCCCATGAATGAGTCCAGGGGCGAGGGACTTGGGGAAGTCCCCGTCCCCTATTCGATGGACCCGAGGCGGAGGTGCGTGTGGGTGTCGACGTGCGGCTCTGAGGTGATACACGGGGTAGTTGAACACCTCACTACCCCGTGCAGGAGACGAGGCCCGTACAAACCGGCCCAGCACTAGTGTGGGGCTGTGGAAGAATTTGGATTCCCGCGACCCCTCGCGCGCACGTGCGAGGAGATACCGGGGTGGTTTTAGCCGGTAAGAGTCCGGCACACCCCTCCGCCTTTCCCCAGGCAGAGGCAGTCCATGAGGATTTCCCCCCGTAAAAAAACCGTTGATGCGGTGGTGGTGGGGCTGCGGGGGAGAGGATTGACGGTATTGCGAGGCGCCGCTCTCCCTAACCTCCGCAGGGGAATCTTGGTTGGCGGCGGAGCCATAGACCAGATCCGTCGCTGGAGTCAGGAAGGCTAGTGCTTCTAAGTGCTCATTTTTCCTGGCCCCATGGTTTCACGCAGCGGACACGGGGGCGTCCGTTGCGCAAATGTAATTGAAGGCCGTGGAGGAAGGCGTGTCATGTGTTCTGGTGCGCCTTACTTGAAAAGGAGAAAGGGGAGAGCAGTCCTCTTTCGAGGAGGCGCCGCCGTGGGGCGGCTGGAGCTGGGTGTGCGAAAGCGTTCCCGTGGCCCTGCCAATATGTGACGAAGGTGGAACACCATGAGGTTTTAGTCGGTGCGAGTCCGACATAACCCGTTCTTGACCCCGCGAGGCGGGTATGCGTAGTCATTTGCCCATGTAAAAAAAGGGTAGGATCCCGAGGTAAGGTTAGGTTAGGATAGGAGATCCTGGGACCTCTCTTACACGCTGATGGAGAGCACCGTGGAGTTTTAGCCGGTAGGAGTCCAGCATAACCTTTTGGGTGCCCCTGCAGCCAAAGGTGTCCATGAGGATTTCCCCACGAAAAAAAAAAGGTTAGGTTAGGTTAGGATAAGCGTGGGCGCTTTAAGCGCCCCAATGCGCCGACAAACTAGGCGATTGAGAGCGATGGAGGGGCGTCCGATGGCTCGTCCATATCACTTACATCGGTCCCATTGGAAGGGGGAAGAAAACGTAAGGCCAAGCTCCCAATTGCTGTGGTCATTGCTGCTAAATTCGCGGCAGTGTCAGCCACAGCCTCTGAAGAAGAGGCACCACAGGCATCGAAACAGAGGAGGATCTTTTCGACCCCTCCGTAACGCCCACTAACACCAGGCCAAAGAAGAACCTTCCGGGCCCGGAAACGCTGGCCCGTGAAATACGTTCACATGGAGACGTAGAGCTCGGTCAGCAAATTGATTTTCACCTCCAGGTTCTCGAAAAAGTTGCTGATCGATCCCGTAACCTTATAGGAGAGTTTGTTTGTGCGAAATATCAAAGCTGCAGTAGAAGAACTTGCGAGAAGTACCGATCCAAACGAAAACGTCACCAAACTAGAGAGAGAGAGAACGCAGAGTTGCGTTCCCAACTTGCCAGTCTTTCGGCTAAGGCCAACAATCTTATGGAAGAAATAAATCTCCTCCGCAAGCAGATGCAGAAGCGGTCTGTTAATACCCAGGTGGCGACCTTGCCTACACAGCCGGCCACCTTGTCTACACAGCCGGCAGCTGATGCATCCAAGGCTAGGAGCGGGAGTGAGCAACTCATGGCAGACATAGGTGCAGGAATCCCGGGCCGTGCCCTAGTGCTGAGTCTGGTTATCCTGGGAGACAGGTTCAGGCAGCTGTTTACCAGCTGTCTGCGGTGTTCCACGTTCTCCAAAGCCTGGAAAGAGGCAAGGCTGGTCCTCTTGAAGAAGGAGGGCAGGGCCGCTGATTCTCCCTCTACGTACCACCCCATATGCCTGTTGGATGAGATTGGCAAATTGTTCGAAAGGATAGCCACTCGGCGCAATAAACCGATTTGGCTGATAGCCAGTTTGGGTTCCGACGGGAGCGTTCCACTGTAGACGCGATTATGCACCAGAACAAACAGTATCCCAGGGTGGCATGGCAGTGGTGATTAGCCTTGACATTGTAACGTTTTGTCCGTGTTTTCAGGCAATGAAAAAACTGCTACAATATAAGAAGGTAAATTTTGACACTGTAATAATGGTCGTAATAGCTCAACCTAAATTGATTTACACTCCAAAGAATAATATTTTTGTTAAATTATAAATTTTTGTAAGTCCTTAAACTTTTGTTTCTTTAATTACAAAGTTTATGAAAAACATGATTATATAATAATAATTTCACAATTAAGATCTTGTTTCATTTAATTTTATTAAATCATTCATTATTTTACATAATAAAATCATCAAAGTAAAAATAATAATAATAAGAACTTAAATATGGTACATTAAATTATGGGTATGTCGCACCCTGCCACATTCTCGATGTAATTTTTTTAACCTCATGCTCGCCGGGTTAAGCATAGTTTCATTGGCCTCTATTCCTTTTTCTTGAAGCCATGCAATGATTTTTAATTTTCTGTTTCCGAAGTTGGTGGTTTGTGCTTTTGGACAGAGTGATATGGGGCGTTATCCATAATAATGCAATGCGGCTCCTTTAAATTATCTAATAATTTTAAAAACCACTCCTTAAATTTTTCAAAATTCATTTCCTCGTGGTATTCAGTAGTTTTAGTTGATTTGAATGCCAATAGGCAATTAGGCGCAAAACCAGATGACGTCCCAGCATGAGTGATGATTAATCTTTGACCTTTGCCTTCGGGTACTTTGGTGGTTGATTGTGCAGTATCATCGATCCAAGCTTTGGATAAGGTATGATTGGTATTAAGCCATATCTCGTCTAGAAACACTGCTTTGTCCCAATTTGTGATTTTTTTGACTTTTCGGAGAAAATTCACTCGAGCAAGAGCAATGTCGGTTCTTTCCATAATAATTTTTCTTTTGTCACTTTTTTATAGGAAAAACCAATATTTTTCAATATCTTCGTTAGAGATGGCAAGCTTCCTTTGAACAAGTCTGCGTCTTTGAGGTACGCGTCAAGTTTTTTCAATGTAGGTAATTCGCCCCGAGTAAAGTAACCATACATGGTTGCTAATCGCAGCGGTGTCAAAGTTGTCAATGTTTGTGACAGCAGCAGCTTTATCCTTTTTTTATTTGGTGTTGCAAGTTTTTTGTCCTCGTCTTCAGTCAATGCTGCGGTTGAAGATTCGCCATACTTTTCTTTGCTGATGTGAATTACTGTCGTATGTCCAATGCCAAGAGCATCTGCAACTCTATCACATACGTTCTCCATGGGTAATAGCGGCCCGCCATTTTGGTTCTCTCGCTCAAAATATTCACGTAAGCGAATCACAAACTCACGACTTTGACTGTTCAAAACGGTTTTCTTCGTTCTCTTTGGCATTATGCCAACAAGAAACTAACAATAATAACAAAAGATAACAAAACTCAACAAATTAACGAACAATAACAGCAATAGTAACAAAAACAAAGTAATGAGAACGGAAAACACGTAGCGTATACAAGGCGTCGGCACTCGTACTGAAGAGAATGGAGGTTCATATCAAACAAGATGGCGGCAATAATTAGGTCGGCATGCCCATAAAATATGACATTGACAGGTACTGGGTGCGTTTGGCTAGAAAAAAGCGCTAGCAAGCGCTTACAAGCGCTAAAATAGTTTTCGGTCAGGACACGATTGCTACTTCAGCAGCGCTGACACAATCCGCCATTTTGCTTATTTAATTTGTTTGTTTTGAAGTAGAAATTATAAGTTGTTTTGTGCAATATTAGTTTTAAGACATGAATAGACATATACATGTTATTAAAATTTCATGATTGGTAAATTTTTAATATGAATACTTTACAAACATATATTTAAATTAGGTTAGGTTCCCCCGGTTAAAACTAACATCGTGTCCTAGAGGAAAATAGCTACTTACGATTTGATAGCGCTTACCGCTTACGATCGCCATTTTGCTTACAAGCGCTTGCTAGCGCTTTTTTCTGCCAAACGCACCCACTGTCTGTACTTTGACTAGAGAAAAAAGAAAGGACATGATATACAGATCGTTAGTTGTAGGAACGTAATGATATATCGGCGTCTCTTTTTAACTTATGAGTATATTCGTATGTAAAAAAGGACAACATAAGTTTTATCATTACCGAATATGGCAACAATTTTTTCGCTGCGGCCGGGCGCCATGTTTTGTCGCAGTCAAAGACAGCTATATTTCAATTTCAATTTCAAATCGTTTATTGCTTCTATAATGTACAGTACATTAGCAGTTACAGTGACCATTATAGACCCTGTTGGGCGTTGCAATATACAAGAAATATACAATAAAATAATTAAATGGACTTATAACTATGTAACATCATATTATATTTGGCTAATTTGAAAATAAAATTTTATTTAATACTTAGTAATTTACTGCTTATTAATTAACTATCAAAAAATTCAGTGAGCGTGTAAAAGCTTTTGGAAATAAGATAATCATGAAGTTTTTTATTGAATGAACTTAATTTAACTTCAGATTTTATATTTATGGGTAGTTTATTGAATATTTCAATTGCCATGTAATATGGACTACAATTGAGCATTTTGATTCTAGATGGGGGTAAATATAACTTATATTTATGCCTAGTATTTACATTGTGTGTTTCTTTTATCTGGATGAAGAAGTGTTTATTTTTAAATACGAAGTTACTTATATCTTTTATGTAAATAGAAACTAAGGTTAATAATTTAAATTTAATGAAGTAGGGTCGACAGCTATGTCTGTTATCAATTCTGGCAAGTATCCTAACACATTTTTATTGTAAAATGAACAATTCATCTGCATTAACACTATTACCCCAAAGGATAATGCCATATGTAAGCCATGAAAAGGCATACGTGTAATATGTGTAAAGTGCAGTTTCTAAATTTGTGCTATGATTAATTTGATAAAGCGCATATGTAAATTTAGAGAGCTTGCATTTAATTTTTTCAGTATGCGACTTCCAGTTTAAATGTGTATCTACATTAAGTCCAAGCAAGTTATACGAGTCTATCTCTTCTATTAGGGTATTTTGTAATTGAATATTAATTTTTAGGGGTGGTTTATTATATGAACGAAATTGTAAAATTTTTGACTTTTTAAGGTTTATTTCTAGATTATGGCTATCAAGCCAATGAGTGACATTATGAAGTGTATCATAGATAAGGGCTTCGGAGCTAATGTTGTCGTTACTTTTTATAAGTATTGACAAGTCATTTGCAAATAATACTGGCAGTGTTGATTCTCTATACAAACACTTTGGCAGGTCATTTACATAAATAAGAAACAGCACACAGCCTAAAACGCTGCCCTGTGGGATTGAACTAGTTAGGTGTTTCTCTTCAGAACGAACTTTTATTATTTCATTTGTAATTTGGTTGTAGTGTTCAATTTCTACTATTTGCTTCCGATTATTTAAATAGGATTTGAACCAGTTATGTACTAGCCCACGGATACCGGATCAGTTGTCATTGCGACTTTAGTGAGGTGAGTGTGTTATTTTCATATGTTTCTCTCGTGGAATACGATTATTACGAAATTTCTTGTTCTATTCCTCGGGACCTCTAAATTGGGATAAAAAGTATCCTATATGTTAATTCAGATAATAAACCATTTGTGTGCCAAATTATTACATTCAAACTAGTCTGATACTTTTGGCGTGATTGAGGAACAAACAAACATTCAAATTTTTGCATTTATTATAGTTTGACTGGTGTGAGTATGATGACTGAGCCTAATTTGTTGTCTAACAAACAAATAAACAAATTTTTTTTATTAGTATTCCTTGTTTAGTAAATCCCGGGAAATAATTGTAACATTAATAATAGATAATTACATTATAAAAACAAAAAAAACGACTGCTTAAACGTAATGAACTGAAATAATAGGTATAACTTGTAATATATTTCAGTAATCTCCTTTTAATTTCCTTTATTTTAATACCCCTATCGATAGGTTGAGTAAAAAAAAAATGAAGGACTTACAATTTAGCGTCAAAAATCCGTCATATTGATTTTAAAAAAAACCTATTTAAGAACACACGGGTGTTTGAGACGAATCACACGAAAGAATCTTTTTCTAAATAAGCGCCAGCGCATATTATCGATATTAAGTATAGTGCGCAGCACTACGTCAAGCCGCCATTTTTGTGCCAGACTCAGTTTAGGTATACACGTTTTTTTCGTAGGAATGTCATGTCCTTTCTTTCTTCTCTAGTCAAAGTGTCTGTACTACTAAGAAATTCGGTACTTCATAGGCGTGATTTTACTGACAGCTGTCGCAGAGATCAAACTATCTTTTATGAACCATAGTGTCGCTGTTTACATGCGTAAGCAACGTAGGGCTTGGACTATGTCGATATTTTTTATCGATAAACAAATCACCATAGTCCGAATATAGCTTTTATTTGATATAAGTAATACATAGATTAATAATACCAAGGTGTTATTTGAAATTCTTTTTTTAATACTTAAAAATGTTCTTCGGAAAAAAACTTTGAAATTATTGAAAGTAAGTTTATTAATTTGCTACAGGTTTATTTGCCATTATGCAGGATAAAATTTAAAACACGTAACAAATAGAAATGGGAGGTTTAGTTAACTCATTTTAAAAATCGGATTTGTAAAAAGAAAAGTCGTATCAGTTTATCGCCTTAGATGGTGTTAACCAAGTTTTTATTTATATTATAAGGCTTCAATCACAAACCCGCTACTTAAAAAAGGTTGTTGATTTTCAAGAGTTATTAAATGAAATATCTGGACAATATTTAATAAATTAGGAAAATAACGTACTTTTACACAATACAATAGTTGAAAAAAGTGAACTTTCAGCAGACAGCTGCTTAAAAATAAAACTTTATATCTACCTATGGCTAAGTATTCCCCAGAAAGATGTTTTGCTTTAACTTTACATCGCTATTCACTGAAAGCTTAACGATATGTGCGAAATATCAGAAGTTTCGAAATTTTTTTGCATTCATTACGTACTATAACAAAGTGGAATAGTACAATTGATGGCCGACTAGGCTACACAAAAAAAAACGTTAACTGGTTTTAAACTTAGACTAGAGAGTAACAGTAAGAAATTGTATTGTATATTAGTGATAGATGAAATGAAAATAAAACAATTGACGGAGTACCATGCAAGTTCTAAAAGACATTTTGGTTATGTAAATTACGTATTTGACTTCCTTTTTGACAATTCAGAGAACGCTACTGATGCTTTAGCATTTTTATAAATGGGCATTAATACTTCTTGTAAAGTACCCATTGGGTACTTCTTAGTAAAGGGTACAAGTTTTTTATTTGTTATTTATTTGATCTATTGGACACGTATTCTTTAATTTATTTGACCTTTTGACATGTATCTTATATGCAGCATGCTGACGTTTTGAGCATTCTGTATGCCAGCATGTACACTGTTTTTAAAATATAAATAAATAAATAAATATGCTGAAACTGGTGCGTAATGCTTTTAATTTTTATAAATATTTTATCCAAACTGCACTCAATTTACTTTTATTTGAAGACGTTGCGCCCATAGCTAATTTTTAAAGTTAATTAATGATATTTTCGATATTCTCGACTCAAAAACTTGGTCTAAAAGATTTAAAGAGCGTAGTGAGGCTGAAGGCTCCAATTCTCTCCATTAGAGGTCTAAATTTTTAAATCTAATTCTCGAACCGCTTTTTTATGTTTTGCTCCATTTCTAATACCGTTTCATTCGGAATCTCAAATACAAATGGTTCAATAACAAACAACAAAATATGAAGGCTAATCTATTTCATCGTTAAAATGCAAGGTAGTAAAAAAAAACAGTTACTTTAAGTACTAATCGTTAGCGGTCTAAAACTATATTTTTTCTTCTTCTCGAACACAAAGGTAGTTTAAATTAAAAGATGAAGTGTTTATTTACATATATTTTATTAGAAATCAAACAATCATTTTGTTTTCAAAACACCATTTCTTAATACATAAAACATTTTTTAACGCACATATTTTCTTATGAGTAAAACAGTTATACAGTAAAGTATCTTTACAATAAAGTTCACGAAGAGTATTTAAATTGGGAGCTCCCAAGCAACTTATATCTATGATAGTATTATTTTCATCACAAATATCTTGCACCCATTTAATTTTTTCACATCCTTTTAAAAAAATCTTTTTATCTTTCAAATATATCTTTATAGTTCTGTGAAACTCTCTATAATCGACAAAGCCCTCACTCCATCGATACCCTCTGTGCTTTTCATCTAGCATATAGTCAGTAATCTATGGTGCTTTTTAATCCAGCCATTTTGTTTTTTCTCTTCAAGAGATAGTGAAGTGAATGGGTAAGGAGGTTTAATTAGGAATATATTGGTGTACTCTAAAGTGGCTATAGCAAAATCCTTTACTATAAATTCATTTTTGCTATTTTTGAAGCCTTCAAGATCGACGAATATTGTATTGCTATTCATGATATTTTCTTAACGATATTACTCAGTGGTTTGTATTCGAATATACAGTCGTTTAATATCAAGCAATAAGCGGTTGTCTGATTCAACTCTCACATCGATCGAACCTTTTAAAGTTTCGTGTTGTCTTGAACAATCAATTACAAATAATGGAGCCACGTCTCTGAACTCCTTTAAACCCATCAACGGCTCTGACGGGCCTCCATGATACGACTGTTGAAATCTCGCATACTGTTCGTATAATAAAGTAAACTTATCTTCCGAAAAACTGACATTCAGCCCCTCATAAGGATAATATGATAAATTAAAAAAGACTCTTACATCTCGTACGTGACAATGATCAAACTCTGCCATTGATAATTTCGCATTATGTTTGCGGTTGGTTTGTAAGGCAATGACCACAAATCGTGGTTATTTGGATGAAGTTTTTATAGTCCAAGTATGTTTACATGTTTTGGGTAGCAATGGATACTCATATAAGTCCCAGGAACGGAATGCCAATGGAATAGCTCTATCTTTCTCTAAATGTTTTAATAGGCTGATTCTTTCACGATCTGATACTTTGATGTGTGGAACTCGCGATTAATAACCATAAATAAAGATATATTTTTTTTAACAAATGCACATTGTTGGGCGTTCCATGGCCGAAAATGGACAAAATTTTAAATATCGCCCTAAAATTTTTTTTAAATTAGAATCTGGCGGAAAATTTGATATTGGCACTTAGAAGCACAATGTGATAAAAAAAAACACTTGCGAATCTACCGTTCGGGTATTCTCCGACCAAAATGTTGCTGATGCGTTAATTGTTTTATCTCCCTTTTGCATTATGCTATTGTATAGCTGATTTGCTTTTCATTATTTTAATCTTTTAAGCTTAAATACCTGAGAAGAACTGTTTTTTCCCATTTTCGAGTTTCGTGTTAGTCTTTTAGCTCAGTTTTGTTTGTTTCGTGAAAATTTTAAATGGAGGTGCAACCGAGGAAGAAGGCTTATAGCCAGAAATATAGACTTGAATGGGAGCAAATGGCATGGAATTCAATTGATCAAACAAGAAGGTGATTGTGATGATATAGTGCAATTTTAGGCTCAAGTCTCCAGATACAAAAATGCAGCTAGGATGAATGCTTTTCGGGAATTAGTGGACTTAGCTATCAGCGTGCTGTCACTTCAACGTTATAACGTAGAAGTATAGTGGATTTTCAGCGTTATGAATATTGTCAAAATTAAGCTGCGTAAGCGAATGTGAGCTGAAACGGTGAAATTAAATATAATGCACGTCATCAATAAAAAAATTCTTAAGCAAAGCTGCCTACACATGAAGGGCCTGAAAATATCTTCGAAAAATTACTAAAAATGTGAAGAAGTAATAGAAGGAGATTTAGGCTCATTATCGGCATCGAGAGGTGATGATGACCACGTAGTGGAATTTTCTAATTTAGTTGATTTTAGTACCTAATAATATTTAAATAAAAGAAGATGTCTTTAAATTATCGCATTTTTTCTTATTTCCTTATACATTCCACAGGATGCAACTTAGTGGAATTTGGTGGATTTTTGATAGCAAGTTTTTGTAAAATATAGCGCAATTTACATAAGAGTTTAGTGCATAGAGATTAGAGATCAGGAGAACGATCGCCGTAGAAAATAGTGTCCCAGAAATATGGTCACCATAAGTGAGGCGCTGCGATCGCTCGAAGTTTTATCAATAAAAGTCATTTTCAGTCTATTTTTTCGATCAGATGCTAAACCACTTGCACATCCAAGCACAATTCAATATTTCTCCATTTTTTAATGTTTCTTTTTGTCAAAAATTACAAAATTACGGAGCATGAAAATTTTCTCACTAATGCCGCGAAGATAATTTGCACATTATTCAACTAACTTCATCTACTTGTACTCATAAACAGCTAACTTCGCAGTCACTACTCACCGACTTCAGCGCCGCTATAAATTCTACAATTTTCAAGGACAGGCGGGCTATGTTTTAGTACGTAGTGATCGTTTTCCTGTTCTCTAACCTTCATGGTTTAGTGCATCTTTTTTTCTTCATAGGGCAACACTGGTGCGAATGCGGAGATACAAGATATAATAAATGCGTTAACAGTGTTGCCATATATACAGATTTCTCCGTATTTATACAGATTTTCGGTGTGTAATACAGATTAACACTGGATACAGATTTTTTACAGAGTTTTTAACTCTATTGATTGAATTATCATAACATTCAACTTAAAATAGAACGAAGCAATATATATTATAAGATATCGCGTTAAACACATCATTGCATGATTCTATTCTTTATGGCTAATTAATTTTTTCACAACGTTATTATTTAGTATGGTGGCATTACTAACGTGTTACGTCTATATATATATATATATATATATATATATATATATATATAATATGTAAACTGGATAATCTTTTTTTACCGTCTGGAAAAATTTGGATGTAACATGTCAACGGAGTCAGAAGCCTATGGTACTGATATTTTACAAAAAAAAAATTCTATCGAAATCCAAATAATGTCCATCCTACCCTGTGACCCTGCGGAGTGACAAGGCAACTAAATTTATTGTTTTATTGCCCTTGGTAAACTAGAGTTGATATGATTTAAATTTCAATAGATTTTAATTAATTTATTTATTTAATTCAAAATTTTTGTTTTTATTTTTTGTAAAATATCAGTATCTATGTTAAAAATAGGCTTCTTCTCTTCACATGTTACAAACTATTTTTTCCAGACGTTAGATAAGGTCATGCAGTATATAAAATACGAGTATGTATGACTGAAAATAATAAAGTAATTATTAGTTCATTTGTTGCAAATATTTGAGTTTTAATATGTTTTTTTGTTTAATTTATGATTTCAATTTTGACATTTAAAATTTTAGTGTATTTTTTTATTTAATAACGATAGTCAAACCTTATCACGTTAGTAGTTATTCCTTGTTTTTCAAAAGAAGCAATGATGATGATGATCAATAATCTATTTTGGTTTATTTGATTATACAGATTTTAAGTTTAAATTGCATACAGTTTTAATACAGATTTTAGAAGTGTCTACTACAGATAAATGGTTCAAGGCATCTGGCAACACTGAATGCGTTGTATCCTCTACCCTCTTATAGTATATAGTAATATATTATAGTAGTACAGAAAGTACTCTACTCCGTGCTTAGTAGTCTTGGTAGTCTGTGATCTGTGATTACATTTAAGACGTATACCAGGGGGGGGGGTACACTTCCATACTTTAGGTTGAGGTTCAATAATTTGCAAAGACACTAGTGCCATCTTATACCATATCCGCACAAACTTTCGAACATTAAATTTTAAAAGGTGCGCTAGATGGCGACTACACCAATTCTGGTTATTCTCGAACTAGCAAGTAGCAACATTATATGACATAATGGCTACCGGCGAGCCGGCGACTGAGCAAGTTGTTGTTTTATTATAGTTTATAAGTGATTTTCGGTTGTTACTACAATAAGTTTACTTGAGTTGGGAGCCCTCTGTTTCTTGTTGTCTGCTTAGATTTTTCATGCTGGAACCACATTGTATGTTTGTGTAGTGTTGTGCGAAATGGACGCTTTCATTTATCATCCCGGTAACCCGGTGGTTTAATTTGGTTTGGTGTTGTATTTTGCGGAATAGACGTTTTTGCATCGTGTATGTTAAATATATATAACAAAAATAAATGTTAATATTACTGAAATCTATAATACGTCTTTAATTGAACCTTAATCCCTTAAAATATAAATATAACCGCCTATAGTATAGATAGCTGTATATACATAACTACATACTAGGAGTGGTCGTTACAAAACGTAACTAGTTACTGAAACTATCTATTCACACAATAGCGGGTAGCAGGTTATTGCAGTGCAACGAAACTATCTATTACAGTAGACGTTTCACTCAGTAACACGATTCACGTTTCACGAATCACGAACGAGCGATCAGTAACAAAACGTTTATTCGGCTATTTTGGCGACGCATCGGCGACGGCTTCGGCTGTTGAAGTAGAAGCACATGAGTAAAGAAACCGACTCTTTACGCTGTGGTAGAAGTACCACCGGTTGTCGAAAGTCGAGTGAGCGTGGGTGCTTTTGCATTTGACTTATGTATGACTCTATTCTCTTCGTATATATGCAATATTAGAAATGACAAAGTAAGTATACATGTTTTTAACAAAAAATAGTTCAAATACCATAATTTAAGTAGCCTTGGCCCGGTTTAAATTAGTCTTGTGTTTGTTTAAGGACACGGTTTGTTTTTACTTTGTAGGCGCTTTTGTTAATATTGTTTTGTGCAAAAATAATAATATTTTAGTAAAATAAGAACTAAATACAATTGTATATATTATTAGTGTATATAATAATAATTGTACAGTAATTAGTGTAGTTACTAAGTGTAAAAATAATACTAATACTTTATGTGATAGTTATCAAAAATGTCTCGAAGTAATGCCAGTGTACCTTTCAAGTGATATTTTTATCAAACCGTGCGAACCTATTTAACAAATAAATAAATTTAACCATTAACACCATGTCTATTTCTATACGAAACGGTAACAACGGTCGCAACGTTTTTCAATTGAACACGTCGTGAAACACTCTATTGCTCTCTATTGCACTTTATTGCTATTAAAATAGAGTGTTTCAAAAGCCGCTATTGATATTCGATAGATAGTTTCGTTTCGTTACTCAAAAAAAGCTGCTACTACCCACCGCTACTAAATACAGCTATCTATAGTCAACATGATATTGGGTTTAGTTCAAGGGATATGATACCAGACAGCGACACTATTTATATTGGGTGACAAAAAATCATAGGAGATGGCTCTCTATTTCTGTATATATTACTCTACTCTATGACGTATACTATAAAATATATATCATACGTATTCGTAGACTAGCATGCGTAGTATCCTCTTAGTAGTCTGTGTAGACTAGTATATCAGGCCCGGTCAACTCTGTATGGACAGAATGAGATACCTACGGGGGCTGAATTTTACTATTGCCATTTGTCAGATAAATGTCTTGTTTCATAATTAGTAAGATTTTGCTAAAGATAAATTACACTCAAAAATTTTGAATACAGAAATAATAATCAATAGGAAGATAACTATGCCTGTCATATTTTTCTACATTATTATATTAGCATATCCTTGACAGTAAAAGAAAAATAAATGTTTTCTTTTTGTTTTGATTTTCAATGAGTAGAAAATTATATTTTTTACTGGTAACACCAAATACCTAAATGAGTATATATTTCTCTTTTCTCATAATATGGCGTCGCCGTATAAATTATTGTTGTTCATGATTGGTTGTTATGTTTGTTTTGCTTGTGTCTTTTACTAAGATTTTGCAAGTTTACGATGTTGAGTTGAGATTAATGTCCTTCATTTATATAATGTGCAATGTGTTAGTCAATGAATCGTAGTGAAATACGAAATAGTGACTCTTAAAAACTACGCTGCAATGGCGGATAAAGAAAATAGAAAAAGTGTTCTAAGTGCAACAGCATCGAAATTCGCAGTAAAGTATATTTTGCGGTACGTATACGATATACATATACACTATTTAATAAGTTCTAACCTTAAAGTAAATCTCTTGTCCAACTTATTGTTTCTCTTTTACCATTTAAAAACAAATTATTGGTTTGTAAACCATTAATTTGTTTTTAACCTACTTTGACAACATTTGTATATAATAATTATATCTTTTGTTTTCAGTTGTAAATTATGGGCGAAATATTATATTCCTTCCCAAGAGCAGTATACTACTTTAGCTTTCCAATGCTACATAATAAGCCCAGAATGCTGTGTGAAAAACATTTTCATGATGGTTAATTTAATGATGCAACCAAGAAAAAGCTCTTAAGCACTGCAGTCCCATGTGATGTAAGTAAAGTGTATAATGTATATGGTAATATGGTATGTATATAGTTTTATTTAAGGATTACTCAGATATTTTATATGGGGATTACTATATTCAGGAGTGACTTTGATAGACTGTAAAGAAGATGATGATTGTTCATATGACCATCATCGGGATCTAACATGGATGGACAGACCACATACAGTAGTTTGAATCCTGTTAATTCTTTCAACTAATTTATAATAATTGGATCGGACAAAGCATCCAAAGGATTGAAGTCTATAAAGTTAGCACAAGCCTTTCCTTACATTATTAAAAGTGCAACACACTGCATATTATTTTTAACAATCAAATTTTATTTTAAATCAACATCAAACCTTAAGAAAGTTCCGGCATCACAATATATGAATAATTAATTACATTTGGTCCTAAACCTATCAAATTTAAAGGCACAACTTGTACAACGCAGTAGAAATACATGCATCAAATGGTTCTCAAACAATAGATAAACACAAGATTTCTTTTCACATAGTTATTGTATTTACTATCTTATTTTGTTATATTAATTGTAATAGTGGGTGTATTATAGAGCAAGTTGGATGAACAAGATCCATTCATTTATTTTGTATTGGTAGAAGGGTAATGTAGTGCCATGAGTAGGGACTGGTTTACTATGAAAATAATGTCAATGAATATAATGTTAATTTAATTTTATATAATAATTTTATAATACTATAATTTATGATTAAAACTACTTTTACGGATTTTATCGCGTTTATTTTTACTTTTTATTTACTTTTATTTTTAATAATATTAATAACTTTTATTTTTAATAATATTAAAAATAAAAGTAAATAAAAAGTAAAAATAAACGCGATAAAATCCGTAAAAGTAGTTTTAATCATGTATAGTGTTCGCCTAAATATAAGAAATCATTACTATAATTTATTTCAGTTTTTATTTATTTCCAGACTAACAAAGTGTATTCCCATTTTATTTTGTGGAATCACAAGCTGGTCCCTCGCAAATTATTGCTGCAAAACCACAAGCAGGATCTTCAAAAAGGACAACATTATATCCACTGAAGAACAACCACAAACATCAAAGCATAACACATAATGTTGAACCTGAAAAAGAAAGTATGTATCTCTATGTGAAATTTTTTAAAATGAAATAAGGAATATTTTTGTAATCTAATATTTAATATGTTTTATAATTTTGAATTAAAATTATTCTATTTATAAGCTGCATTCAATACTTAATATATTGCATATAATATAGAGACAAAATTTTTAGTGTCAATTCAGGGAAATAGATTGACAACCAAATATTATCAAAACACAATTATTATTTGTGAATGTTGCACTTTGCACTTGTGTGTAGTAGCTTATTTATTAATTAACTTGTTTTAGATTAAAATATTGATATTTTGGTTATTGTAGACAATCATTGTGCATATTATCAATTCATCCATGATTGTAAATCTTATTTCAATTCTTTATCATTGTTTACTTAAGTAATTGAAATGTTGTATTCATTATTGATTTTCTTTTCATGTTTAAACCCATCAAATGTCTTTATAGAAAGAACTAAGCTGCTGGAGAAATTGTTTCTTAAGTTATGTATGTTTTTTATTTCAATTTGTATTTTTATTTTGAATAAATAAATAGAAATTTTGTAATTTTTGTTCTTTTATTTAGCGCTGGGATAGGAAACCCAAAAATACCTCAAATAAAAAAAAAGACCGCATTCAAATTTTCCCGCCACACGAGAAGTGCAGGAGGCTGACGATAGATGGCGCTAGTGGTTATATATCATTTCTTAGATTTTGTATGAAGTTGTCGTTCTTCTCCGATAGGAGTAATACGTGTTCTGTGTAGTATATAGTGATCTGTGATACGTATACCGTGAAAAGTTCTCTATTTTCTAATATTAAGTTCGAGTGTAAAGCTAAATTACATAAATTGACTTTTTTGTTTATGAAGGTGTATTAGCTTTTTAAAATAAACGCTCAGATTATTGAAAGTAAACATTAAAATGTCAGTGATGGGTAAAGTTGTTATACCGAACTTTTCAAGTCGCAATTTAGTTAAATTAGGTGCCGCGTTACAAGCCGTAAAATCCAGCAGGAACTATTTTACATACACCCAAGAACTATCGCAGCCCCTAGACCGAAAACCCGAATATGTCACTGCACAGGAGGCATTTCAGAAATGTCTAAAATCTGGTAAGAATTATTTATTTTTACACACATTCGCTTCATAAATCCTACACGAATCGATAATATGCGTTACGTACATATTTTAAATTCTATAATTTAACTTCAATTATTGTTTAATTATGTGCAACTATATTCTGTTTACTTGAATTGTTGCATACTGTTATATATAAAATAGGTACTTCATATCATTTGTATAAAAAATGAAAATAACCCTAGACATATTCCCCATTCTTTACCTCAAGATATTCATATATTATCTATTGTAGTGTTTTCCAATTAGTGGTATGGGCAGCCCGAGCAGTTTGTGAGGTTGTCTGACTGATGGGAATTTCACTGTTATTAAAATTGTTGAGAAGTTATTTATTAACTTCTATTCTTCATCATCATCATTACAGCCTTTCACAACTTGACCTATTACTCAAAGTTGATGTGATCTATTGTTTAAGTGATATTTGTATATTATATTTTAGTTTTTGGCTTATACAACTACAATATTACATTCTTATGATAAACATTTGTTTCTTCTGCATGAAAACTAATCAATTATAAAAATAGATGTAGTTCCTACCACTACTTATTTGAAATTAAACAGTGCACATAAACACACATTTAATTTGTGAAATGTCACTTTGTTTTTCTCTGTGTTTTTGTCAATAAATTTACTGCCTGCACTTCACTATTGGCGATAATCGTTTACAATCGGCACGATCATTGTGCAAGCATACACACAATCGCCTGTAGTAGTTTGTCAAACAGCAAGCATCGAGATGGACGTGGAGTGTGTTGCTGCTGCAACAATTTATTTCATAATGGTATACAACCATTATTTCAATGTGGTGACATTTGTGTCTCGGATTCCAAATTTCGGGACAGGTCTGACAAACTTCAATTAACTTGAGTATCTCTTCCCTTAACCACCCACTAGCCATTTGTATGTACTGAGATAACTAGTGCATGCACATGTGCAACGCTTCACTGTCTGACGATGTTGGGCAACGCAACCGATTGGGTGCCCGAAAAACCGATAATTCATGGATCGAGGCTATCATAGACGATGATCAGCGCAGAGAGCCGAGTATGCCCTCTACACGATCATGCTCGTGCGTAATTGTTTGTAATCGCCCATTATGAAGAGGAGCCATAAAATCAAAATTCTTTTTTACTTGTGGTGTCAATTTGCCATAAAAACTCAATTTAATTGTATAAGCAGATGTAGATTTTTATGGGCTGTAGCATCCACTTACCATCAAATGAACTATGGATGTTTGTATTGTTTTTAACCCTTATTCTATAAAAAAGACATATTGATACAGGTTATGATATCGTTATTTATAAAAAATGTTTCATGTTTGTAAAATTATGTGTTATCTGCATATAAGTGTCTTGGTAAATAGAGGTATCTTTTATGATGATTGTTATATCTTTGTGACTTCATGTGAGTTTACTTCAGTTAATATGCCTCTATAAATACATAACAGGCTTTATCTTTTGACATTAAGTGTATATTTTTTGTTTGTTGGTTTTGGTTTATTCATCTTCTTTCAAATCGAATAATTTATTTGCAATCCAAGTGTACATAATTGGTCATAAATATACCTTTTTATTACTCATCTATTTTTGATTAGTAGGTATTTATTTAGTTTACAAAAAAAATTCATATAACTGTTTTTAAATGTTTTTTATTGTATTCGATAAATTTAGCACTGGATAACACTTGTATAGCCCATATGGATAAAGAACGGGATTATATATGGCGGCTAACCAAGCCCGTACTGTCAACATACACAATACAAATACGAAAACCCTCTAGTAACTATAAAATAAAACAATTTATTTCTTAAATTAAGTTTATATTAATTTAAATAACAGTCAATAAAATATTTCCAATAGGATAGACAGGCAAGATTATCTATAGACATTTATTTTTTACATATAGTAATCTTTGAAAATTAAATTCTGCTACATGAAAATTCACCTGAATCGTCTGAGATCACTTTGATTCCGGACATTCCATCGTTATCTTCTTGATCTGAATCAGAGCAGCTATTACTTTCTCAATTGCTGTTCAGCCCAATATTAATTATAAACTCTTCAATGTTAATTTCATTCACTACCCATTTTACCTTTACCATTACCATTCCCTCATCCGTTAATTTTTCCTCAATATATTTAGTGAAATTTTGCCTATCCATTTCATCACAGTAATTGCCTTTTTTGGTTTTGGCGTTAAAACTCAACTCAGCACCCTTCAAAAATCCATTTTCTGAGCCTGCATGCATGTCTCCTTGGGTTCTACGTCACCAAGTCTATCAACTGTTTATCTTGTTTTCATTATTTGTTATTTAAGTATAGAGTATGTAGTATTATTATAGTGTTAGTTTGGAAAAAATAGATGGATTCAATGACGGTATTACCATTTTTAAGATACAAGGAGGAGTAGAACAAAAAATATTTGGAAAATTAACTTTCTCTGAGATTTCTTATGTAAAGACCCCCTTGGGCTTTAACTTTTTATTCGTTTCATTATTTGCAATTAAAGTGACCATTATAGTAACTAATAATTAAAATGTAACAGCCCAGCGACAAAGAGACAGATAAACTCAGTAATAGGATTCCTTTGGACACTCCACTGGGTAGTGGCGGTGTAGGAATATCTACTATTCCATATCACCAGGTATGTGTCGTAGGAGGAGACAGAGGGAAACAAATCTGGAGATGGGCAGCAGCATCTTCCTTTATAATGGACTCAAAATAATAAAACTGCCGTTACCAACCCGCTTGCAAAGTGTGGCAACTAAGGCAAAATCTCCCATATGAGGCAATCTATGGGAGAGGCTTATTTAGTAGTAGACTTTAATAGGATGTAACGGTACGATACAGGGCACACTTTGGGTGCGGAACCCTTAGAACGGACAATGCTTGAAAAAACATATATTGAATAGAGAATACGATATTTTGATATATTTTAATAGTACATTGTCTTTTTGAATCATTAATTATAAACAAATGGACAGATACTAGAAAAATTCAGTACTCACTATCTTTTTTAATTTGTGTGACAATCCTGTTGCCATACCCGCCTTTGTATTACTACTCATATTCCAATGGTCAATGCAAGTGGTGCTAACGTTCCAGATTTTTCTCTATCTCAAAATACTTTATTACGTTATATACAATCTATGTGTAGCACTATGTAGTACTTTCCCGCGTTTATACTCCATTGTTAACAGAATGTAGATAAAATACCAAATAATGAAATAGTTAACAAATACGAAATAACTAACAGCGCTTTACAATAAATAATGATCAAAAACAATAACAGCGACTTTACAAAAGTATTAACAAAATCAACAATATTTATGTAAAAAACTCTCAGAACGCATCTAGCTCACAAAGAACATTAGCCAAATTTCTATAGGAGCTGGACTTGACTTTTTTTCATGTCCCAAAACAAACTATAGTTAGATTGTTTTGTTTTTATGTTGTAAACACTATCACGTTTTTGGTTGAATCAACAACTACCTTTTCCTTTTTTTAATTTATTTATTTGCCATTTGGTTACATTACATAGCATTGGTATGTCAAAAGTACAATTCAAGTGATATAAGATTACATTAGGGGTATGTTCCGAAATACAACGCAGTGTACTGTCCAATGCAAATGACGTCATGAATCGACGCTATACTGGTGATTCGTTCCAAAACATTGGACAGTATATGACGTCATACTTTTGTGCCATTTGGAAAAGTGTTGGCGATTATTTTGTCATTTTGTGCTCCAAAAATCATTACCACCTAACGAATATACCATCAATTATTCTATAATTTTTTGTATTTGAATAAATAGAAACAAATTCTGGCATGCTTCATTCGGCAAACACACAATTAAAAAATTGTTTTATTATGGCCGGATATCCGACACAATGTGGCGGCGGCACGTAGTACAATAAAGTGTCAAATGATACATCATTTGCATTGGACAGTACACTGCGTTGTATTTCGGAACATACCCTAGATTACTTGAAATGCATCTACATTTACATTATTTTACATGTCAAGCAAGTCAGAAAATGAACATTTCATATATTCTTCTATAGGTATTATAGAAAGCGACTTATGTTTGCGGCAGCTTAGGGAGGGTTGAAGTGGAAGGAGACAAAGACTTTTCTTATGTTACTTTTATTTTCTAACTTACAGTTTAACTTAACTACTGTGATGATGTGAGTACACAGGAATACTAAACTAGTTAACTTACAAACTAACTTAATTACTACTGTGCTGCCTTAACAATTGTACCTTGGTTATTATAGTCTTGAATATTCTTATGTCACATAAGTAAATTGAGTCATGCTGGTTTTTTGCTTAGCAGGTGGTAGATGACTTCACTGGCGCTGCGAAGAGATGTTGCATCGCTTTACATTTTCTTTCGCATATACCATGGGGACTGCTCTGAGGAATTGTTCGGATTAATCCCAGCCGCCAAATTTCGTGAACGCACTACGCGGCAAACGTCCCGATACCATCCACACCATCTGGATGCTTGGCGGTCCACCACTGTACGTTTCATAAAGAGTTTTCTTCCGCGTACGACCTCTCTGTGGAATAGTTTACCATCGGCGATTTTTCCGACCGGACCGATATGACCTGGGGACCTTCAACAAAAGAGCTTACTCCTTTCTAAAGGGCCGGCATCGCACCTTCAATTCCTCTGGTGTTGCGGTTGATTATGGGCGGCGGTAGTCATAGACTTTTATATATGATTTAATAGTGGTAGAGCCACGCGGCAGCCTTTGCTGTTGCACGCATGGGCCGGCTCAAACCGGGGTGGTACCACGACCTCACAGAAGACCAGCGTGAAGTAGAGGCTTTGCTTCTGCGTTTCGTCTTGTGAGTGCAGGTGGCCGGAGGCCTAATCCCCCCCCCCATGAACATGGTAGCGAAATTAAATACAAGACTACTCCAGGACTCCGGCTGATGCCTCGGGCTGGAGTTTGCGTGTACGTCAGAGGACATCTGTTTTAGATGCCTCGACAGCCTTGAAGGTACGGATCTGTCCATCTTATGGCTGCGCGTAGACAGCGACGACCATCCCCGGTCTACGGGTCTCTATAGGTCCCATAGTGGTAATGTCGAAACAGACCGACTCATCGTACACGTCACGTCCAGATGGCTACAGACTCCGTGCTACAACAGATCCCATCCGCAGACATCGTGATACTTGGAGATTTTAACGCCCACCACGCTGAATGGCTTGGTTCTCGTTTAACCGATCATGCGGGTAGATCTGTTTATGACTTTGCTTTGGCATATGGTCTGACACAACTGGTTACCTCGCCTACGCGGATCCCAGATGTGGAAGATCATATACCTTCCCTGTTGGACCTTCTGCTGACCTCTCATCCAGACGGATATCAGGTCTATAGGATAACGGATATAGGTATTATCTGATCCGGAGTACGGTGCCACTCTTGCTCTCATCGCGGTTGCGTACTGCAGGTTGCCGCCGTGTTTGGCATTATAGGTCAGCAGACTTTGACGGGATGTGATCTTTTTTTGCATCCTACCCTTGGGTTTGCTTCTCGCCGGATGATCCCAGTGTTGTTGCTGGTTCTGTCGCTGATGTGGTGCTACAGGGAATGGAACTTTTTATTCATCATCTGTGGTACCTATCGGAGGCCGAACCCAGACTAGGTTTGGTCGCTCCTGCAAAATTTCGCTACGTCATAAGCAGGAGTGCTACCAGACCTGGGCTCGCGCATCGAAGTCTCGGGATGCAAATACCAGCGCCCTTAAAAAGAAGTACAATTTTGTCTCCAGGTCCTTCAAAGGTGTCATTGTCAAGGCAAAGTGAGAGCACATCGGCAGAATTGGTGAGAAACTAGTTCGTCTTCCTTCGGGAACACGTGCATTCTGGTCTCGCCAAGGCTGTCCAAGGGAACTTCTGTCAGCCATCTCTCCGTAACCGCTCTAATCCGTCCAACTATAGGCCTATCGCCTTCACCTGCTTGTTCTCTAATGCTGTTAATAATGGAATCCATTATTAACAGCCAGCTCATGCGGTACCTTGAGGATCATCAGCTGATTAGTGACCGCCAATACGGTTTCCGTCGCGGTTGCTTGGCTGATGATCTTCTAGGTTACTTAACTTATAAATATAATATTAATTGAATTGAATAAAAGTTAACAGCTATTCAGAAAAACGTGAATAATTATAGTTTTTGAATACCTAGTCCTTTCATACACGAAATTAATCCTCATTAGGTGCGGTGGTTCTGAAACTATTATGTATTTGATATAATTTCGAAACAGTTACAAAAACAAAAATAAATGGATAACTTTTTTGTGGCTACTTAGAGAGGTATTTCTTATGTTTTTAAGCTTAAACAATAAGGGTATTTTTCATAAATATGTCATATTGGGAAATCATTGTTTCGTCGTGTGGTACGATTTGGCTAACCTCCTTTGCGAAACCGGGATATTTTTTTAGTTTATGGTATTTGGTTACCATTTATGCCAGTGACAAGTTGGACTAAAGTTTTAGTACGTATAAAAAACGCATATCGCAAAATATATTTTTTGTTGTCTCTACCGGTGGGTGTGAGTATAGATAGCGACAATGTGCGAGCGAGAGGTAAATAGAGGCGACGCCATTTTCAGTCCCATTCTTTAACCGCACTAGCATCTAGTAGTACTTGTGCAGTTAAAGAATGGGAAAAACGATTTAGTGAAATGCCAAAAGTAGTTTAAAACAAAGATTTAGTTACAATAATAACTTAATCTTTGTTTTAAACAACTTTTGGCATTTCACTAAATCGTTTTTAATATTTTTTAGGTGAGAAATACGTAGAACTATTGTTTACAAACAGAGCAGCGCCCTCTCATGGTTATTAAGTTTCATCTAGGTCTATCAGCCCATGGAAGTACACAGCTGGATAGAGGCCTTTTCTCTAGCCTTAATACGTCATATGTGGGCAGGTGGATTGACTATTCCAGTCTGGAACATCATGGATCTTAGATGCTGTTGGCCAATACTGGTCTTTATATTTTATGTCTGGCCTAAACTAGTAGTCTATAGTGCTAGTCTATCAAAATCCATAAGGTTTTATGGCATTTTCCATAACTACCTTTTACAACGCTGCCATCACAAAATGCAGTGATGTTTCTATCACTATCATCCCACTATAGAATACTATAATACATACATAATAGAACGGGGGAGTGGGCGGAGCCAGCGTGGCCACTAAAATGTCAATTCACACGTATAAATGTCAACACGAGATATGTTTTGACGTTACAATCGTTTCCAAATATCGCATGCAAATTATTTAGAAAATGCCAAAATGCACCCTATTTTCGAATAAATATGTATTAAAATTTAAAATATTTTTTTAACGATGATCTTGAACATTAATCAAAAGTCTAAAATGTGTGAATTTACTCAGTCTGTCAACACAGCGAATCAGATTTGGCGACGCCAATCCTTGTACAAAATAAAGTTGACAGCCATTCTATTGTGTATTATATATTATAGTATTCTATACATGACTATGGTCTTGGTTAGCCAATAAATTTTTTTGCGACACTTATAAAAATAATTTATAGGATGTTGGAATTTTAATTAAGTTTTTTGTAATGTCATACTGGGCTGGCTTCTGAGGTGCAGTATCAAACCCCTTGGGACATGGACGTTACTTCTCAGTGTTACTTTATAAATAATGAGTTTGGAGATGATTATTATATTATTATTGGTGGTAGGACTAGTTTTTTTGTCTGGGAGTACTGATTTTGTCTATGTCATCTTTACAAGACCCACAGCACCTATTTTAAAAATATGCTCTAATGTCAATTCAGCTAATACAAGTAATTGTAAAATAAAATTAATTTACTCAAGTCTCCTCTCATTTCTTAATATTAATTCAACTCATTTCTGAAACGTCCTCTGCACTGTCCCCATGTGTGGTATATTGGTAATGTTCCTCAGACATGCAGGTTTCTACACGATGTTTTCGTTCATCGCGGAGGACATGATAAATCAGAACTTATTAACAGTTTCATTTATGACAGTGGGCACCGAAATTGAATTGCTGCATACTGTAAAATTAACTAGCTTTTATTTAGCTAAGTCTCAAGTTAATTTCTGCACATAGTTAACTGTAGTGGCTCGATGCCAAAATAATAAAAATGTATTTTTTAATTATTCAATCAATACTGTTCTTAAATTTACAAACAGAACAGTACTGTTAACTACTGTAAATACAAAAGAAGAATCAGTTTAACCTTATAGTTAAATCGAAACTAGTATTTGGAAATTCATATAATGTTAATTTATGCTTACAAGTTCCAACCGAACTCAATGTCATGCCTGTGTTAGTAATTAGGTACTTTAAATTATTCTTTGCGTTGCTAATAAAACCAAGAAAGGGCTACTAACAAGAAAAGGGCTGTGCTTTAAGTTTTTTTTCGTGTGTAGTGATATAATCCATCATAGGGATATTCATGGAAGAACCATAGTAATTGACATAATCTAAAGGATAACCTTACTAAGCAGAAAAACATCAAACCATTTTGAAAAAGAATTAATGTGGGTTTTTCCCCGGGAAAAAACTGCGATTCACAAGTTTGACAAGGACCTTTTAAGTCAACCAGTGTTTAAAAATAAAACAAGTTACTAATATAGAATGCAAATCAGATACAACCATTTTAAATTTCTCTACATGACCGTCGAGGCATGTCAACGGTGTGCGCAAGATGGTGCCGAGAATGCTCATGCAGCACCTGTGCAGTGACGCATGCAACTATAATGATATCAAGGCTCCAGGACATAGTCATTCTTCATCATCATTATTACAGCCCAGCACAAGTTCAAGACCTGAACATACGCCTAAGGAATGCCACAAAATCACGATCCTGAGATAGTCCTCTGATTGATTGAGTGAGTCTTACTGAGTTAGGTCCTGCCACTCGAGAAGCTTTCTTCCCCATAGCCACTTCAGCTTACTAACACAGTCATTAATTAGTACCTAATACAGTATAACCTTGATATAAAAAATCTATTTAATTACAAAAGTAATTTGTTACAATGAGGTTTGTTATATGGAGGTTAAGTTAGGTTGTCTAAAATTCGTTTTAGCAGGTAAGCAAATTTAAAAAAGTTAAACACATTGTTATGAATGCCTTACAACACTAAACATTAGTTTATTATGATGAGGTATGAATTGTTGTTAGATGTATTGGTAGAATACTTTATGCAGAGATTATTAATTATACTTTATATTTATATTTTACAATGATTGAAAAACCTTTACAAAGAGGTTTTTACAAAAGTTATTCATAATATAAAAGTGTATTTTGTATTAACTCTCACGGCCGGTTCTAGGGGATTTCCTACATGTTAAATCGAGGAAATTGTTATACTGAGGTATGTTATACTAAGATTGTACTATATTATGAAATGTAAACGGTTATTAAGTATATTATTTATCATTTACGCACGTAACGAGTAAACATCGATATCTTAGAGGGAGTGTTTGTGGTTATTATTAAAAAGTAAAAACATTATTATTACAAGAATAGTGACCTCAGAGTATTCTTGTTGAACAAATATTTTTATATCAGTTGTACTTGTACATCAACATCATTTATATATCTTAAAAATTTCAAAGGCAGTTATGCCACGTTGCGAGACTGCCTCTCAACCGGGGAAGGACCATAAACCTATTGCTTAACATAAACCTCCCCATAGATTTCCTCATAGGGATTGTTTTAAATGCAGTTTTTTGTTATTATTAGACGTGCTGCATATCTAGTTTCCCTCTGTCACTTACGACACCCACGGGACGATATGAGGTTGTTGATACACCAGTATACCGGTTTAAAGTAGCAGCATAATGATATTATAATGGTGCAGTGTGGAGAACCGGAGACCGTCATAATTGATGATGAGGCATTTCCTCTAAGTCTTTAGAAGGGATAACGCATCTATGGCTATGTCCACTTCCCATGATGTGAACTGTCTGTTTGTTTATCATTCTCGCAGATTTTAAATGATACAAAGATAAAATCTACGACTAGGATGTTAGCAGTATAACCTAACTGATATAGTCTAATGGAACAGCTTACTGAGAAAACTTTTCTAAATCCATTCCTGGGCAAAAGACTTTTTTTTATAGAATAAGAGTGACCGACGAGCACACAGTCCACCTGATGTTAAATGCATGCTGTGGCCCATAGTTATTTACATTTATCTTCGATTAATAATCAAAACGCAAATGCGACCTCTGAGGACCAAGACGGAATGCCTCGTTTTCAGTAGAATAGGATCTCCGGATATCTACACTCACCATACGAAACACAGCAGTATTAACCCGCTATTTTACTCTCGTATTCTATGAGAACGTGCTCCTTCCCCGGTTGAACCGACCCATTCTTGCTACAACCATAGTATAACTGCATTGTGGATCTACCACATATAAAACTTTGAAGGACTTTCCGGGAATGTGCCATCAAGCAATCAGTACTTGGAAGATTTGGCCTGTAGCCTACACTATCTACACCGACGCCTATCACCGGCAATGCTAGTCCCCAACACTAGTTTCTGTTTATATATTTTTTGCCTTAGGTTTAAAGAAGAAGGGGTTAGAATTCCTTGAGGGGAACAATGGACACTTCGTAAGGCAAGGCAAGGTAATGATCTCCTTTAATTGGTGTTTTTATATTTCCAATCGTTCTTTCGGTATTAGGTCAGGCATCGCGAAGAAACCTGCATGTCTGAGTAATAAGAAAAAAATATTTCGAAGACATGTGAAGTTCGGCATCACGCATTGGGGCAGCGCAGCGGTCATTATCTTGCTCTAAACCCTCTCAAAAATGAGAGGGGGGGCCTGTGCCCAGCAGAGTGACGTATACATAACGTGACCATACGTCCCACTTTAGGCAGGACGGTCCCTATTTAAAGGTTTGTGTCCCGCTGTCCCCAAAATACGTATAAATGTCCCGCTTTGACAAATAAAAGCATGCAAACTGTCACCCAGGTTTGCTAGCATGGCCTGACTAGTGACGTGATTATTCTGAAAACCTACACTTTTGAACTTAAAGTTACAAAGTGACAATTTTTCATTAATCTACAATAAATTATCAAATAACATAGTTATTTCTAATTTGTATTTATTTCCTGTTCAG
The DNA here is from genome assembly GCA_907164705.1 of Parnassius apollo. NCBI lineage: Eukaryota > Metazoa > Arthropoda > Insecta > Lepidoptera > Papilionidae > Parnassius > Parnassius apollo. Next base: position 9,020,260 of record CAJQZP010001060.1, on the reverse strand, counting down.
AAAAATTAAAAAGCCAGCCAGATTTTTTATGATTCTAAGTTCTCATTCTCACTTTTGATCATTAAAAGATTCAAACAACTATGTGTTTTATTTTTAAAACTATGATAGAGAGCTCCAGATTGAATTTTTGTAACGGCTTCCGGAGACACGGTGGTGAAACCCCGCCAACTTCAATAAGTTAGAAATCAATATTCTGGGCTGCTATTGAGAGGTTTGTGACAGAAAAACCCAATAAATGAATCTTGGCCCGACTCGCCGAACCCGGGACCACATGATCAGCAATTGCGTTTTCATCCGTTAGACCAAAAAGACAGTCAAAAGTGTTAAAACTATAATAATTTTAAAGGTGTCCCGTTCTGAGGAAATAAGTAAATGGTCACTTTACGTATACAGGCTGAAACTTAATTAACTTAAATGGGCGGGTATTATATTACATGTATATGACTTCAGCAATAAATAATTATGGTGGACAACTATATAAAACCAGACGTAGGATTTACTCATTGTTATTATGGCAGGGTGTAAATAATACCCCAATGTATGTACAAATACGAGAGCTGCACTAAAAGTATCGGGAATGGAATATTTCCACTGTTCCTGTCATATTAAAATCTTTTTAATTGAAAACTCCTTGCTTTTAAAAATCGAATACCATTTATTTATTTAAAAAAAGATTCTCGGTCTTGTCACAAGGTTTTGTCAAACTTGTTTAGTCGTTGAGAAAATGGAATTGACTCGAGAAAATTCAAGAGCGATGGTTTATTATGACTTTCGAAGTGGTTTAACACAAAAACAGTGTGTTGACCGGATGATTTCTGCATTTGGTGATGAAGCCCCATCCAAAACCAAAACAAAACCACAATTTATCGCTGGTTTGCTGAATTTCAACGTGGACGTGTCAAGCTCAGTGATGATCCCCGTCAAGGTCGTCCAAAAACTGCAGTCACCCAAGAAAACGATGATGTTGTGCGTAAGCTAATTGAGGAAGATCGACATGTGACATACCGTGAAATTCAGGCAACTTTAGACATTGGCATGAGTCAAATACAAATAATCTTGCATGAACAGTTAGGTGTAAAAAAGTTGTTTTCCCGATGGATACCGCATTCGCTCTGTGAAGAGCAAAAAGCGGCTCGCGTTACTTGGTGCGTCAGAACTCTCGAAAGATTCCACGCAGGATCCTGAAATGCTGTATACAACATCGTATCAGGTGACGAATCCTGGATATATGCGTACGAACCCGAAACAAAAAACCAGTCACGAGTTTGGGTGTTCGAAAATGAGTTAAAGCCAACAAAAATTGTTCGTTCACGGAGTGTTGCAAAAAAAATGGTGGCCACGTTTGTCTCCAAAACCGGCCATATTACGACTATTCCTCTTGAGGGACAAAGAACGGTTAATGCAGAATGGTATGCTAGCATTTGCTTTGCCACAGGTCGTTTCTGAACTCCGTAAAGAGAACTGCAACCGCCGCATCATCCTCCATCACGACATTGCGATTTCTCACACCGCACTCAGAACAAAAGAGTTTTTAGAGCAAGAAAACATAGAATTATTAGACCATCCGCCGTACAGCCCCGACCTAAGCCCTAATGATTATCTATACTTTCCCTAAAATAAAGAATAAATTACGTGGACAGAGATCTTCATCACCTGAAGAAGCTGGGGACGCCTACAAAACGGCCATTTTGTAGACCCCAACTTCCGAATCGAATGGAATGGTTGCTTCAATGATTGGTTCCATCGTATGGAAAAATGTGTCAAATTTCGCGGAGAATACTTCGAAAAGCAATAAATACATTTTTAAATAGTAATGTTGTGTCACTTCCTTGATTCCCGAAATTTTCAGTGCCGCCCTCGTACATCTTGTATATGTAGAAATACATCTTATCGTTGCTTCCCATGAAATTAATTATGTGACTTTTGAAAGTCCTAGAAGAGCCTTATCTTAAAGCGAGCCCTTTCTTATGGAAAGGATTTATTTAAAAGTAAAAGTTCAAAATTTTTTTAAAAGCATGCCCTGTAAGATAAAGGTTGATAAAAAGTATACTAAACCCGTACCCGTACCGAAAATATATTAAACCCGTAACCTGTGTTCTACGATCATAATGATAGTTTTATTAGCTGACTGCAATCATATTTTCCGTTTTAGAATAATAATCTACTTGTTTAGTCTTTAGCTTTTGCTTAGTACCTACAGTATTTATGTCCAAAGAGACTTACTGGCCTTAACTGAATTCTACTGTTTTTATTTTTATAAACTTGAAGCTGTCAAACGGGTTTTAGTTGGGAATAGTGATGCTTACTTTTAAGTGAATAGGAATTAGATAAGATTATTGTTGCTATTGAAAAATTGATACAAAGATAATATTGAAGACCGCTATCAGCTGTACAAATGACATAAAAATTTTGTATGACTGTTGAAATCACCTCTAGGCTGACCCCGCATCGTTAGTGGTTATACTTGAACTTGCCTTTCATTAAGGGGATATAGTAAGTCAGCTCAAATTCTAATTTCGTCCCACTTGCCCGCGCGTCGTATGTTATGTACCGACATGTTTGTAATCACTAATACTGTAAGTAGAAAGGTCGTTAGACACTTATTTCATTGGGTTTATCATATTTATGCCTGTTTCTTAACGCCAAGCCAGTCGCTTCTTATTTTTATTACGGTTTCTTCCCATTTTAATTTTACGTCGTTCTGTTGCGTAATGTGTATTCTGATCGTAAGCGACACAACCTCCCCCTTCAAAGGCCGAAGCGAAGTGACCGGGTGGCGGAAATCACGCTTCAAGAGGCCGATAGTTTAGGTAATTTCTTTTTACAGTGAAAATAATGGTATTTTAAAAAAAGTAAATAACATAAGCACTGCTTTATAGTTAGTTCAGTTACTATGCAAAGTTTCATGATCATATTTAAAGTATTTTATGAATAACAGCGGTTTATTGTTTATGTTGGAGGTAACTTTGGATTTTTTTCTATCGAGAAAATTTTACGAAATCGTGTTTTCGTCTAACATAATCCTTAACATTAATCCTCAACTTTACCATATATTTATTTCAAAATTAATGCTGCAATATTTTCGGCATTACGAAGGATCTTGCTAAGCCATTTGAGATTATATTTCCCCTTAACCTGTGCTAAGGATACACAGCTCTATAGTAGTTTCGGTGCCGATGTGACCTTTATTTTATAGAATAAGGGGACAAGCGAGCACAGTCCACCGGAAGGTAAGCGGATGTCGGATGTCGCACACAGGCATGTACATCTATCCTCGTTTAATAATCATAATGCAAATACTATATACGAGATAGAATGCCTTATTTCCAGTAACAAGGTTTTCGGTTTCCTGCACTCGCCACTCAGCCACTCACTACGAAACACAGCATTAAGCTGGTATTCTGTAACTTGTTTGGACATGATCGCATAACTACCGAGCATTTCTAGGTCACGGTGTATTAGGTAGTTGCAAGTAAAATATTTAAAGAAGTAAATAGCAAGACTATGAAATTAACGCATCTCAACAGTCTCAACTAGTCTGTCTATCATATATGTCTACTCTGCGACACCTATGTGATATAGAGCTATAGTAGCTGCTGTAAGCCGGCAACGCAGCTGCAATTCCCCTGTGTTGCGGTTGATCATGGGCGGTGGTATACACTTACCATCAGGTGAGCCGCATGCTCGTTTGCCGCCTCTTTTATAATAAAATGATAGTGGTAGAGCTACGCTGCAACTATATTAAAGTTGTAGTAGTAATGGGTCGGATCGACTCGGAGTAAGACAATGCTCTCACAGAATGCCAGCGTAAAATAGCAGTTCCATGCTTTCCGTGTTTCGTATGATGAGTGCAAAGAACCTGAGACCATTTTTACTGGAAAGAAGTCATTTTATCTTAGTCCTCACGGGTGACAACATATTTGCATTTTGATTCTTAATCGAGGATAAACGTAGATGTGTATGGGCCACAGCATCCACTTACCATCAGGTGGACTGTGTGATCGTTTGTCACTCTATTCTATAAAAAAAAACCGGTCGGGATCAATGAAATTGTTAACTACAATTTTATATGTTGCCACGTGCTCGGCGGTGAAAGAAAACATCGTGAGGAAGGCTGGCATGTCTGAAAATTAAATGTTTCTGGGTGATGTGAAGTCAGCCAACGTGCACTGGAGCAGCGGGGCGTGCAATTGCTATATAACCCTCTTAAATTTAGAGGAACTAGGCAATGGGACGCATACATGCCCGATTACTCGAACGCTGCTCAGTTTTAGGATATTGTTAGGCAAAAAAGTGATATTCATTCTGTAAATACTGGGAAGACAAGCTAGTAGTACCAGTTACTTGATTCCACCGAGTCAGTAATTGGTGCGATCGAGAATTGGGAATCAAATCGGGGCCGATCATTCTTGGGGCGATGTATACGCTTTTACAACAAAATCACTGAAAAGATACAAAATTTGATATACACAAAGTTCAAAAACTGTATTAAACTAAGTTCGTATAAAAAGGGTAAAAAAAAGGAATACGTATGGATGATAATAACACCTGAGAAAGGTTATCGCTACCAAGCTGATCTAATTTGTTTAGTGTTGTTAATTGTGACGCACATGATTGTAAGCTGTTATTAAAAAAATGTATCGTTGGGTTTCTTGCTGGTTCTTCCATTGGTTGGTTGCATAGAGGTTTTTTTTGCGAATCAATGGTAAATAAAAAAGTGACTTTCAATAAGTATTATTTATAATCCATATTGAATAAAAAAGTGCTGTCTCTTTCACTTTAAGTCAAAGAGACTGTGACATCACGAGATTTAATGACATCTTAAAATTGAATAGCGTTTTGGTATCTATTAGACTTTTTTGATTTTACCTATATGATTTTTTAGAATAGAATAATTTTTATTCGATATAAATTGACATTTAATTCTTATTAAAAGTCATTTTTTTTTACTTTACCAAGAGAAATAAAAACAACAAAAGTTAGTGTGTTATATACTCACCCTAAAATTTTCATTCATCATCATCACTACAGACCACCACAAGCCGATTGCTGAATATATGTCTCCACCAAGGAACACTACAAAGCACGGTCCTGAGCTACCTGCATCGATCGACTACTTGCAGGTATATCTTATCATGTCATCTAGTGATACACCCTACACTTTTCATTATATAAATGTAAAATTACTTTAGGTAAACAATTTTCAGCAGTGAATCAATACTTAACAGCTATAACCAATATTTTCCTTGACTCTACGTCAACAGTTTCCTTGTAAACAAGACCTGATTGACCTTATACAACCTTTCGAGATCTTCTAGGGCTACCAGATGTTTACCACTTTAGTACGATTAACACATGGAAAATTTCACTAATGACTTGACTTCCATAGAAAAGTCCAGACAATTTGTTGGCAACGTAATTGATCTATCACATTCACCACTTTAATTGTACCACCACCATTCTGATAATATGGGTACCTTTTTTTTATAGGATAGGGTGACAAACGAGCACACAGTCCACCTGATGGTAAGTGGTTGCTGTGGCCCATAGACATCTACATCTATTCTCGATTACGAATCAAAATGCAGATGCGTTGTCACCCGTGAGGACTAAGATGGAATGCCTCGTTTCCAGTAAAAAGGGTCTCCGGTTCTGTACACTCACCATACGAAATACAGCAGCATTAAGCAACTATTTCACGCTGGTATTCCGTGAGAGCGTGGTCCTTCCCCGGTCGCATGGAACAACGTGGTAATAAACGCGGAAAAAAAATGATTGATTTTGTGTACTCTCGCCAACAATACACATAGCGTATCGTGCCTCTCCCACTCAAAATTCAACTGTATTTTCTTATAAACTAAAAGTCCTGACATTTCCAAAATCCGACTGCGCAATCCTGAGAAGAGCCCAAAAGTCTATTCTCATCTAGGACGGTTTTATACATGTCGTGTGTCAAGGTACGATTTAAATAATATCAGAATAAAACAGTGACGTAAAAGTTATCGAGTGCAAGTATAATCGCCGTGCTATTTCAGCTGAAAATTAAAAATAGACGTCGTTGTTAGATGCTGCGGTTTGCCCGGAACTATCGTTGCTTTTAGTGCTACGAATCTTACTTAAAAAATAGGTATATTACGATTGTAGCACGAATGCTTCGCATCGACCGCGGAAGGATCACGCCCTCACAGAATACCAAAGTAAAATAGCAGCTTAATACTGCTGTATTTCGTATGGTGAGTTTCAGAAAACCAAAGTTCCTTTATACTGAAAACGAGGTATTCCAACTTAGACCTCAGGGGTAACAACGTATCTGCATTTTGATTCTAAATCGAGGATAAATGTAGATGTCTATGGACCACTGCATCCACTTACTTATGAAATTTAAAAAAAGACTACAAGCAATAGTCGCATAAGAAGGGCCGCTGGTCTCATACGGCCCTTCTTACTACTAATATCGATTTATCATTGCTCGAATCTAATGAAATACAATAACATTTAGCTGTGGAGTAGCTTCAATACTCATGTATGTATGTGGATTTTGTTTAGAATGAAATACAGCTTGGTGTTTGACTTGAAGTTTTAATCTCTTTCTCTTCACAGCCATATCGGTTGTCACAATGGCTTCCCGTTTGCTAGTGTTAGTTTTTAAAATCTATCTTTCCCTCATTCTTATTTCTCATTCAGTCACTCGCTCATTGTTCACTCATTTTTAATACTTGCTCTTTCACTCACTTTCATACTGTCATCTTGCTATCTTTCTCACACATTCATTCTGTCACTTCATCATTCCTTTAAGTTCCGTCCCACATTCGGCCTTCCTGCAATCAGTCTGTCCTCAGGCTGATGAACAAAACTAACTTTTGCACAATATTGCAGCTAAATACTACAATAAACACAATAAATACATCCTTAACTTTAACAAATGCTAAGTATGGAGTACAACTTTAAATATAGGAACAGAACACATCACAACGTTTTATCAAGATAATATTCTTAAACTTTAAATAGTAATCTTTCCTTAATAAATCTTTCCTTTTTTTAAATTTACAGTTTTTTTTTAAATCTTATATGAACTATTTTAATAGATACTACTTTAGAGACACGGTGCTTTACTTAATACAATATAACAAAACCTATTCTTAACTTATTACAAACAAATTATTAATAGTGGTGTCAGCAGTTCGCAAAAATGTTTCATGGCTGTCACTTAAAATAAATCAAAATGAGTAGAGCAATGGAATGCAAAAACTTCTCTCTCTGAGAGCAGGCCACACCTTCATGTAGTCAGCAGAAGTCGACGTCTTCCTCGGGCCTTCAGTAGGGCTGTCCAGCTTCTCCACGTCATACCTGTCTCTGCTTTGACTTTGTTATGCAAACGTACTTAAGCTACAATATATTTCATCTCATAAGCACGTTGGCTGAAAAAACCTATTCTCTATTGCCTTGAAAAGTCCTTAAAATTATAGTTCTCAGCGAATACAGCCGCAAATAATTACAACTATTCGTTGTGTGCACGAAAAACTATGAAGCGAAACACTATCTACTACAGTGTACAAAGACTTTGGTCGTGTTCGGATATTATATTCTTATATTTCGGACTGCCAATATAAAATATCTACTGGACCGATTTCGATAAAATTTAAATGGGAAGTATACTCTTTGAACCAAAAAATAGTTTTTGAAATCGGATTGAGAACCTCTTCCTTTTTTGAAATCTCTTCAAAGGAACGCATTGACAGTATACTGAAATGACGTTACACCTTACAGTGGTCACGGTTTTATATCGGAACAACCTTTGTTATATTAGTAAAAGTAAAAAAGTGTTTTACAATAAGAATTACTTGTTATCAATATTAAATAAATAAGCAAAAATAAACATGCGTGCAGCTCACACGCGATATAATTGAAACCTTCAAATGAAATGAAATATAAAATACAAATACTTTACGGCACATGATTTATTTAATATTATAATTTAAACTACAAATTCGGCATAAAAATATAAGAAAATTTAGTTTTATAGTAAATAAATGTGACAATCCTTTTAATATATTTATTAGACACATGGATATTATATTTTCTTTCGAGTAAAATTATAATAGCGCTACCTACATTATTTTATAGGTAGTCATTTTATCGAACAACTGATTGATACCCAAGGTGGTACGTAAAATACACGCTAGATGGCCTGAATTTATAAAATCATGATTTTTCTCAATATGGTTAATTGTATTTGTTAATTTTTTTAGTGTTTACTGCCGCTACCACGTAGCTGCCATTTCTATGTGAAAATCATAGATAATGAAAAGTGAACCATACAAATGGCAAACCCACGGAACTACCTAATACCGGTTTTGATGGTTCTTTTTTATTCAAATTAGTATTACTTGGACTCATTTATTTTATTTAAACGACATTTTAATCCGACCATATTTAAGGACGCGTTTGCAAATCTAGCAAAATTATGCTGTTTTTCGGTACATTTTGTAAGAAAACTAAACCAAATCAAGTGTAATTAAAAACTACCATGTATAGATTGGTTTTATGACGACCAGACGCCAGCTGTTCAGTGATGTCTCAGTGATCGCAAGTGTGAAAACTGGCAGCGATAACCGAATGGTTAGAGGCAAACTGAACCTGAACGTTAAGTTGGAGAGGTCTCGTCTAATGAAGTCAACGCTCCGTCCCCCTCGTGCTCTAATCCAGAATCCCGAAACTTTTCAGCTCGAGTTACGTAACCGCTTTCAGTGCCTAGAATATTGCAATGCAGTGGACGATATGAATGACAAGCTCGTGGAAACTGTCCATGCGGTCGGAGCTATGTTCTGCAAGACCCGCCGCAGAAGAACACAAAAACTCTCCGATTACACTCTTAATCTCATGGCTGTTAGATGGGAGATGAGCCTGCAATCGTCAACAGATTTGACAGCATACAGGCAACTGAACAGACAGATCTCCAAATGCATGCGGCGAGACTTGCGCAACTTCAATACCTACTGCTCGTATTGAAGAAGCGATCGAGCGGAACCAGGGCTCCAAAGTCTTTGCCAGAGATCTGTCTGCCAGTAAGAGCCAACTATCAAAGCTGAAGACTGAATGTGGCAGCATCGTTTCCGGTACACCTGAGATTCTGAGTGAGATTGAGAGGTTCTATGGGCAGCTGTATACATCATCGTTGGAGCCACACGCAAGTGTGAGTAGCGATCCAAGAGCAAGTATTGTCCGACACTATTCCGATGATATCCCGGACGTCAGTCTGAGCGAGATTAGAATGGATCTCCAGCACCTTAAAAACGGCAAGTCCCCGGGCGAGGATGAAATTACAGCGGAGCTTCTTAAAGTGAAAAGCGGGTGGAAAACCGGTACTTGAAGTCCTTCAGAAGCTCTTTAATTACGTCCTCCATGGTGGCACTACTCCGGAGGCGTGGAGTAGAAGTGCGATGGTTTTGTTCTTCAAGAAAGGTGACAACGCCCTCTTGAAGAACTACAGACCGATATCCCTTCTGAGCCGCGTCTATGTGCTGTTTTCGAGAGTCATTACGAATCGTCTCGCACGCAGACTCGACGACTTCCAGCGGGAGGCTGAACAAGCCGGTTTCCGAAAAGGCTTCAGTACCATAGACTACATACATACCCTTCGGCAAATTGTACAGAAGTCCGAAGACTACAATCTGCCACTTCGCCTGGCGTATGTGGACTATGAGAAAGCCTTTGATTCCGTCTAAATTTGGGCGGTGCTACAGTCTCTTCAGCGGTGCCAAGTTGACTGTCGGTATATTAAGTGCTGAAGTGTATGTACAGTAGGGCTACGATGGCTATCTGAGTACAGAACCAGAATACGAAACCTATCCAACTGCAGCGAGGTGTAAGACAAGGTGACGTTATTTCCCCGAAACTCTTCACCGCTGCATTGGAAGACGTTTACTATTAACATCAATGGCGAGTACATCACTCACCATATATTTGCCGACGATATAGTCCTTATGGCAGAATCGCTGGAAGACTTAAGCGCTATGCTCAATGACCTCAATAGTGCCTCCCAACGGATAGGTCTTAAGATGAACATGTACAAAACAAAGATCATGTTTAATGTCCATGTCACACCTTTGCCGGTAGTTGTTGGGAGCACTAAGCTCGAAGTTGTTGACGAGACGTATACCTGGGACAAATAGTCCGACTAGGTAAGTCCAACTTCGAACGAGAGGTCAATCGACGGATTCAACTCGGCTGGGCAGCGTTCGGGAAATTAGACGCATCTTCTCGTCAGGTATACCTCAAAACCTGAAAACTAAGTTGTATAACCAGTGCGTGTTGCCAGGGAACCGAGACGTGGTCCTTCACTGCTGGCCGTATGAGGACGTTCAAAGTCGCTCAGCGAGCTATGGAGAGGGCTATGCTTGGAGTTTCTCTGCGTGATAAACTTAGAAATGAGGATATCCGCAGTAGAACCAGACTGACCGACATATCCCAACGGATTAGTAAGCTGAAGTGGCAATGGGCCGGCCATATATCCCGAAGAACCGACAACCGTTGGGGAAGAAGGGTTCTCGAGTGGCAGCCTCGTACCGGTTGCTGTTTGTTGTTGTGACACCTCGTGGCCTGTTTTTTTTTTATCATTTCATAAATTATTTATCAAAAGTATTCTTACATATTTGCTTGATTTGTACCATTAAACCAATAATGGTTTGTATTGGTACTCACATTCGCAACTAACGCACTGCTTTACATAAATATTTAATTACTTTACTAAAAGTTAAAAAAAAATGTATATACATATAAATACACCTTCTCTATTGTGTAAGTGGTAAGCACCCATTTGCTATTCTCACCTGGGACTATTCAACGAACCGGTTCTATTAGGCAGCGCGAACTACTTAACTTTATACAGGCTGTTTCACTATTATACAAACTAAATTATAATATGATTCTGATTGATTTTATAAGACGAAGTTCTTTATATTATCGTAATAATATTTTTTGAGTATTTGTTTATAGTTTTTTGTGTTTAAATCTTTTTGAATGTTTTGCGGGATGTTGTTTATAAGAGTTGGGATTAAAAATTCAATAGTTTGCCTACCATAGTAATTTGAGATCCTAGGCACATTTAATTTTTGTTGGTAGTATTTCTTGTAATTACTGTATGAGATACGGCTACTTGGATACTTTTATTAATGAATTGTTCAATTAATAGGGTCATGTGAAGTTTCATCTGCATAGGTAAAATATTACAGTAATTAAAAATGTCTAATACGTTTTCTTTATATTGTTGTTATATTTTTGGGGTACAATAAGTTTAAGTAATCTTGGCTGTAGTTTATATATTTTTTTCAGTATATTCTTTATGTAGCATTAATATAGTTTTTATAAGTGGTACATAACACATCCGGGTTACGATGCAGCCGGCACCAACGAAAAAAGTACTGATCTATCATGTGCTCAGCGATGAAGAAAAACATCGTAGAAACCTGCATGTCCAAAACTTACTGAAGGAGAGCTCTAGACTTATCGCTCCAAAACCCTCGTCGCCTTTAAAGGCTGTAAATGTAATTATATTATAGTTTTAGCATATAAGTGGTAGAGCCACGCTGCAGCTATATCATAGTTTTAGCGCGACTGGGTCAGCCCGACCGGGGAGGACCACGCTCTCACAGAATACCGGTTAAAAATAGCAGCTCAATACTGCTGTGTTTCGTATGGTGAGTGTAGAGAACCAGAGATCCTTTTTACTATAAACGAGGCATTCCATCTAAGTCCTCACGGCTGACAACGAATCTGCATTTCGATTCTTAATTGAGGATAGATGTAGATGTCTATGGGTCACAGCATCCGCATACAATCAGGTAGACTGTATGCTATTTGTTCCTCCCCATTCTATTAAAAGAAAATATTTTTTACATTTACGTATACTTTGAAATGTATGGTTTAATAGTTGTGGTTGAAATTCGACCGCAATTCTTTAAGTTTATATATATATATATATATATATATATATATATATATATATATATATATATATATATATATATATATATATATATATTTACAAGTAGCAAAAGTATCCTTTCAGACGTAGATTATTATATAATCTCGTCATTTCAGTTTTAAACTAGTCCATTCGGTCCCTTTTCATTTTAATGTATCCAGTACCGGGATGATCGGGATGTATTTGTACTCAGTTGTAAACTTTAGGGGGCCAAAAAACAGACTCACTAAAATTTAACCACATACCCACATATTATGGGTAGCATTCGAGAAATATCCAGAATGGGTAAGCAAGAAAATATTCACATATAAGCCAGTGCTGGTGACAAACGAGCACACAGTCCATCTGATGGTAAGTGGATACTGTAGCCCATAAACATCTACAGTTATCCTCGATTAAGAATCGAAGTGCAGATGCGTTATTGTGCCTGACTCAGATGGTGCTTCGTTTCCATTGAAAAGGGTCTCCGGTTTTGTACACCCACCATACGAAACACAGCATTAAGATAGTATTCTGTGAGAGCGTGGTCGCTCCTCGTTGAAGCAGACCCATTCGTGCTACAACCGTAGCATCCCATATTAAAAAAATGAAATCGGTTTACAATTGACAAATATATCGCGCAATATACATTTTCAGACGTGTAAGAGCCACGCCCTCACAGCATACCATCATCATCATTACAGCCCTTCATAAGTCCACTGCTGAACATAGGTCTCCCCCAAGTAATGCCACATAGCACGGTCCTGAGCCAGCCACCTGCATCCATCGACCAGAATTTCCACAGAATACCAGCGTGAAATAATAGCTTTATGCTACTGTGTTTCATATGGTGAGTGTAGAGTATCAGAATCAAAATCACTTACTTACCATCAGGTGGACTGTGTGCCCTTGTCACCCTTACCCTATATAAAACAATGCTTTTATAAATAAATGACACTACAATCTTGTGGCAAGTCTTGACGAATACCTGATGGCAAGTGGTGAAGCCCTAGATGATAAGATGATAATTGCACTTTCATAATACAACAAAAACCTATTCACTCTTGCCTTGAAGACACACTGTAATTGAACGTAAAGTACCTATACGTTGGGAAGCGAATTGCTTGCTTTAAAAAAAACTAAATAACAGATGTTCAGTATTAAGCCAATTGGCCTTTGTACCTCCGATAAATTGAATCAAAATATGTTTTGCACGCGCTATTCTCGTTACGGGCCCTTTGTTATTCTATCTTAGTCATTCGACTCACTCTGACCCAAATGTAACTATATATGTACTTTAACATTATATGATACTAATTTCCGATTTACTATTTTACAAAACTAGTCAATAATAAAACAATTTTCATTACATGGACTAATAGATCTGGGAAATCCGGGGATGTTGAAAATAATAAGGTAGTGGTGGTTATATGGAGAATGGGTAAATAATAAAAATTACAAGAACCGTGGTACCGTGGTTAACGCTCGCTGTAAATATAACAGAACGCGAGTAACCCGGGTTCGATCCCTTACCACGTACTCGGCGGTGAAGGAAAACATCGTGAGGAAACCTACATGTCTGAGGAATAAGGAAAAAAAATATTTCGAAGACATGTGAAGTTCGCCAACACGCATTGGGGCAGCGCGGCGGATACTTCCTTGTCCTAAAACCCTCTCAAAAATGAGGGGAGGCCTGTGCACAGCAGTGGGGCGTATATAGGCTATAACTTTACTTTAATTTTACATTTTAAAAAATGACAACAAAAAAGTAACAGCTGACTTAAAAAAACTCGAAAGAAATTAAGTTTTTTTTTTCATTCAGAAGTCGGTGCTAAGACAGTATATTATATAATAAACCCACGAATGAAATAATTCTATTTTCTTTTTAATTTTTTGAAGGCTTGTATGTAAATTTTATTCGACTATAGTATTTCAACCTTTTTAGTGGAATATCATATATTACAAACATTTCTACAAATTCATATAAGACCACCCCTCATGTATAACCTATTTAATAAAAAATAATTATCAAAAACGGTTCAGAATTACATACTAGACATGGAATGAATGGTGGTCCGCCGAGTACTCCGAGTACCCGACCAAATACTCGGCTTTGAAAATAAACGCTATAGCGGGCGGCGCGCAGTTATTTCACTCACAGAGTTAGGCTTAGCACGCACTGCGATTAAACGCGAGCGGTTTAGGAATAGCTGAAAACGCAAAACCGCATACGATCACGCACTGCGGCTGGAGTTTTGCTTAATTTTATTTCAGTTCAGTATCACCATGGATTTCGGACGAGTAGCGTGTGTTGTGGCTTTGGTTTTTAAATTAAAAAATAGAAAACGTAAACAACGGCGCTGCCATAAGTACTGGGTACATCCACTAACAGATAAAAGACATCTGAAAGGATACTTTTGCTACTAATTAGTACCGCAAAAAACGACTGTCCTCTGCGCTCGTCTAGTCGAAACCGAATACGGTTCACCGCAGTGCGTGCGCTGCCATACTATTACTATGGGACACATAAAAATCTCGCGTTTACAAACCGCGATTGAAATGTTGCAAGTTACGTTTTTAAAAACAGTCACTGAAAAAAGTCACTAATGCATGCGCTTGTATAGAAAGCTATGTGTTACATATTTTTGTGGTTTCAGATGTGCGGTTAAACGCGTGCGTTTAACCGCAGTGCGTGCTAAGCCTTAGAGATGAAGCGATACGAGTAAATACAAATACTTACACGATACTTTTACTATATGAATCAAAAAGGAGCAAACTAGACCCAAATAGGGCCGAAAAACTAGTGTTTTTCATCACAATCTTTCTCTCTTAAATTTTAAATAATGTCTATCAAATTAAATTTAATAATTTCTATCAACGATTATTATGTACGTTTTCAATATTTCTGCTGTTTCTCATGTTTTAATGTGTCTAATATAACAATAATTATAAAAGCTGGCTTTTTGTCTTTATTTTTCTCTGGAATATAATTAAAGCCGAGTACTCGGTACTCGGCCGTTAACAATCAGTGCTGGGCCGAACCCTAAAAAAAGGCCGAAACCTTCGAGTCCCGAATCCAAACCAAGTACTCGTCCCATGTCTAATACGTACAAAAAACATGCTGCCGAATTGTAAACCTTCTTTAATCATACCATGATCGAACATTCGTACTTCGACCCTACTTTCAGGGACGAAAGTGCCACATTGCCTCCCGATTCAGTTACTTATTAATTGTGTACGTATGCGTCAAATTTCTAGCTCTATTGTTTTGAAACGTCAAAAGTATATGTCATGATACACTAAGGTACATCATTTCGATCAAGGTGTAATAAAAAATAATATATGCACTACGGGAAGAAAGTATGACATCGCAATCCGCGTTCTTATTCAATACATACAATAGCACATGGTTTGCAATATCATACTTTCCTCCCTAGTGGCGTAATATACATAGAAATCGTAATAATAAAACAATAGAAGTCGCATAAACGCGCGACCTTGTCGCCGCTATAATGTATTGACCACAGAGAATAGTAATACGTAATAAGAGAAATTACGATTTCTGTGGTGTTGGCGAACATAACATTTTTTTTAATAAAAATAAATTGCTCCATACAAGTCAATTTGGTTTTACAAGGGGTCGCTCGACAACCGATGCCGGAGTTGAGCTTATAAAATATATTTTTTTGTGCATGGAAGAATTCAGACGATGCTTTGAGTATATTTTGTGACCTTTCCAAGGCCTTCGACTGTGTTCACCATGAGACATCAATCAGGAAGCTACAGTACTATAGTGTCAAGAACACAGCGCTTAAACTAGTTATTTCGTATTTATGTAATTGAGTGCAGAAAGTTGTTATCAATGGTAAAAGTTCTTCAGGATGGCCCCCACAGATGGGTGTCCCTCAGGGCTCAATTCTTGGACCATTCCCATTTTTAGTGTCTATTTATGACATATTTCCTTGTAGGACATAATTATTATAATATAGTATTATTTGCTGATGATACTTCCTTGATTTTTAAACTTAAACGTCAATCATTTAAATGTGAAGAAGTGAATAATGCTATATCGAAATTAGTGCACCGATTGGTTTAACGTTATAATCTACATTTAAACGGCAATAAAACTAAATGTATTAATGTATGTGTATTAGACGTTATAATCTACATTTAAACGGCAATAAAACTAAATGTATTAATGTATGTGTATTATTAATTTACAATAACAAATGTCAATAATCCGAGTACCAATGTGTTTTAAATGGGGAAGAACTGAGTCCTGTTGAGTCCTCTATTTTTCTTGGCATCATTCTCGACGCTATGCTTCAGTGTGGCCCCCATAGATATATGTTATAATCTACATTTAAACGGTAATAAAACTAAATGTATTAATGTATGTGTATTATTAATTTACAACAACAAATGTCAATAATCCGAGTACCAATGTGTTTTAAATGGGGAAGAACTGAGTCCTGTTGAGTCCTCTATTTTTCTTGGCATCATTCTCGACGCTATGCTTCAGTGTGGCCCCCATATATCTAAACTAGCAAGCAGACTACGCTCTGCAGCTTATGGTGTAAAAAAGATTAAAGATCTCACTAGTGTAGAGACAGCTAGATTAATTTATTTCAGTTATTTCCATAGCATAATGTCATATGGAATTTTGCTATGGGGGAATGCGGCTGATGTAGAAACTATTTTTGTTTTTCAGGAGAGGGCCATTAAAGCTATTTACAACCTTAAACCGAGAGAGTCTCTTAGAATTTTTTTTAAGAAATAAATATATTAACTTTGGCCTCTCAGTATAAAAATTTGATGTATGTTCACAAAAATAAAGGTAGTTTTAGTAAAAAAAGTGACATACACTCTGTAAACACTAGGAACAAACACAAGCTGGTGCTACCAGTTTCTCGACTCCACAGAGTCAGTAATTCATTCTTGGGGCAATGTATACGCTATTACAACAAAGTCCCAGAAAATATACAAGGTCTCTACCAAGTTTAAATATTTAATTACACAAAAACTGTATAAAAAGGGTTATTATGATATAAATGAATACATGGTTGATAATAACCCCTGGGAATCAGGTGTGTCGCTTCCAAACTGTTTCTAAAATTAATTTTGTAAATATTTTGTGACCCTTGACATTGTAAATTTTTTTAAAGTCCCGCTGGGTTTCTTGCTGATTCTTCCCAGGACAGAGGTTTTTTTTCGACCAGTGGTAAAGTAAAATTTAAGTAATACTTAAGTATTGACTTTCAATAAGAATTACTTGTAATCTATATTGAATAAAAAAATATTCTATTCAGGATTCACCATTTTGTAATTTAGTTGCGCGGGGAACGTTAATGTTTAAAGATATTTTATTGTCAAAGAAATATACATTTCAATTTATGTTATTAGTAAAAAAAAGTAGTAAAACTCATCAAGGACATGTAATTTAATTAATAAAGGCATAAAATTTCATCGGTAAGTTGATTATTTACTAATTATCCTTGTTTTAACTAATTTACATCTAGATGAATAGTTTACTATGATATTTACATATAAAGTTAAAGTAAAGTTACAGCCTATATACGTCCCACTGCTGGGCACAGGCCTCTCTCATTTCTGAGAGGGTTTTAGGGCAAGGAATAGTCCGCCGCGCTGCCCCAATACGTGTTGGCGAACTTCACATGTCTTCGAAATATTTTTTTTCTTATTTCTCAGACATGCAGGTTTCCACACGATGTTTCCCTTCACCGACGAGCGCGTGGTAATTCAGCACTTATTGCAATTAACAATTTCATTGGTGCCGGCGGGAATCGAACCCGGTTTGCTCGCGTATTGTGAAATTTACAGCGAGCGCTAACCATCTGAGCTCCAACCACGGCTCGCATATTTACCTATGTAAACTTTCATTTATTACTTTTTGTATTGACCATTGCTGCTTTTGTTCTACCGTAATACGCGACACACGCGACGTTGACAAATTCGCCAAGCAATGAAATGTGGAACATTAGATATCATTGGGCATTGCGTATGTTTACAATACGGTAAGATGTGGCGACATCGGTTTTGGAAGTAATCGAGCTTCGATCAACAATTTGTTATTGCCGATCGAAGTAATCGAGCGCTAATTCATTTCTATTGTCTTATTATTACTATTTCTGTGGTAATACACTGTTTTGAAGTCGGTAAAAACTAAATAAGGACTGGCTCTCTATAACTTTCACACTGGAACACAGAAGTTCACGCACTGGCACTTGCCAGCTGATATAGGTAAGAGGTTGGTTGGTACCTGCCCGGACGGACAGAATACTGCCATTTATTAGAATAAATCTATTTAACGTTTCCTGGATCATCCTTAATCAACGGTAGCATTAAATAAAACTAATTTCTAATTTTATCGCGTTTAATTTAATTTCGCTTATTTTGACCGCTAGCGGTCAATCCCGCCAATGTCGCTACAGACTTTGCTGTCGATTGAAGTCCTATATTATGTTTATTTATATTTTATCTTCGTACGCAGTTCTTTGACCGGTCGAAGACGTCACTGCATGCGATATCAGATTTTAGCGAGTATTATTAGCAAATCTTCATATAAATAAAAACAAAGATCGAACAAAGTTCCTTTATTATTTGTTTTTATTAGTAGAAGATTGTTCGTCGTTGATTGTCGTTGTTTTTATACACCAAATTTCGTGTAAGAAATCTAAAAGTCGATCTATTAATTCATTATTTATAATTTTTATTTTTTTACGTGTTAGAGGAATAACCACTCTTGCTGCTGTGTTTCGTATAGTGAGCGTAGATGATCGGAGAAACGTGGCAATCCGTTATAGTCCTCAGGTGTGACGACGCATCTGCATTTTGATCCTTCAAAATAGATGTAGGTATATATGAGCTACAGCATCCACTTATCTATAATGAACTCTGCTGCGTCTCTCGTTTGTCATACTTATTCTATGAAGAAATCGACTAAAGCTTCACCATTAGGCAGTCCAGTATTGCCTTACAAATTTATTATAGCATATAAACAATATGAATAATAAAAAAAGGTTATCTTTATTATTTCGTAACATTACATTTATCGTAATTTACGTCAACCTTTGAATTATTTTTCCCTTCTACACGCTCACCTTTGACTTTATAATATACTATATAATATATACCTACTGTATAATTTAATTTGAAGTAAATTAATCACCGTGTAGTGGCAGCGTAAAATAATCCACTATTCCATATCATCTTGTGAGCGCAGGTAAAAGGCGAAAGAGAAAAATGAAACACGAGATGGACTCAAAACAATAAAAAATTAGGTTGCCAAGCGTGGCAACAATGGCAAAAACGCTTGGCCTTTTGATAAGATGTAATGATGATGATAATTAAAATTTTAATCAGATAGGCGTTAGTATACGGTAGAATTAATTAAGGTTTAGGAATTTTGACACGGTTTATGACCTCGAGCAGTTTACTTCATTTGTTAAAAAAATATAGCACTTCCTTATAGGAATAATATAATTAGCATACCAAAACCTACGCCTGAGTATAGTCTCGGTGCATCGTAATATGGCCGCAGCAAGAATGTAGAGGCTCGACCTTGAAAGCACCACGGTCATTGACTTGTTTAACGTAACAACATAATGCTGCTCTATTTCTTATGGTAAATGACGAATAAGCTTAAACCCATTGAGACCAAATATCACGTAGAGAGTGTTTGTTAACATTACTATCTACTACTATATTACTTATCTAAATACTTAATTTCCACAGGTCAGACGGTATACTCGCAGGGAGCGGCTGCTACCCCGGTCCCGCTTCTGAACGCGATGACCGAGGTGGGGAAGGCGGGGTGCATGCGTGATATCAAGGTGGTCCACATGCACACGGAGAAGGAGGCGACCTATGTTGCGCCCGAGTGCAAGGATATATTCAGGTAGGATTTTGGAAGCGCTTAAGAGGGTACCTTAAAACAAATCGTAGTTTTGGGCGCGTGGTTTATCCCTTTGTCGGAAAGCTCACGGACGGCGGAGGGAGTGTCCAAATGAAATGTAATGACTTCATAATACGCAAGTGATACAATGACTTCATAATAAGATAGCTATATCGAGCACGCGTTCAAACAAAACTAAGTAAGTGCCAAACAACATAATTTTTAACAAAATTTTGTTATGGATTAAAAATGGTTTGTGAGAACATAGATATGATTATTTACTATGCCTTAAAAATAATTCCATGAATTTATTCATAAAATATTATGTTGTCATGGAGAAATGTAACTAATTAGAGCCTATTTTACAATTTTTTTTCTATCCTGAACATTTCATTTTATCGTGTTTTCCTTTTATGGACTCTAAGGTCTATAGTCAAAATCATATACCAAAAATTTGATTCGTAAACTATAAAGTTTAAAAAAATATGAGAAATAGAAAAACCACCCAATTTTCGACCTTAAAGACAAGGTGTGTGAACTGAAACCGGTGTCATTCTGCGTTAATGGCGCAATTTTACGGTAGATTAAAGATAAAAATCCGTAGAGTAACTGATTAGTTTAGACACCAGAGAATTTTGTATAGATTCTATAATGCCAAACTTCTTTATAGAAAAAAGTCTATAATATAAGTTTTTACGTTTTAAAGTGCTGTTTTTGTGGTTTAAAATGTCGTAAATTGACAGTAGAATAAAAATACATAGAGTAACTGACTTTTGTTTAGACCACAGGATAGAGAATTTCGTATAGATTCTATAATGCTAAACTTTTTCATAGAAAAGTAGTCTCAAAATATAAGTTTTAACGGTTTAAAGTGCTGTGGGTGGGTGCGGTCGCATGCAACCGCTCGGGATTTGACGGACGCATGGACTGTAAGGGAATTTTAAGGGGTTTGAAAGGTGTTTGAAATTTTCTTGCACTTATCTGATGTAGAGACTTGGTCTCTACGACTAAGCGTATGAAACTCGGTTCGATTTTAATATTAATCTTGTTTCTCTCTGTCGCCTTTTACGACACCCACGGGCCAATATGGGGTAGCGGATATTATTACATAGCACTACACGGTAACATCTTTATAATTATCTACTTTCGTTTATATATGCAAATAAACTGCTTTTGCTGGAAAACAAAACGTTAAATTTCACGCGTGTATCAAATATTATTATCACGTTTAACGTAATTGATTGTTTAAACTTGCCAAGATATAAATTCAAATTCAAGGTACGTACAAATTTTGTTTGAATTCACTTGAAGAAAGGATACGTTGTTCAAGTGAGTAACAAAAAAACAAAATAACTATGATAAAAAAACTGCTATGGAACTTGGAACTCGTTCAAATCACAACTCTTATTGTCAAAACCGACAACCCTATACGACGTTTGAACACTGATAACACGTTGGTGCTCAACAGTGGGGTCACCTTTAAACGGACCAAGGAGCTCGCCGAGCTTGGGGTGGAAATTGTCGTCGACAAAAATCAAGAACTGGGTTTGCAAATATCCCCTCATAAGACCAAGCACAATACGTGACGAGCATGTCTACTACGCATAGCTTTCTTGCGCCGGACTAGCGACGCTTAGTATAGCGACCTGTGTAGATCTATACGCATTATAATATCATATCATTGAGTTTTCACTTCTGTGGGCAGTCCTTATGACTGTCTTTATTTTTTATTTATTCATTTTAGTTCTTTGAACTTGGTTCTTTTACTTTTTATTAAAAGGCTAATGTCGGAAGATACAACGATAACTTGAGACACCTTGGACATGTTACGCAAAACAGCATACAATGCTGTTATGTAACCAGCCCTGTGTCACGTTGATAAAACTGTATAATGTAATACCATAAATGATATGTTGGAATTCGCCGATATAGTTGATAAGAATTATTAAATGATTATCGTGTGTTATATTTTATACTAGTGCAGGCGAGAGCCTTTGATTTCTGCTGTAGAACCGACACTGTTCCGAAGTGAGACGATTCGTAGCAAGCGATCTAGCGTGGTGGCAAGGCACGCCAAACGGACCGTACACACCATAGAATACTATAATATATAAATAATAGAGGGAGTTGGTGGAGCCCGTGTAACCACTAAAATGCCACTAACACGTCAATTCACACGTATAAATGTCAACACGAGATGTGTTTTGACGTTACAATCGTTTCCAAATTTCGCATGCAAATTATTTAGAAAATGCCCAATTCACGCTATTTACAAATAAATATCTATTCAAATCCGTCTGTCAACACAACGAATCGGATTTGTAGTAGTGATTAACTGATAAAGCGGGCTACATACGACACGATATCGGTGGCGATCTAGGGTGGAGTAGTGGGGATGCCTCCTAGATTGCCTCTAAATCGTGTCGTATGTAGAGCCATCCTAAGTCGTAGCCGATATCGCCTCCTTAATCGGCTGGCAGGAGCAAAAATGCTTCCTAGATCAGCCGATGCTTCCTAGATCGGGGCACCGCCCCCTCCTTACTGCGTGTGTGTAGGCGCATCGGCCCGATTTCTTTTGGCAGTCGCTGCCGGCAACCCTCGCGGAAGGAAGTTAACAAAACAGTGATACTGAATGACCTTTTTTTATGTAACAAAATTTTTACATTTTAATCATATAAACGGAGCAGAAGCCTATGGCACTGATATTTTACAAAAAACCAAAAAAAAAGTGAATAAAATAAATAAATTAAATGAAATTTTATCGAAATTCAAATCATATCCACCCTAGCCTGTGACCCTGCGAAGTGACATGGTCAAGAATGCCTACTAAACTAATTTTTTATTGCCGTTCGTAAAGTAGAGTGTATGATGTAAGTAAGGAGAAGATAAAGCCTCTCCTCAACAACTAACTCCTATTCCAACACTATCAACACAAGACCGCACTCATATCTCTTACAACTCCACAAGACCACAATTCGATCTCTTACGTGCCTTCATCCTCTTATAAACAACTAACTTCTACTCCTTCACCATCTCCACATCAACAAACAAGTTATATAAAAGGGAGTATGTCCGAAATTAAAGGTTTCTTTATGTTTAAAAAAAAGATATAAGCTATTTTATTTTCTGATAGTTTTACTCCATAAATAAAGATTACATTAAAAAAAAGTATACATATTATTATACAAAAGTATTTTATTTCCTTGTTTGTTGTGTGTAATACATAACCAGATTTTGACCAAAGCAGAAATGAACAAAGAGAAGAAATAACTAAATAGCATAGGTATATAGGAGAAATTGATGTTTTTATATAAGTGGCGAAATCATTTCTAGAAGGTTATAAAAACTGTCTTCATCCATCCGGAGAAAATTAATCATGTCTTTGGAATACAGATCATTTAGTACGTTTATGTGGCTTAATTTTTGTCTCTTTTGGAGCCATTTTTCACCCAGCAACTCCTCTTTTTCTATTTTCGAATAAATTTACCAAGAGGGCTAATGCCAAACCAATACATTGGTGTTTTAAGAGAATTGAAGCTATTTTGAAGAACTCTACCGCATATGTGTTCCGCTCCAAGTCCGAACGCGTACTGCTAGGCAGGCCCGTGTGTAGGGTCTGCCCCGATAAAAGCCCCGATTTCTTTCCACCCTAGATCGCCACCGATATCGTCTCGTGTGTAGCCCGTTTAATACGACCTAATTGCTTGTATGTGTGCTCCCAGCCGATGCCGAATCTCGTACAAAATGAGGTTGACAGCCATTCCATTGTGTATTATAGTATTCTATGGTACACACGTTGGTGCTCGCCTGCACTTGGCCAGCTAACCAGCTAGGCAAGCGACTTGACGATGAGCAATGGCGAGGCTAGAAAAATGGGGTCTTTATACGTTTGTCACTTGGCACTCGCCTTCATTCGGCCAACATGTATAACTCGTACGAATTAACTTGAGACCTGGGCCGATGACGTAATGGTCAATGTACGGTGTGCAAAATAATGCGTCGTAATATTTTTTTATTTGAAATTTTTGAGATTTGCATGAGATTATTAATAAAAACAAAATAAAATGTTCTGGCAAGGCTTGAAGTAATAAGTGATATACTGTTGTCATTTTTATATATTTTAAATATTTATTTTTTATAATATATATATAATATTATTTTTAGTTAACGCGTCAAGGAAGGACAAAGAAATAAACATACACACTTTCTCATTTATAATACTATTAATTTATTTATTATACACTTTATTGCACTATAAAAAGTGTTACAGATTCGTACTCAATAAAAATACAAAGCATAACAGGCGACCTTATTGCTAAAAAGCAATCTCTCCCAGCCGGGCTAGCATGAGCGGGGGACAATATATCCCCGGGGAGAGGATACAATTTTTATCCCTTGCTTAATTTTATCCACCCTGCGAGCATGGGCAAGAGACAAAAATTATATCCCCCGATTATATCCACTGACAAGAGATAAAATTGTCTTATCTCTATAGTATATCCCCGTTTGACATAACGAGTAGACATATATCTCCCCGTCCGTAGCATGAGGCCAAGGGAAAGAGAAAAAATTATCCCTTTTTGACATTTGAAAGGGACAATTTTATCCTCTTTCGCGGACGTGGGTTTAAGTTTATCTTCAAACCATTTTAATACGAAAAAGATGTCTCGAGCCTATTGCAACTATATTTTCGTGTCAGAAATTGAAAAAGAAAATTACACCAGCGATCGATACGTGATCAGAATACTTAATCTACCTATTAGAATTCTCCGACAACGAATTTCTACACCGGTTTCGGATGCTCAAAGATTGTTTTGTATTTGTGTAAAGAACTCTATGAGGCTTTAAAGCCTATTAATTCTGTGGATGGACTACCAGTGCATATTGAAGTAAGCATCTATTACAACCACCTTGTCCAAAAATATCGTATATTTGCAATCAATACATGTGGCTTATGTAACTTATCTTAATATTTTTATCTAAATATTATACAAAAGAAAATAAAGAACGAATTAGAATAATAGAAAAAATAAAAACAAGGCAGTAATACGCTTAAAATAAATACAACAAATATTATAAATGACATATTGTTTAACAAAAATTATTAACAGTTTAGCAATATAATAAACAAAAGGTAAAAGAAAATATAAGTTAATGTAAATCTACTTAATCTTAAAAGAAGTTTATAGCTAGTATAGTTTATAGCTTTATACTATCGTACAAAGATGTTTTATAAAACATCTTTGCTATCGTATATTATCTATGCGCGGGGATAAGTTTATCTACTGTCGATATTATATCCACCATAGGCCCATGCTCGTAGGGTGGATAAAGCTTTGACATAGGGATAAGACAATTTTATCCCTTGTCAGTGGATATAATCGGTGGATAAAATTTTTATCCCCTGCTCATGCTAGCCCGGCAGGCAACCTTAGGGTGAAAGTGAATCAATCTTGGATAAGCGGAACAGCACAAACTATGTAAAATCAAGGAATAGAAGTAAGGAATATTAATAAGGATTTATTATAATATTTATTATTCATTGTCACTGTATACGATCGGTTCTATTCCGTCCATTAGATCGTCCTCACTTTCACTCTCTGAGCTGGATTCTTCCCCTCCGAGGGATATAATTAATTCTCTCTGTTGGATTTCTCCAAGTCTATCACTCTCCCAGTATTCATTTTCTAATCTTTCGATATCACAACGTCCAAACTTAACAATAAAACAACGCAATTAAAAGATTAGTTAAGTATAACAAAAAGTCCAAATCAAAAAAAAGTGACGCGTATCTGTAACAAAAATGCTATCGATACTGAGCGCGCACGGCCAGCGCGGGACGCGGTGCGGGGAATCGGGAAGGGGGTCGCATTCCAGCGGAGTCTCAAGTTAATTCGTACGTGTTGTATAGCCGGCATTAGGTTAGCTCACAACTCGATGACAATGCATTCTAAATCCATTTTTATTCCCTTCACTTTCGTGTATTTATGTCTGTTCGGGTGGAATTTAGTAATTGTTTTTAAAGTAACTTCCGTTTCGATTCGATGAACTAGAAATTTTGAATATAGCTAAGAATCGGATGGCAATGTAGAAATATGAAAAAAACGTGGTAAATAATTTTTTTTAGTACAAAATTAAAAAATATAACTCACTTGTTAACTGACATAAGTTTTTCAAGACAAACGTCAAAAACTATCATTGTATACTTGTTTAAAACAAATTACCGAACATTTCAAGGTTTGACTAGAGAAGAAGGAAAGGACATGACATAAAGATAGTTAGTTGTAGGAATGTAATGAAATATCGGCGTCTCTTTTTAGCTTATGAGTATATTCGTATGTAAAAAGGACAACAGTAGTTTTATCATTGCCGAATATGGCAACAATATTTTCGCTGCGGCCGGACGACATGTTTTGTCACAGTCAATGACAACTATATCAGTTGTCAATGCGACTTTAGTGAGGTGAGTGTGTTATTTTCATATTTTTCTCTCGTGGAATTCAATTACTACGGAATTTGTTATTCTATTCGGGACCTCTAAATCGGGATAAAAAGTATCCTATATGTTAATTCAGGTAATAAACTATTTGTGTGCCAAATTATTACATTCAAACTGATCTGATACTTTGAGCATGATTGAGAGACAAACATTCAAACTTTTGCAATTATTATAGTTTGATTAGTGTGAGTATGATGACTGAGCCTAATTCATTGTCTAACAAACAAACAAAAATTCTTTAATTAGTATTTCTTGTGAGGTGATTCCCGGGAAGTAATTGTAACATTATTTAAAGATTATTACAATGTAATTGATAGTTACATTATAAAAACAAAACAAAAACGACTGCTTAAAAGTAATAAACTGAAAACATAGGTATAACTTATAATATATTTCAGTAATGTCCTTTTAAATTCATTTATAATGATGCCTCTATCGATAGGTTGAGTAAAAAAAATTAAGGACTAAAAATTTGGCGCCAAAATCCGTCATATTGATGAAAAACATGAAAAACCTATCTAAGACCACACGGGTGTTTGAGACGAATCACACGAAAGAATCTTTTTCTAAATAAGCGTCACATTATCGATATTAAGTATAGTGCGCAGCACTACGTCAAGCCGCCATCTTTGTGCCAGATTTGGTATACACGTTTTTTTCGTAGGTATGTCATGTCCTTTCTTTTTTCTCTAGTCAAAGAAGTGCTTTGCAGCAACCACGAGGGGACTAATGAAAGTCATAATGGAAGATTTTGTTGACTTACCACGCATTCAAACCAAACGGTTTGCTTCGTCTTTCATCATACGTACAGAAAAGGAGTGGAATAAGTTGCCAGCATCTGTCTTTCCATTCGATTAGTATGAGTGTCTTCAAGGCAAGAGCGAATAGGTTTTTGTTAAGTCAGTGCGCTTTACCATCTTAACCTACATCATCACTTACCATCAGGTGGAGTTCTAGCTAAGTGCTAGCTTAGAAATGTTAAAAAAAGTAATACAAATAATTTAATGTTGTAGTATAACGCTTTTATTAATTCCTAATGTTAAATAATGACTTGCATCACCTTTAAAGGTTAAGTATGCGAGACAATAATTTATTAATATTGTACAATGTACATCATATGAGGTAATCACGATTTCTAATTTAAATGTCTTACGGCATATTAAAGTGTTTTTATTTATCTACACACTAAAAGACAATGATGACAAAATTGTTAATGGAATTATTAAACGTCTACTAATGTTACCGTTACGGATATCAATAACATAAGTAATTTACTTTGTTTTATCTAATCAAGCTTATGGCTTATCAAGTCTGGAAAAAAAATCATCGTACCTATTCAGTATAATTTAAAACCAAATTGACTAGTTGTTGTGGCAAATTACCGATGGAATTATTAAGGATCTACTTATGTCACCATTACAGATATCAATAAAATAATTTACTATTTATTAGATAAGCTTACGGTCTATCGAAGTCTGGAAAAAAAAATCAATGGGTGCGTTTGGCAGAAAAAAGCGCTAGCAAGCGCTAACAAGCGCTAAAATAGTTTTCGGCCAGGACACGATTGCTACTTCAGTAGCGCTGACACAATCCGCCATTTTGCTTATTTAATTTGTTTATTTTGAAGTAGAGTTTATAAGTTGTTTTGAGCAATATTAGTTTTAAGTAATATAATGACATGAATAGACATATACATGTTATTAAAATTCATGATTGGTAAGTTTTTAATATGAATACTTTACAAACATATATTTAAATTAGGTTAGATTCCCCGGTTAAAACTAACATCGTGTCCTGGAGGAAAATAGCTACTTACGATTTGACAGCGGTTACCGCTTACGATCGCCATTTTGTTTACAAGCGCTTGCTAGCGCTTTTTTCTGCCAAACGCACCCATTATTCATAATTTGAAACTAAGTTGGCCAGTTGTAGTTGTTACCATTCGCCGATAGGGTATTACATCCTTTTTTCAAATAGTGTTTTAAATTAATCCTAGAGTGATAATGAACCACTATAATTTTTATATAATTTTTTTAACCTAATTGTGCCATAAATATTACTTTTAATTTATCGTTTTAAAATTTCGCGAAAACGCTAGCCGCCATGCTGTTAAGCTCGTGACGTCACTGCCTTAATATTTTACCGATTTTGCAAAGTAATAAGATATTTTTGGATGTTTAATAATGAGTTATCATCTTTATCATTGGTGTGTCTGAGTGCAAAAATACGAGCATAAGAATGCCGGGAAAGTTATGGATTCAAGTGCCAACTGATTTAATTATGAGAAATAATTGGTTAAAACTGGCAAGCAGATACCCGAATACGTTGTTAATAAAAACTAGACTATACTTTTGTGAAAATTAGTTTGATGTAAGAAATATTTATACTTCTGTCGATTATACAATACAAAACATCATGAGGTAATACCTAGGTATTGCAAGTCAAATTTTGTAATAGATTAGGTTATCTTAGATATTATAACTACTGATTGCTAATGATTGTAATCATATATAAACAACTATGTATTATCAAAATGCACTCTGACCTGGTATTGTGTTACTTTATAACCAAACAGTTGGTACTAGCACAGAATAAATAATAGTACAAGATCAGAAGAATCACTCTGATAGCAAACTTGCAAGATTTAACGTAGTTACAACGTCGCTAATGTTCACAATATATGCTTTGCACGCCTCGGATTCGACCTTCGTTAAAATTGTCTCCCGATTATTACGGCGCGCGTATTAAATCAAAATGCACCTTACGTCCGCCTGCTAGAGTCTTTGTCAATTAGCCCGTTACGCGTTTTTGTTAAGACCGCTCCTACTGTAGGGTTAGGTGTTGTAAGAAAACCAATTTGAATCCTTTGATATTAGCACAGATCAAATAGTACTACGTACAGAACTTGCACTACTTTTATGTTGACTACTTGCCGACGTTTAATAGCCCACGTAATTATTATTCATTAGATAAACCGCGCACGCAAGCTAAATAATACTATCACTACGTGCGTATTACTCTACATCATTTTCCCCTTACTACGTCACGGCGGACTTTCCGTGGTTATTAAGGGCTGTCAATAAAGACTAAATAAATAAATTGCGTAATGGTAATTAAGTTACTTAGATAAAGTACCTATTCTGACTATGATCGACTAACCATATTTTCGCACCTATGTGAGTTCTGTGATGCCCAACGCATGCAACTAGCAAGGCCATTCGTCCGGAATCGCGATGCTTGGCTCGAAAGAAATAGGTATATAATGTAAACAACAAATAAACCTGATATACGAAATGTTATCGTAGTCTATTTGGTTAAATATCTTGTTAGTAAACAAAGTTTTAATTTCAGTATTTTGTGTTATTATAACTTAACACATCACAAAAAATCTTCATAATATGTATATATAGAAAGAACCCCAAATAGTAATCCTCAACTTTTTATTGACAAACTGGAACAACTTTTGTTGAAAATTTGTAATAGATCCAAAAAAAAATATTATGTGGAGATTGGAACTTTGGCACTCTTAAGACCTAATAAAAATTGTCAATATTTGATAAAATTATTAAAAAAACATTAATATTGAAATGCATATTAAGTCACCTACTCGACAAACGAAATGTATCGATCAATTTGGAAGTAATATAAGGCATATACGAGCTGAGGTCCACTGCTTAGGCTTATCTGACCACTAGACGGGTCAAATTCTTACAATACAGGCGAGTAAAAAACGAAATTTTGTTAAGTGGTTAGAACAAGCTCGAGATTTCGGTGAAAATAATATTAATAAATTTTGTAGCTGCATATCTTCAATCACTTTTTTCTTATGTTTTCAAACAATCATGCTTAAATGACGCTTTTCGAGAGTTTCATCAACTATTCGAACTGTTTTTTAATCTGTGCTTTACTGTAATAGTCGTAAAAAACTAACAAAATTAGCAAAAACTCTTGGTTAACAAAAGGATTAAAAAGTCTTGTATAATAAAAAGAAAACTATACTTAAAATACATACGGACTGGTGCCGACAAAAAGAAAAATTATATAAAATATAAAAAATATCACAATACTCTAAAAATGTATGCATAAATAGTTACAATTACAAAATAAAAAGTATATAGATAGGCACAAAAATAAATGCAAAGCAGTGGTGTTATAAATGCTAATATTGGTAAAATAAATGTTTTCCAAATAGATACTACTCTAAATAATAGCGTAAATAATATAAAAATATTCTGAACCAAGTGACATTAGTGAAGCTTTTAATAATTTTTATATAGACATGACCAATACAAATGATTTTAATTTAAAAATAGATGACATCAATACTACTATGAATATCAATTATTTAAGCACAATATTTTTAAAACCGACGGATGAAATTGAAATAAATAATATAATTAAAAGACTTAATAATACTAATTCAGTAGGATTAGATAATATAAATACAAAAATGATCAAAGCCTGTGCTAAGTATATATGTGGACCTTTGAGCTACATTTATAAATATGTCGCTTGTGGAAGGTACTTTCCCTGAAATTTAAAAAAAATCAATCGATAAGCTATTATTTAACAAAGAAGAGACTACAGATATGAATAATTATCGTCCAATCACTTTAATACCAGTTTTATTTAAATATTTGAAAAGGTAATGATGAAAAGACTACGATTAATTTACAGATCAAAATATTATTAAACATGAGCAGTTTGGGTTTAGAAAAAATAGTAACACGACATTAGCATGTTTTATTTTTTGGAAATGAAAGGGCACTGGTAAGTGCGATCTTCCTTGATATGACTAAAGCTTTCGATTTCGTAGACCATACATTATTACTATATAAGCTTGAAAAATACGGAGTCAGGGGAAAAGCACACGAATGGCTGGAGAGTTATCTGACTGGTCGTGAACAGTGCGTCAAGGTTACTAAAATTCAAATGGACAAAAAATTACAAGCAGTTCTCGGTTTCAAAATAATAAATACGGTGTCCCACAAGGAAGTGTGTTAGGTCCTTTTTTATTTCTAATATACATCAATGATCTTCCAAACTTCACTGACCACGAAACTGTTCTGTTTGCGGATTATAGTACTGTAACTATTAAGTATAAGGATAGAAAATTCTATGAAAGTGAAATATCTATTACACTCGACAAAATTTTTAGATGGCTCAAAAGTAACAATCTAAAAATAAACTTAAATATAACCAAAATTATACAATTTAGGGATTATAGAACTCCACCTATTGGACTGAATATTTGTTATGATAATACAAAAATTGAAAAAGTCTACTACTAAATTTTTAGGATTAATGGTCGACATGCACTGTGACTGGAAAACTCATATAGAGTACGTATGGGATAAACTTGAGAGATTTGTTTATGCTATAAAACAGCTACGGTTTACAGTGTCTACTGAAGCGGCTCTGAGCGCTTATCAGCCTCTTGTTGTGGGGCGACTCGGTTGAGGTTGGCAAGGCCTTTCGTGTTCAAAAGAAGTGTGTAAGGGCCATTTGTGGAGCTTGGTCTTTAGATAGTTGCAAACCTTTATTTCACAAATTTCACATACTGCCTCTAGCTTGTATGTACATACGGGAACTTTGTGTTTTTGTCAAATATCACCCACAATACTTCATCATTAACTCAAGTTTAGTCAGTAGAAGTGCCATACCAAGAAATAAATTTAAACTATATCTTGCCTCAATGCAGACTAAATATATAAAAAAGAAATGTATTTATAAATGCCATTAGAGTTTACAATGAATTGCCTAACACTTTCAAAGACCTACCTTTCGTTATTTTCAAAAGGAAACTCACAGAATGGCTAGCAACAAAATGTTTTTATAGTGTAGACGAATATATGACTTATAAAGAAATCTACAATAATGGTAATAATGGAGAAACTGATTAATTTTTCTTATTTTTGTCATTTTATATTTATTTTATTTTGTTGATATTTTTTATTTTATTTTTTACTTACATATTTGACATGTATTTATTGCAATTTAAAAACTTGATGCTGAAATATATATAAAATATAAGATTATATATATAAAAATATAATATATATATATAAGATTACATCATTGCTTTTCTTCAATAATTTAACCTCATTAAATTTCAATAATATTTTTTGTACCTATATTGTAAAGATATTGCACGCCAATATAATGGTAGAATGTAAGGTCTCATTAATAAACAAAATTCTGACAATGAATAAATTTGAATTTAAAATATTTTAATTACCAAAGACAAGTATAGGTATATAAGTAGATACTTGGATATTGAAGTAAATTTCAACTTTTTGTAATAATACTCTTAGGTATTACCTCTGTAGTTAAATTATTACTTAATTCGTTTTTGCTATGAGTACCTATCTAACAAATACAAAT